>BSBK01000278.1:2500-285000 GCA_027943335.1 Chamaecyparis obtusa | reverse complement strand
CTCTATATGCAGAAGAAAGGGATGTCTGACTGATCCCCAACCTACATGTGAAACCAAAGAGGAGGAGGAAAGAGAGCTGGAATAAAAGGTAGATGCAAATTGGCACTTAATACAGCTCTGACAAATCGATGGTTTGGTAGGGGTGGTTCTCATTTTTAATATCGACTTTGGAATGTAAATCCGGGGATGCCTGGATAATTCAAAAGATGTAGTTTCTAACAGTATAAGATAATGAAATGTATTTATTGAATAACATCATATTGGATATTTTTTGGCCCCAGTAACTAACGGGGTATGTAATTACTGAAGAACTATATTTTTCTGGACTGAACAAGTTGCAGGCAAGATTGGAGGTTTTCTTAATTCCGTTCTTTCCTACCAATGCCTACACTGAACAAAATGTTTTTGTAATCTACCTTTTAATAAATAAAATATCTTTGGCTTTGGCCTTTTACCAAACAAAATCACCCATTAGCATTATATCTTCATTGTATTTCACTCTATTTTGTTTAATCTGTCATTTTTCTTAATTAATCATGTCTACCCTCATTCCTGAAATCAAATTGAATAGTTCTAATTATCATCAATGGAAGACACATATTTCCTTTATATTTTATTTTAGGCATTTGCTACAAGTTTCTACAAATACCTCTCTTGAATCAACTATTAATGCTTCTCAAACCAACAAATCAGGATGGCAATTTAAAAATGATGAAGCTCTTGGATTAATTGGCCTTTTATTGTTCATGATCTATACATCTTGATTGAACATTGCACCAAAGTCCATCAGGCATGGGATATTTATCCCATCAAGCATGAGATATTTTGCAACAAACTTATGACAACTCCACCGAATCATGAAAGATTCAACTCCAAGATAACTTGGAAGACTTAAGGTATACCAATTTCAAATCTATGGATGAATTCTTACTTAAATTTGATGCTATTAAAAAACTCAATTAAGTGGTGTGAATGTTGTTTTACTTGTTATTAGATTAATTACTATCATTCTAAAGAAATGTCTTCCTAAAGAATTCCAACACTTTATTACTAACATACATTCTCAACTTGCTATCCATAGTTTAGCTCCACAATTAAGTTATGGTATTTTTCAAAATTTATTACATCAAGAGGAAGCTAAGTTATTGCAATTTGGTACTCTTAGATCTTATGAACATGCTTTTATGTTTAAGCATCAAAATCAAAATCATAGCTCATATAATAATAATATCTCTAATAACAATAATTATCATAATAATAATTATAATAATCATAACAATACCCATCATAATCTTAGCAATAATTGCAATAACTCAAATCATCAAAGACCCCATTGCACCTATTGTGGGAAAGATGGTCATGTTACTAATACCTGCTTTAAAAAGAAAAAAGATAAAAGGCCCATGAATCAAAATCATCAACCATCTAATTTTGAGGAGGATAATGGTAACCAATCTTGTCATTCATTTATAATTCGTCACTTTTAAGTGGTATGGTGCATCTTCAGAGGTATTTTTTTCTTTAGTATATTAAATTGTTACTTTATATCACTGATGTTGTTCAGATTTAATTTGTTTAATTATTGTGAGTAATCTTACAATATTGCCTTCCAAGTGGTTTATTATTGATTTCATTATTTAGCATTAAGTGCTATCATATTTTATATGACCTGTTGTTTTGCACTTAGTTGCATCTTTTATAAGTTCCATTTGACCCATTCTTTTATTTTGTAAGTTTCATTGGGATGCACTTACTTCAGTTGATCAACTTGTTCCATTGGTTATTTTTTTCATCATGGTGAGGATGATGCTCTTGAAATCTTTCCTAGAATTTGTTGGATATCTCTTATATTTGGAAGGCAATATGTTTTTCTCTCTCGTAATCCTTAGTTCAAATTATTAATTAGCATATGTCAATATTTGATTTGTTTATGTTGGTCTAGATTCTTTTATCTTTGTTGGGACCCTTGATTATGGTTTATTCTTTCTCATATCTCTTTATAAATTACCAATATGATAATGTTTTGCATTATTCATTTCTTAGATTGTGGGTCACATAGGTGGTGGATTGACTCATTAGTCGACTATCTATATCCATGTGATTGATGCAGTGTTAATGTAGATTTCATTAGTTAGCCTTGTTTATGGCCATTTGTTCATTAATATGTTTATAAGAGGATGGACTATGTTTATGGTACCTTGACCATTTGATTTATCTTGATATTTGTTGGAAACTACGATTGAAACAATTTTTATATTGTCATTGATGTCAAACCTTAACTGGTAAGACAATTTCTATCTAGTAGAGTACCATATCTTTTGATTGATGAAGAGGATTTGAAAAAAGGAGATAATAAGAGGACCTAAGGAAAGGTTGAGTTATGTGATACTTCAATAGGTACTTGATTAGTTGGCACATTGACAAGGTAATGTGTTGTTTATCTTTAACACTAAGTCAAGAAGTCAATGGATTTGAAGCATAGGCTTAACTAAGCAAAAGAAAAGAAATTCAGTTTAAATCGAGTGATGATAGTGTTGATCGAGCATCATTATAAGCCGAGAAAATTTAGTGTCGATTGAGCATCAGTAATTGCTGAGTATTAGATAATTAACCAATCAAAGATAGTGTTTGTTGAGTAGAACAATTTTTAGCGATGACCGAGATATCCAGTGATGACCAAGTAGATGAACACAATATTGACCAAGTGTCAATAATTTACAGTTTGTGAAGGAATTGAGAATCCCAACCAACATAGTTGAATTCTTGGGATATGTAAAACATGTTGAAATTAATAATGAATGATCTAGAGAACTTAATGCATGGTAAACCATTTTCTTATGGATTCAAGGAGAAGTTTGGAGAAGTATCTAGAAGGATAAGGAGAAGAACAAAATGATGGAAGGATTCAATGAATCTGACTTGAACCTAAGATCTACGTAAGAGATTAAGTGACAAAAGATTAATCTACCTGATCAAAGAGGTATAAGGATGACCTAATTCTAAGGTTATGAATAGAGTGTGTGGAAAGAGGTTGATGTTATTGACTAGCAAACCTAAGCAGAAGGCTAAGAAGAGCTATGAAGAGCTAAATTGAGTTGAGGTAATTTCTTGAAGATATTTATGAGCAGATTAGAGATGGAGATGATAATGAAGGTCAGTCACTAAATCAACATATGAGCATATTGGATTTGTATTTTCAAAGTGAGTTGTATATTTCAAATCAAAACCTGCTATTACTTTCTAACCATTGTATAAGTTAAAAATCATTTAATCAAGGTTGACGTAACAGTCATTTTGTAAACCCTTTAATCAAGGTGACATTCTAATGGAGTGTTCTTAATCCCTCTAACTAGGCCACTCTTAACAAGGTGATTAAATCCTTTAACAGGGTCACACCTAATAATGTGTATTGTAAACCTTTAATAGGGTTGGCTTCTCACAGAGCTCACTTCAGAATAGTGAAAATTTAGTAGCACATTACTAGTGGTTTTTCCCATATTGGGTTTCCACGTTAAATCTTGGTTTTATACTTGTGTGAATGTTATTTGATGTGCTATGTTGTTGAAAGTTTCATATTCTGTAAGATGATTACTTTTGGACAGTGGATTGCAAGTTTTATGTTACTCATACATTATATAGAGGCTGAGTGAATTGATGAATAAATCTAAGTGTGTTGAATAATATAAAATTTAAGTTGGTACATCTAGACTTGAGGATAACTGATTCAACCCCCCTCTCAATTATTCTAAAATCATTATAACAGATATCATGTTAAGCTTCATTTCACTTTTTTATGATTGATCATGATTAATCACATTCTAAAGTTTTCAAAGATTCTCTAAAGTTGATGTATTGTGATACATATTATGAGTTTATTTTCAAAGGTGTACTGATTTGTATCAAGGGTAGATCCCAACTATGGGAAATATACTTGTAGTTTTTCTATGTTCTATGTTTTAGGTGATCCATCACGGAAAATTCAAGACATTAATTCATATGAATCACAAGACTACTTGAAGATGTGGATATACTTCCACTTGAACACACTTAAAGGACCCATCCACTTCTCTTAGCTCTATAAAAGATGCATGTACAACATATCGAAGACTACTTACACACTTGAAGACAATACATTTCTTCCTTATATTGAAGATCAAGTTGCAAGTTTTTGTAAAAATTTGGGTTTGATACCAATTGATGTAATCACCCCAAGTAAAGATTGAAGGGGGTGTTAGAATTTATAATCTTTCCTTGGTGTTTTATGTTGAATTTGGATAAGCCAAGGTATCCTAATTATAATTTGTCTTCTAGTCCAAGTGGGAGGACAACTCATATTTTGTAATTCCTTTATTAAGGAAATTAGTTTATTCCTCCTTATGAGGATTCTCACACTTGGCACACACTTAATATGAATGCAGCATTCCTTGACATGGGAGTTACATTCTAACTCCATCACCCATCTCTATTTAAGAGATGCTTCTCCACACACTTCATAGGATAATTTTTTCTCACTTTTTCTCACTTTCTCATCTTAGCTCTCTCATTGTTGTAATGAGCTTCTTGCTCATTTTCTCTATCTTTTTCTAGGTTTTTTTTCCTCATTCATATTATATTCACAAGGGGTTTTATTTGCTTTCCCCTTTCAAAATCCTTGTCTCATTGTGTTGATCTTGGAGCATCTTGGTGGTTTTGATAAATCTTGAAGCTATCTCTCTTTCATTGTGTTAATGGTAAAACTCTTCCTTTTTCTCACTCACTTGGATTCTTTCCTTTAGCTCTTTTCCATTTTTTGTATGTTTCTAACAAAAACTATAGGCAAAGACATCACTAAGGATTTATGACTGGTCAAACAAAATATTCCATCTAAATTCTAGAGAGGTGGAGACATGGGTCAACTCAACATGGATGCTGATCTGCGTAGACATGGATATGCACAAATGTCAATCTAGAGAAAAGAAATATTTTTAAATTTTTAGGGTTTTACCAAGTTTAACTATTTGTTTAGACTAATTCGTAAGGCTTGTTTCATGGAAAGAACAATAATGACATACAAAAACTTGTAAAATCATGTAATGTTTGAGATTCAAAAAGTTTTTCAATAAATCATTTTCATAAGGATAATAATTCGGCAAGCACTTTCTACCCTAAGGCAATTAGTTTCAATTTAACACTTGTAAGCCCACAGGAGTAAGCTTCAGGCTTGGAATACTAGACCCTCATGCATTCTATCCATCTCAATCTAAGAGGTAAGTCGATGTGGAGATGAACAAGACAAGATTCACTTAATAGGGCCTTGCAAGAGTGGATGAATAGGGGATCCCCTTGCGGGGGCTTGCTGGACTTCTGGCGATGAAATCCATAAGCCTTCACACCTCATGTCCAAGGGTATTCATATGGTGAGTAACTTTAGAGGACAGTGCAATCCTTTTTATTTACAAGTGTTAAACCAAGGATAAAAGGGTGGGGCTCTAGATTAATAGTTTTTAGTTAGGTCTGTGGCGCCCTCCAATCAGTTTGTACATGCATGAGACACTAAAGTCTCTAATTGGCCATGCTTGTTTCTTAGGGATATTCACTCAATCTAGACCATCATCAACACACCTAGCCCGAGCTTGGTGGGATAATACAAGCCTTTGTTCAATGTCTTATTTATATACTAACTGATGTGTTTACCGATTTGAGGCTATCCTTTAAAAGGGAGCACTTCCTTCCAAACAAGCCTCTTTAGAGGAAAAGATAAAACTAGCTTTCTCTTACACCCAAGATCCACGAAGGTGAGGGGAGAGGATACAAATAATCTTATCTTTGCATCACGTAAATTAATGGTATTTAGCTTTAACTAAACAAAAGTGAAGACTTTGAAGGGAGTACCTCCATCGATAAAGCCTTCCAAACACACAAGCAATGGGGTTCTTTCCAAAATAAAGTTAATTAGAACAACTATGTTCAACTACTCTATCATAAGGCACTCCCACAAAGCTTCTAAAAAGTGATTATAGCCTTCAAGTATTTTTTTTCCCAAGAATTCATTCCATGAAAATTGTGTTCATTCCTTTAAACATACATTCCAAGAAAGTGTGTGTTCATTCTTTAAACATGCATTTCAAGAAAAAAAAATTCACAAAACACCTACAACAAAAGTTAGTAGTTTGTCTCTTTTTGATCTTGGATAATCAGACAAAGTTGCACCACTACTTAGCTATTAGACAACAAAAGCTAAAGATTCACAAAATCTATTATTGCAAATATGCCAATGAACAGGCATATACACTGATCTACGCAGCCGTGGATCGACAAAGATATTATTTTTGGGTTGAATAAAATAAAAAGTAGAAATTTAACATGTGTCAGTATACCTAACCTTACCAAGAGGAGACATTGATTCTAAAGGCGGAGACACTAAAACTCACAGATATTGATGCAAGGGCATTCTGGGGTGATGTAGGGATATTCTTTATCTCGGTGAAACTACATGGGTGTTTGTATTTTGGTCGGTGTTACTTAGTTGCAGCCTTAACCGACAATCTTGGTTATTGAAAGAAGCTTGGTCACTGAAGGAACTTGATAATCTCTGGTGCTCAGTGAAAGTGTTATTCGATCATGTCTATGGTGCTTGGTCAACACTGATGCTCAGTGATGCTTGGCATGCTCGATTATTTCATTGTCGCTCGGTAGTTCTGGCTTACCAACTAGAGTTTTGTGTGATTTGTTGGGTCGACTTGGTGCATTTATTATTGGTAGTTGTTGTTACAGGATGACATGTTAAATTAAATGTTTGTATACAATTTGTAAGTTCACTTATATGGAATTTAATATTTGTTAGGAGGAGTTAAGGGTTTCATCCAACTGACTTGTGGCTGATGACTAGTATTTAAGGGGTGTTTGGGTAGATGTTTTGAGATAGGACTTAGAAGATCTAGGACATTAGATGAGAAGCTTAAAAGTTGAAGTTGGCAAAGTTGTGGAAAAGATCTTGAATGAGCTTGCAGATCAGATTGCTATTTGATAGTTGCTATTTGTAGAGCTAGTGGTTTGCACACTTGGGAATAAGGAGATTGCTTGGAGGCTTGCGAGCTCAAGTTTAGATCTACCATAGGGTTTCCACCAGCTTCTAATTGTCTTTAGAGCTGAACTAGCTAAGATTGTATTGGATCTATGTGTGGATCTTGCAGAATTAGTATTGTTTGTAATTGGCCCTAACTTGAAAGGCCTTACAGCTGGGCATGTTAATGAAAATTGATTTAAAAACATCTTGTGTTGTGTATTTCTACTATGTAATTCTAAAGCTGCAAGGTTTGGACTATCCTTAATTAGATCCACAATCCCTTGGTCTGCGTTAGGTGGTATCAGAGTAGAGTTGATCTTGTGGGAGCTAAATTGATCTTGTTGGAGTGAAGGTTAACCTAGCAAGGTTGATTTTGTGAAGTTGATCTTGTTGGCAAAGAGATCGTATGATCTTGGTTGCAGATCTATGGTATTGAGCTTGTGAAAGTGTGCCCTAGTTGTTTGTGCAAGATTGTAGATTGCGATCTAACTTGTACACAACTTGGAGATTGTCACAAGGTGGTTAGTGTAGGGTTTTGTTGCAGAGGGTTTTTGCATATCTTTAAGGATACCTTCAAGAAGATTGGACCCTGGAGTTATTTCTGATCTTTGTGATATTGTGGAATCTCAAATCATAGAGAAGGCAAAATTAGATTTAAGATCTGAGATGGAATTAATGAAGAATGACATGGTCATTGAGATCATGAGAGTTGTTACTGGTATACCTCAGAATTTTGGTACTGAGGATGGCTATGAAGAAGCTACTAAAGACTTTGAACCTACTGGATCTAGTGGTGATGATCGAAGGGATAGATCTGGTGAAGACAAAACTACTTGGTTACATAGATCTGGTGCTCAGTTAAGTAAGAGTTACCAAATGGAAGTCTCTACTTTCTCTAGTACTTTGAAGACCGACAATCTGATTGATTGGATTAGTGAACTTGAAGATTTCTTTGAGCTGGAAGAAATTGAAGATCCTCTTCGGGTGAGATTGGCACAGACTAAGTTGAAAGGACATGCTGCTCTTTGGTGGAAAGAACTACAAAGAGATAGAGAAGATGAAGGTGAAATGAAGATCAATTGGTGGAGGTTGATGGTGAAAAAATTGAAAGCTAAGTTCCTACCAGTTGACTATGAGCTTGACTTGTTTAAGAAGTTGCAGAATATAAAGTAGAAGGATTTGTCTGTTGAAGATTATACCGAGGAATTCTACAAGCTTACTATTCAGTCTAGACACAGAGAACTTGGTAAGGAAAAGGTAGCTCAGTATGTGGATGGTCTGAGATTCAATATTTAGGATGAGCTTGGTATGATGAAGATTGATTCTATTGAAGATGCTTATCAGTATGCTTTGAAGGTAGAAGATAAGTTGAAAAGGAAACAACTTGGTGACTCCCAAGGGAAGGAGAAAATTTATCAGTTGGTGAAGGATAAACTGATTGATGCAGAAGATGAACATAAACCTATGGAACCAAAGAAGAAGATAGGTAGAGTTATCTTTAAGGGTACTAGCTATAATTATGGAGAGGAAGGACACCATTCTTTTGAGTGTACATAGAAGAAGCTTGGTGACCGAAAAACTACTATGATAAATGAGAACATTTAGAATGAACCTGAGTCAAAGAACTTGCTGCTTCGACAAACATTGCTCGGTACTAAGGAGGAACCTTGTCATAGGAGTAACTTGTTTAGGACCCAATACAAGTCTAAAGGTAAACTTTGTGATGTAATTATTGACAGTGGTAGTATAGATAACCTTGTTATTGAGGACATGGTTAGGAAACTTGGTTTGAATAGAATGGGCCATCCACATCCTTATAGGATTGACTAGTTGCAAGATGATCATGCTCTGGAAGTTAGAGAACAATGCTTCATTGATGTTTAGATTGGCCAGTATAAGGATCTTGTGTTATGTGACATTGTGAAGATGAATAGTTGTGATATATTGCTCAGTAGACCTTGGAAATATGATTGCAGAGCTATTTATGACTGTGTGAAGAATGTGTTTAATGTTGAGAAGGATGACAGGAAGTTTTCACTAAAGCCTTTGATGGATACAACGCTCGGTAGGAGAAGCCTGAGTATTGGTAGCCGAGTTGAGTTGGTGGATCTAGAGAAAATGAATGATCAATTTGGAGAACCAACCTATATGTTGTCAAGAAAAGACTTAAAGAGACAGAGGAAGCTGAAATGGAAGAATATGCAAGCTGAGAAGATGAAGGACTTGTATGTGAAGAACTAGTTTAGGGTTTATGTGCTGAACCCTGGAAGATGTTCTTCTCACATATGAACATCTTTTGGAACCTTGGGTGTTTGATGCAGGGGTATTTTGGGGTGATGCAGGGACATTCTTTGTCTCGATGAAATTGCATGTGTGTTTGTATTTTGGCTGGTGTTACTCAGTTGCAGCCTTAACTGAAGGTCTTAGTTATTAAAGGAAGCTCGGTCACTGAAGGAACTTGGTAATCTCTAGCGCTTGATGAAAGTGTTACTCGGTCATGTCTATGGTGCTCGATTGACACTGGTGCTTGATGATGCTTGGTGTGCTTAGTTATTTCATTTTTGCTTGGTAGTTCTGGCTTACCGACTGGAGTTCTGTGTGATTTGTTGGGCCGACTTGGTGCATTTATTGTTGGTAGCTGTTGTTACAAGATGACATGTTGAATTAAATGTTTGTATATAATTTGTAAGCTGACTTGTATGGTATTTAGTATTTTTTAGGAGGAGTTAAGGGTTTCATCCAGCCGACTTATGGCTAATGACTTGTATTTAAGCGGTGTTTGGGTAGATGTTTTGAGATAGGACTTAGTAGATCTGGGACATCAGATGAGAAGCTTGAAAGTTAAAGTTGGTGAAGTTGTGGAAAAGATCTTGTAGATCAGATTGCTTTTTGATAGTTGGTATTTGCAGAGCTAGTGGTTTGCACACTTGGGAACAAGGATATTGCTTGGAGGCTTGCGAGCTCAAGTTTAGATTTGCCTTAGGGTTTCCATTAGCTTCTGATTGTCTTTAGAGTTGAACTAGCTGAGATTGTATTGGATCTGTGTGTGGATCTTACATAATTATTATTGTTTGTAATTGGCCCTAACCCGGAAGGCCTTATAGTTGGACATGTTAATGAAAATTGATTTGAAAACATCTTGTGTTGTGTATTTCTGCTATGTAATTCTGAAGCTGCAAGGTTTGGACTGTCCTTAATTAGATCCATCATCCCTTGGTCTGCGTCAGATGTCGATATGCGAAAAAGAGGATTTATAAATGCAGTTAGATTTTCAAAAAATTTGTCAGCATTTTCTTTCGTAAAAATCAATACCTGTCATAAAACTGAAAGTAAAATACCCCCAAAACCACATAAATAGTTAAAAATGTGAAAATCCCCCTAAAATCAAGTGTGCAACTATGATAGGCAGAGACGCCATTTTATAGTTGCAGACATTGAACTGCATAGACATGGGTTTGCGTAAATGACAATTTAACAAGCGAAGATGCCTTTGTGTTAAATGGAGATGCTGATGCAGAAGTTTAGCCTATAGGATCATGAAAATTAGGAAAAGTTTAAAGTTTTAAGGGATGTGGGTCCCACTGGGCAGGCCAAAATGTATGTGTGAATTCCTACCCTATGTAGTTAGGCTTAAACATGTTATACGTTAGAGGGTTAACAATAAACAAATCAAAACATGTTCAAATACGTAAAACTATAACAAGAGAAGCCACACAACCTTCAATAGAGCGAAAAAAAGTGCACCCAAGGCTTGTTTAATTTGCTCTTTTAAGAAGATGTGGGTGTGCTCTCCAAACATGATAGATTATCCCCAAATTGCAAGCTCAAAGTGATAGAAAGAAGCTAATGAAACTAATGGAGATCCAAGATGATGCAAAACTAATATGAGGAACTAGTTTGCAACAAAAGATCCAAAGATGAGAGAAATAAAAATGCTAAATCAAACTAACATGAATTCAAACATCTAAGACAACATTCCATGAAGATGAACTAACATATAATCTCTAAATGCTCTAAGATGCTCAAAATGAAACTAGCATAATAACTCTACATGAAAGTGATGGATGAAAATGCAAGGAGTGAGGTTGCTATTTATAGATTTTTGGAGCAACTTGAGGGGCTTAAATAAGGTAACACCTAGATGTGGCATCCACATAGGAGCCACATAAGGGACACATAGGCTAAAGGATGACCATGCAAAAGTCAACCTTTCTCATACATGTGTGAGCAACTTGAGACAAGATGGGTATTTAAGGTTTGAGAGGCTCAAGGTTGCTCACACAGGTGTGAGAAACATTGGGGAAAGGAGTGATATACACATGTATAATAATGTAGTTGGGGAGTTTAAGAAAGTTGGTTGGCTTCCTTGGAAAGAGTTTCTCACACACATGTGAGCGATTCATTAGGCTTAACGAGGTTAGGAATCACCTTTTTAGGCTTAATTAATCTAGGATTAACTAGTGGGGTAGGCTTAGTGGGTGAAAGAGATAGGTGTAGGTTAGGATCTAGGTTGATGTGAAATTCCCAATTCTAGCTACTTTTATTAAAGGAATAATGCAAACATTCTAATACACTTGTCGATAATCCAGATGTTCATTTATAACTTATTTGATAAGAGAATTCCTATCACAACCCAACTGATGAAATCAAATCTACCACATGGATATAAATTTAGAAGTATATTACGAAATTAAAGTATGCACCTGTAAGAACATTAGTGGCAACAGTCAAGACTTCATGTTATTCCTTCCTGATTCCTTCGTTGTCTTCTTGTCGCCAAAGATTTCTGAGTGTATTGGTGGCATTCCAGATTCAATGCTCTACTGACTTCTTCCAACTAACTGCAAGGGCCCGTGTCTTCCGTTGTCGTGCCAGGTGTTAAGAGCCAGTGTTAAGAATCATGTCTTCCTATATTGTGCCAGGTGTTAAGAGCACTCTATTGTTTACCACATAGGGCCAACGTATACAACAATTCATCCATCGTAAGTATTGGAAATGATGCGGTTGATGGTCATGAATCACCTGCTATTGCCATGGGCTATACATCCTCTTGCAAGGTTGTTGTGTCCACCTGGTGAAGTTCCTTCTTTCAGATACTGTCCAAACTTGCCGTAATCCAACATACATTAGGCCTTTATGCTAGGAACGCATTCTAACATAATGTATATTTATCTCTAGTTCAGGCTGTTCCCATGCTTCCATGCTATTTTTCCACTGCCAACTCCACTAGGCCAGATAACTATCTGACGAAAGGAAAATAATTTTGTCTTTACTTGTAATCAATGTCATGAAATATTCAAGCATACCTCTGACTATGCAAACCTATCTTTTAATCACAACCAAATGGTTGTATCCCGTAAGGAACTACTTTATTAAACAAAAGTAACTTAAATTTTCCTTGTAATTATTTAATATTAATTTGCTTATGTAATTAATATTAAATAATTAAATTCCTTTATTTAATTAGCCAATTAATGACTAATATTTAAATAATTAAATTCCTTTATTTAATTAGCCAATTAATGACTAATTGGGGACATGACAAGTCTCCTTGACCACGTGTTGCTTGCCCAAAAGCAACTGTGAATCTAGATGGCTTAGAATTTGCTCATTTTCCCAAGTAGCATCATCCAAAGGAAAATCCTTCAATTTGATCATATATTCCGAAATGGTGTGGTTACGCAAGTGCCGATCCTGCATTTCTACAACCTTCTTAGGAATCATTGCAAGTTTCCTTTCCTCGTCCAAGGGTGGTAATACCTCTGAAATTGTGACCTATTGACCTAACACCTTCTTAAGATAGGAGACGTGGAACACATTATGGATCTAAGAATAATCCTGGGACCACCGTTTGTCATGCCTCTGAGAATCACCTTTTGTCCATCAACCTTGAAAGAAAACTCCATGCGTTTGAAACTCTGAGAATATTTATCCAAGGTTTCCATCCACTGGATTCCTAACACCATGTTAGTATCCGCCAAATCAATCACATAAAAATCATTAGTTATTGTATAATTACCCAAATCAATACTTAGTTGTGGAACTTTATGTGTGCTAACTAAATTAGTGCCACTTGCAACTTTCACATCAAAACCTTCATGTTTAACTACCTATAACCCACATTCCTTAACAAGAGTAGGATCAATAAAAATATGAGTAGATTCACTATTAATCATAACAATAAATCACTGACCTTGTAACACCCCTCTTACCCTAAAAATGTTATAATGAAGAATTCCTATCATAGATGCCATTATACCACCTGCCTGTTTATTTTCCTATTTAGAAGCAGAAACCATTTGGGAACCTTCTATATTAGGATCTATATTTTCCTTGTCTTCATTATCTGATGTTACTTCAATGTAGTGTATTTTCCCTTTTCCCAAACACTTGTGACCTGGTTGCCATGACTCTTTACAACTAAAGCACAATTTGCATCTCCTAAGTTCATCCCTTTCCTCTTTATCAAATGTGGGTTTTGGAAACATTTTTTTATTGAAGGGTTGTTTGTCCTTATCTAGTTTTGTAAAAGGACCTTTATTCCAAAATTTTCCCTTTGAAGATGGTTCCAATTCTCTTGCCTTCTTAATAGCCATCTATAGTGTAGGAGGATTTAAAGATTTCACCCAACCTTTCAAAGAATCTGAAAGTCCATCAATGAAAATAACAATCTTGTGCCTCTCAGAAATTTCAGTGACAAACACAACCAATTTTTCAAATTCTATTTGTGTTGTCCAAAATAGAGGATATGTTTTACTGAATATGCCATCAGCCCATTACAATTTCTGGAATACCAGAGAACGTCAAAATAGAAACCCAACCAGTCCTTCTAGTTCAACTCCACAATTTGCAATTGAGGAAAGTCATACTGAGATAGAAGAAGAAATAATTTTTGAACACATGGGGGAACCAAAAAATAATAGGGATTTAATTGTTGCATTAATAAAAAGTCAACAGGACATGCAAAAAAATATAAATATGATGACCAATTTGATGACTCAATTCATGGCTCAAAATCTAAATCAAAATCAAAATGAGGTTTGTAGGGATAAATATTTAGTAAATAATAATCAGCCTGAAAGAACATCAACAACTAGGCCTTTTATGCCAAATTTCACTCCTAGGAATTTATAACCAGAACATGAACCTATAGCTAGAGAAGTACAAGATGAAATTCTGAATGATTGGGAAGCAGCTGGGGCAGAATTTAGGTCCTACATGTCATTTCAGGAATACATGGATGTCATGATGAAACATAGGTCTCATAGGGGTAGAAATTACAACAATGAATTACAAAGGAAAATAGGGAAGATGTCCACACCTTACTTTGATGGAACATGCAAGGCAACTGCCAGGGCATGGGTTCAAAAGCTAGACACCTATTTTCAATTAAACCCTATGATGGAGGATGAAGCTATTAAATATGCAACATTACATCTAGATGGCGTTGCACATGAATGGTGGCACCATGGGTAGGTCACCTTGAGCCATAATCTGGTAGAGACATATTTGGAATTCATTGAACACCTCATTGATAAGTTTGATTTCAAAGATCCTGAATTACATTTAAAAGAGTTAACACAAAAAAATAAGGGCCTGGGTCTTCCTTTGCCATGCCAGGTGTTAAGAGCACTCTGTTGTTTACCACACAGGGCCACCGTATACAACAATTCATCTACCGTAAGTATTGGAAATGATGCAGTTGATGGCCGTGAATCACCCACTATTGCCATGGGCTATACATCCTCTCGCAAGGTTGATGTGTCCACCTGGTGAAGTTCCTTCTTTCAACTACTGTCCAAACTTGCCGTAATCCAACATATGTTAGGCCTCTATGCCAGGAACACATTTTGACAGAATGTATCTTTGTCTCTAGTTCAGGCTGTTCCCATGCTTCCACACTATTTTTCCACTACCAACTCCACTAGGCTAGATAACTATCTGACAAACGGAAAATAATTTTGTCTTCACTTGCAATCAATTTCATGAAATATTCAAGCATGCCTTTGACTGTGCAAACCCGTCTTTTAATCACAACCAAATGATTGTATCCTGTAAGGGAATTGTTCCGTAAGGAATTACTTTATTAAACACAAGCAACTTAAAGTTTCCTTGTAATTATTTAATATTAATTTGCTTATGTAATTAATATTAAATAATTAAATTCCTTTATATAATGCCTTTATTTAATTAGCCAATTAATGACTAATATTTAAGTAATTAAATTCCTTTATTTAATGTCTTTATTTAATTAGCCAATTAATGACTAATTGGGGACATGACAATTGAGTTAATGATTAATTTAAATTAACCAAGGTTTAGAAGAATATTAGATTGTAATGAAATAAATAAATTAGAAATTTATTTAAAAGGGGGTTTTATGAGGGACATGTATTAAATAAAATTTAATACATACTTTAGGAAATGAACCATATTTAATTAAATAGGTGTAAGAACATAATGGATAAATGAAAACCTAAAAATCCATTAAAAAGCTTCGACTCGACAATTCATGCTTTATCATTGACACATTTGTTATAGGGAAAAATTTTCATTTTACTTTGGATTTGCCGCGATATAGGCGAGGCACACACGCTGTGAGTTTGTTGCTACCATACCATATCCTGTTTCTAGTGTTTTTAAAAATTGATCAAAGTTGAATTACAAGAATGAATAGCAGTTCAACAAAAGAGGACTGCGAATAGAAGAAGAAAAAAATTCACAACATTAGTTACATAGAAGGACAAGAAGACACTGTCTATTGAAGCAACAAGGTTTTGTTTTGTGTTGCAGGAGCTTACAATGGCCAAGAAGAAAAAACAAAACAAAAAGAGTGGTCCTGTTTCTATGGACATGGATGCCTCCACACACAATTCACCTTCAAACGAAATCGCTGAAGGTATTTTAGCCCTTTATAGTTGAGATGCTATATATTTTCTCTGCATATGTGTCATTGCAAATTTTATCTTGCATTTGATCCAAATAAGCGTGTGCATTAGCTCAAACATGTACACAAAATCTCAATTCAAGCGTAAAAGTTCAACCAGAGATAAAAAGCACTACCTGGCACATATTTCATTTTAGTTTGCGGAACTCTTGGTGTATATAGGCCCAATAAGAATTAATAGCTAACGGGCTTCTTTTCAACTTGTAACAATTTTGTAGTGTGCTCTTTCAGTATAGATACAACACAAGTTGGTGAGTAGGGAGTATTTGTGCTTATTTGGGAAGCATCCTTCATACCCCTTTCTTTCTTTTACCACTTGGAGATCATATACGCAGCATTCCAATTAACATATATTGTCCTGCTATTACAAGAGGTTAAATGTGGAGCTACCTATATTCCTGTGAGGGGTTTCACATACGCATGAGTAGGGCTGGTTAGGAGGTGACTCAAAAATTTACCTTGCCTTTGGGCTTATTAAGGAATCTAAATGGAAACACCTTGTAGTGTAATTTCATGGTAGTATTAATAACCTTTGTTCCTATTTTGGGTGTGTGCGCATGTGCTTATGCGCGTGCATCTGTGGTTACAGCCTTGAGATTTAAGGGCAGGAACTGTGATAGAGTGAATGCAGAATTTACGTGCATTTCTATTAAAACAAGCCAATTTCTGGAGATAAAAATGAGAGATGTCGCTTAGATTCATATGAGAGATGTTTTCTCTTTATAAATTCCTTCATTTTTCTAGTCTCATGGGAAAGAGTCAGGCAGGAGTTGATTCACTCCATTGAAAACCCATGTGTAGAGTTTTATGATCACCATCGGTAAGGTTTAACTTTAGGATAACTTTTGATGGGCAGGAACTGTGATAGAATGAATTCAGAATTTACATGTATTGCCATTGAAACTAGGCGACTTCTTGAGATTAAAAAGAGAGAAAGAATGCTATTACATTATAATAAAGCAGCAGCAGTTTTTCATTTACATGCATAGAGTAGTTTCAGACCATCTTTGATATTGTATTTACAGGACAGACGATTGGGTGTCCCTTAGATTCATATGAGGGATGTTTTCATTTTATAAATTCCTTCATTCTTCTAGTCTAATGGGAAAGAGTCAGGCACGAGTTCATTCACTCCATTGAAAACCCATGCACAGCCTTTTATGATCACAATCAAGAAGGTTTAAGATTCCTTTCTGCATCTTTTATTTTTAGGTTTCACCAACTGGCAGCCATTGGCCAAGATTCTGAAATTGGTAATAAGGGAAAATAGGAGGGTTCCTACAATAGACCTACCTATCACCTGCTACATGAAGGAATGCATTGAAACATTGACCACCTGGGTTTAAAAAGCTCTTTATTCTTTTCATTGGAATTGTTTTTATGTGATGGGGGTATTCATGTTGTAATTTGTGGAAGTATCATCGCTGAAATTTAGAGATATAAGATGATATGTGGGGCACAAATATTCAAAACAATCCACACAAAAGAAAGAACAGGACAAATGCATACCTCCAATATTTAAGTTCCATCTCAAGCTAAGGGATTCTAATCCCAAATCTAAAATTCTAGTTATTTTTGTTATTCAAAAGCACATTCATAGTGTGTAGGCTGTCAAGTCCTCCAAACCAACTCAAACCAATTTTTTTTCTAGTTTGCATGAAAATATAGCCTATGTTCCACAAGGACATGTACCATCCCTCTACTCCATTCCTGTCCTCTTGTTCCTCTGCCCCTGTTCCCGTACATATGCTATTTTTGTTCTCAAATATTTTTCCTAGAATGTTGATTGTTACCTCTAGACATCCCCTGTTTGTGTTCCCACTATTTGGGGACATAGATAATAACAGCTACACTAGAAGCTTACAAGGGTTTGTGCTTTAGAGAAAAGTCATTTTTTGTTTCTCATGGGACCGATATTATGCAAGGAACAGACTGTTTCTTGTGAAAATGGTACTAACAATGTCGTCTCGTAAATAAGTTTCTTGAGAAATAACTTTGGAATGAACCCAAGGCACATGCAAAATTAGAGATGGGTTTAACTGCTTTACAGACAGAGCTTTGATTTTATGGAGCATTATTACTCCTGTTTCATATTTGAACCAAAAATAGTAATACCAATAAACAGATGCAGGAGAACCCGTGCTAACTTTATGCTAAAATTCAGCAGGAGAAAAAACAATGGCATGCTGATGAGATACACGAGATTTTAAAATGGGACAACCTTTCTTGAAAAAATCCAGCAAAGCAACACTCAATTTTTTTATTAACTTGACTGCTCATGATACAATAAGGTATTTTGCAGTAGTAGATTAACAGTAATCCATATGTTAGTATTTACAGGCACATGTGTACAGAAGACCACTAAGCGGTATTATAACTTTATTAGTATAAGTATAAATTAAAAATAGTGGGATGAGAAACCACCCATAAAGAATCCCTTTTTCTGATTTCTTAGAGATGCTTGCCTTCGGATGTCATGACCCCAACCAAATTCTGATTAGAAATTGTCTCATGATAGTGAGACTTCACAATTCCTGACATAACAAAATATGCCTTCACACCCCTGTCAATAATCTGAAATTATAATTGCAATCTGTTTGATCTAAATTGGTGTTATCAGAAAATGAGCCCCTGCCATTGCTCATGACCTGTGGATGCTGATCAATCTTCATCAATGGTAGAAGCAAGGTTCTGAAGTTGATAGATATTGACTGTTCAATTTTGTATAATCACGAAGCCCGATATTCTTTCCTTTTCTGCGAACTAAGAGACTCCACATTCATTGATCCTTAATCCTTAACTAATCCTTAAGCACAAACCGCAATGATAACAAAGAGCCACATGATTAGAGGTGGCGATGGTTAGTTGGGAGAAGACACCTCTCTTGAGGTAAGGGTTGCGGCTCATTGTCTTCCTTTGATGTCTATATAATGCAGATTTTCAGTTTGTGAAAGGCATCAAATGTGCGAAGGGAATTGAATCATAAGAAGGCAGACATACTTACCAGTAGAAACTATATGTTGTGGACTTATGGTGCTAATTATATATCGTGGTATGGGTTTCCATACATAGGATAATTCTGTGTACATCTATCCGGATACCTCTGAATTAATATACATTTTATGATTATCTTTCATAGTACCATAGATATATTGCTGATTCACGGATGGTTTAATATAGGAAATGTGCATAAGACGTTGTGTATGTTTATATACTCTGACTTCTGTAATCGGCCATGGTAGAGGAAATGAGTGATTACAAGCAGGGGATTGGTGATGGGGTCACCTTCTAGGCATGCAACCTCATGGTATATGACTAGGGAGTCCCATGGTGCCAAAGGGGTACAAAGGGTACTGTCTTTGGGCTTAGGAAGGATGGACTTTCTGGGCATCCTATTGTGAATACTCCTCATGACCTCTATCATGGTAAAGGAATGCATTAAAGGCCCGTTTCGTTGTTGGAATTAAGCTGGAATTGGAAAATTCAAATACCTGAATTTCTAAATTCTATGTGTTTAAAAAGTGAAAATGGAATAGGGTTTTCCATATTCTAATTTTAGCCCAAAATGAGCATATGGATCTTCCACCTCAAAAGGTGGAATTGAAAAACCAATTCCAATTCCACTTTTTGATAAATCAAATTCCATAAAATTTTTGGGTCCATGCCTCTCTTGTCCACATATCTGTTTGGCACTGAAGACGAAGAAGGTGTAGGCAAATTGTCTGAAACTCTACGATATTTCCAATACAGACTCTGTGCTGGAATTCTGGGCAAAAGCGTTAATGCTGCTGATTAGCAAATATGCGGCAGTCTCGCCACATTATCGCCACCTGGATTTCACTCCAGGCTTGTGGATAGATTTTTCGATCCCATGTAAGCTTCCTCATGAATGAATTTGTTTGTGCTACAGGAGTGGCTGAAGGAGTAGGAATTGAGCCTGATGAGTTGCAGTTGAAGAAAACTCAAAAGCATTTCAGGGATAAAATCAGTAATGTGGAGATTTTGCGCAGTTATTATAATGAGGCCTTGAATAAGGCTACTCAGAAGTGTGTAAATAGAAGGACTGGCTCACCTGTTATACTGTTGTGTATAGTGAGAATGACACGGTGGATAACCTGTGTGTAGATAAGCAAATATGCGAAGCTAAATTGGTTCATGAAGAACATATAGATATGCAGAAGAAGACTGGTCGAAAGGAAGAGGTTACTCACCTTTGAGAAGGCTTGTAAGGCACCTTTTTAAGTTCTCTGTTTCTTTGCATTTTGTCAGTTTGAGAAAAAGCCGGTCCTCATTCCTTTTGTCTTCAGCCGATTACATTTGTCAAGTTCCATAGCTTAGGAATGTGAATTTAGGTAACTTTGAACTTGGTAGACATTAATCTGCAAAAATTAAATTATAGCTCAAATTGTATGTGCTTTTATTATCCCATAGATCCTATGGTCTCCCGTCCACATTTTGAAGAAAGGTGATTTCATTCATTTTTTATTTTTCTTCATCTTCCATTTAAAAATTAAAAAAAAACCTTATTCAGGTGGTATTCTGATTGCAGATTTATGGAACCAAACGCAGAAAATGCATCTTCTCACTCATCTTCCAGGTGAACCAAACAGTTTCAGCCATATTCCAAAAACTATTTTCCGGACTTAAAACTTCCTGAATTGGCAAATTCCAGCATTGTGTAATTCCATCAACCAAACGGGCCCTAAGAGTGTTCAATTACTGGAAGTAGGATAGAAGTGGCAAGATTGAGGCGAACGGTTATAGGACACCTCACTTGGTACTCCATGGATGGCATGGACCACATGAGGCCAAGAGGGATGGTATATCTGCTCTTGGACCTAGGGTAGAGGGTCTCGGGTCTCTAGGGCACCCTATCTTATCTCTTCTATGGTTGAGTCTTCTTAGTTTAATTTAAGCAATGTAGTGATTAGATATACACTTCTAATACATGCTTATTTCTAACTAAAGAGATCTATCTTATGAATTATGATTACAAATGATTTCTAACTTGTTTGCAGAGTTTCAATCAAAGTGAAAGGTATCACTAAACCCTACTTATTTTTTACTTATTTTCAACTAAAAATTGTGACCTAGGGTGAAATTTTGGTATTCATAATTTGGGAACATTACATTGAACCTCAGCATGATGGGCCATTGGCTCATCATACCCTCTTCCAAACCCTCTCTACTTTCTCTCCTCCTCACTCCACTATAGCCCTTTACCACAAAGACCCTCTGCTTCCCCTCCCCAACTTTCACCAACTCCAATGGTTAAAGTTGTACAGTTTATAGGGAGTGTAAAACATGCGAATTGCTAACATCCAATAAAAAATTAGTCATGGTTTAGGTAAAGAATGACAGGGTTGTCACATTTTTTTAGCATAGGAGGACATATTTTTAGATTTCCAGTTGAATGCCTTGCTGCATCTTTGAAGTGGATTAGTTCCATCATTTTGTAAAATGGGGAGTAGATTGTTCAAGCTATCAAAAGACAGTAGAGGGGGTCATGTTACTTTATTTAAGTGGAGGCATTTGCTAAAGCTATCAATAAACAGGCATATAAAGCAGAGAATAATGATCTCATCATCAATAGAATGGCTGGCAATTGTTACCACTTAATGGAGGAGATGAATTAATGATATGTTGCTCAAATTATAAATATGCAGTGAATGCATGAATATGGATGTAGGGCATCTTTGTTGATTTTATTGCTATGCTTGTGCACTGTTTTCATTGTCTGAACTCCTCATTAACTTTATAATGATAAAGATATCTGACTAAGCTTTTTCTTTGTCATGGATGTCATATAATTAGTTGACTTTTGACTTGTCAACCCCTTGCAAACAATTTATAAACATGGATTTGTGAGTAGTGATTTGATAATCCTTTCAAACTCGTGCGCTGGCATGACCTTTAAATAACCAGCTTCAATAAAAAGTTATTCAGAATTCTGAATACCAGAGTTAAGATTAGGCATAATTACATCCTAAATAACATTTTTGAAGCATCTTGATAACTATTATGGAATGATAGATGTAATAGCCCTAGAAAAGAGAAAAGCTGGAGCACATATTTGGCTGATAGTAAGATAAGAGAATTCTTTACACATTGGATAATTTCAACTGAACTCCTTTGAGCTCTTTGGTTTAACAATTCTGAAATTTATATATGAGCTTCAAAAATTTGGTGACAGTTTTTGTGATATATTTCTAATGGGATCCTGCTGTTATAGCTGATTAAACTTAGCATCTATAATATGGTACTTTTTGAAAGTCCGAAATTTCTACAAAAATCTGAAACCACCCTAGAAACTTTCGAAAATTAAAAACCAAAATCTATAGTTGCTAGAGAACAATTTGAAAACTGTAGGCGCTTTAAAAACGTGAAATATACTTCTGATTTTTAAATAACTACAAAAGAACATAGACCCATAATGTTGCTGAAAAATTGAGAATAGATGAACATGTTACCAGAGAGGAGAACTTTCCTAAGAATGTGTTGTGTTGTGACCTTTTCACACATCGCCCATTGAAAATGGGACCCCCTGCTTTTTTTTTTCGCTTGACCTTTTTTTTGGCTTTGTTTACTCAGTGGCTCTAGTGTTAGTCTCCTAAGCTCCCTTTTTTTTTCAAATGGGAAGAAATGGTATCTTTTGGCTAGTACTGAGAGAAGTTTACACCATGTGTTCAACACGAACTCTGAGAAAGAAATGGCAAGGCTTGGAAAATGTTTGAAGAATGAAAAAAACTTAACTCCATAATGCAAGTCTGCCATGGCATGAAATTCTCCTAGAATACGGAGTTTTCTCTCTTCATGTGCACTGACCAGTGCTGGTTCTAGAGACCAAGGAAAGCTGCTTTAAAGTTGAAAAAACCATCACCAGGCCCGATTTACATTCACAAACTTGGACAAAAGCTGCAAAATTGGAAAGTCATGGTAAGGAGTATTAATGGAAATGAGATTAGTTCTGGGATCACAGAAGAGAAACCAAGCACAACATTATCTGGAAAGCCATGAAAAGTATTATCTAATGGCTTATGGTGTGAAAGAGAGTGTCTATGAGAAACTATGTTCCTTGGAAGATGGAAAACTAATAGAATATCAGATGAATGGGTTGAGATGGTTGCTATCTTTATACAATAATTATCTCAATGGTATAGTGGCAGATGAAATTGGTCTTGGAAAAAGAGTTGATGTGATTGCATCAATATGCTATCTAACGGAGACAAAGAATGACAAAGGACATTTTCTGGTTGTAGTGCCATCCTATATATCGTCTAGTTGGGTTTTTGAAATCAGCTTCTGGGTTCCTAGCGTTTCTAAAATCGCAGATATGGGCTCTCTAGATGAGTGCCGTCAATTATTCAATGAAAAGAATCTGCTACAAAATGAACAGAACACTTGCGATCAGTGGTTCCCCTGTGACAAGAATGACATCTAAATATAGAAGGTCTGCCATTGTCGCTTCCCAAGCATGTTCAAGCATAAATCCTCTATGTGGCCTCATATGTGCCTTGAGTGCTAATCCATAGGTGTCGAGGAATCCCGCCCTACATGAAAAATCTGCCTAATACACCCGTATGTTGTCAGAGTGCAAAACTTACTAGATGAAGGAAAGTGTGAAGAAGAAAATCCGTGAGTGGGCTTTATTTGCGCTTTGGACGCGATTTTCATATAGTTAAGGAATTTGTGACAAGAGGAAAAGTTTGTAGAAGAACCCCAAACTGCTCAGAGCACAAATATCACTTTGTCAAGGACTTTTCAACGTTTTCTTTTCCTTATCACTTCCTCAAATGTGCTCATTAGCGCAAACATTACATGATGAAGGAAATTTTTCTAAGGTTTTAAATCCTCCACTATCCTCAATGTGCGCTCATCAGCGCAAATATTACATAAAGATGAACTTTTTAAAATTCAAATCTTCAATTATATCTCATATATGCTATTACGTTATGCGGAAGTCAAGAGATTAATGTAAAAAGTTAAAATTTTCCAATGTTTGGAGAAGCCAATGGAATATTTTCAAAAGTTCAAATTCATGTTTAAAATACGCTCAAGAGAAGATTAAAAGAAGTTGATAAAGTTGGCCAAGTATTGAAGGGGTGAAGTAAATTAGTCCCAAGACTTTAATGGTAAATGGAAGCAATGGAAAAAGGTGAAATATTGTAATATTCCACAGCGATGATAATTCAGACCTATTACAATATCGGATTTAAAAATTTGTCAAGGTGAAATGGAAGATAGAATTGGAAATTCATTGGAGAAATGGCATGAACTTAATCAAGTGTGTGAAAAGGTCATGACGATGATAATTCAGACCTATTACAATATCGGATTTTAAAATTTGTCAAGTTGAAATGGAAGATAAAATTGGAAATTCATTGGAGAAATGGCATGATGGACTTAATCAAGTGTGTGAAAAGGTTCAAGTCAAGATTGAAATTGATTTTGAAAATATTGGATTTTTGGAAATTAATTAAATATTGAATAAAACTTCTAATATTTAATAAATGTTGGAAATTATTGAAAAATGGCGAAAATGGATTGAAGTGGATTTTGGAATTATTTTGGAAAATAATTAAATTGTCTGCACATTTAGATTCCAAACCGTTTGAGTGTGCACCAATAGACAAAACTTAATGATGAAGATAAATGCTCAGAATAGCATATTTTGAGAATATCAAAAACTCAAAGACTATGGCAGTCGTTGTAGGAGAATCTCTCCCGGAATGGCAACATGGAAGGAAATTAAATGCAGTTGCCTAAAATTGACCGACTGCCAATTTAGCAGGTTGGGGATTGAATTTCTATATAAGAGATGGTTTTTCATTTCATTCTCACATTGAAGAATTGGAGAGCTAAGAGACGAGCTAAGGATTCTGTAGAATTTGTGAAGCGATGGGAGTTTGAAAGAAGCGTGTGAGTTTCTGAATAAAGGAAATTTTTTTGGAGAGAGAAAATCTCTTTCTAGAGAGGTGAAGTTGTATTAAGCTGAAGAGTCAAGGAAAGAGGCTGTGAAATTCGTAGAAGGGAAGAAATTCTACACTAAGTTTAAAAAATCAGAGAAAAGGCATGGATTTCTTGAGGAGAGAAATTTTCTTTCTAGAAAGAGAGTGGAGATTTTATAACAAATTTTCAAAATTCTCTTCTCCAAGTCAGAATTTGTTTTGCGAATGGAAGAGTTTAATTTTCTTTTAGTTCTTCCAATATTATGTTGTTTATTTTGTGTTGCAAGGAGAAATGACAGAACTCAGAGGAGCCAGTTTGTCTAGATCAACCCTAATCAAGAATAAACAAATAAGATTTGATCTAGAATCAAAGATTGTTTCAAAGTGGAAAAATGTGACACAAATTTGGGAGGTCTTGACATGAGTGAATTTAGCAGAAGAATGTTCGGGTATAAAGACCATGATCCCACATACCTAGCCAGTTAGATTGTCCTAAGTGGGATCGTGGCTGTAGTTGGTTTTCTTCCGGTCTTCCAACGTGCAGAGTTGATTGTAGAATGCTCAAGGCATTACAATTCAGAAGATAGAACAATTAGAGATCTAGAGAGCAAAGTGTTAGCAGACCTTTCTCCATCAGCGATCTCAGAAGCTTTTGGAATCCCAATGTACACATCAATGAAGTCAAAGGAGCAGGTACTCAGAGTATATATTGCCGGGATTGACCATTGTGATGGGGTGATTAATCATAAGTAGCTATGGAAGAACAAAGCTTACTATTCCAAGTTACCCAAGGAACTGGTTTGGTTAGACTTCTAGCGAGAGTATATTAATTTGATCATGATATTGAGTAGGGTATTTGGGATCCCACAAATCCTACGTATTTGAACCATGGATGTGGTATTTTGTTGAACAAGAGATCAAAGGATTCAATGCCATGGATTGGGCTGGAATGATTAGCGATAATCTGAATGAACAACTTAGGAATCTAGCGTAGTCAGGAGAATTCTACATGAGCTCCTATGCCATATATATGCTTGCTCAGATGACGAGGTATGATGGATTAAGATGGTTCGCACCGCTTGAAAGTGCACGAGTGCTACCCTCATTTACAACTGTATGCTAAGGATGACTTTGTGAGAGTCAATGACGCCTTTGCCATGTGCATTATCAAAACTCTGCAAGGTAGATTACACACGACGCTGTCAGCCGAGGTAATGAAGTTGATAGAGAAGTATGGAGCATGGTCCATCTAGTTCTCAACCTTCTCCTACATCAGGTTGCATGGGTTTTCTCCAGAACTGTATAAAATCCCGAGGTATCCAGCTGACAAGATGGTCTTGCTAGAAGTCACCAGGTAGCTAACATCATATGAATGTAGATCCAGGACTTTATAGATTGGAGTTCCTATAGTCAACAAAACTAAGGACCAAATTGCTGCAGATGAGTACTATGTGATAGAATTGGATCCGGGACATGCCTCTAGGGAGCAAGTCATTGAAGAATTTGAGGATTTTGCGCAAGCAATGAAGGAGAAGATGAGGAAGCTAGAAGGAAAATACCAAAAGATGAAAAGCCAGAACAAGGGCTTTGTGTGAATATTTGAACTTATCCCATCCAGTGAGGGAAGAAAGCCAGACCTTTGTTGCACCTACAGTTCTTCTAGCTGAGTCAGTGGAAGGTATTTAGAAAATCATGCAGATTTCTCAAAGTGCAGAGTCTTGGATAGAAGGCATCTAGAAGGAGGCATACAAATCTGCTGAAGACTTGGTACAAATATATGAAAGGGCATTAAACATCCTTTCCAGGATACAAGGCATAGATGAGTCATGGGATGATGAGCATGTTTATCAAGATGAAGTAATCTCACACTTGCAAGCTTTAATGGAAGCTCCCAGGCAGATGTTGGTTGATGGTGAAGTGATAAGGAAAGGAGAAGCGTATTACTTTGCTCGCTAGTACAATGCAATAATCATGGCAAAGGAGATGTTTGAGAATTTCAATGAGGAATCCTCTTGATTGAGAAAGGTTGTCAAAAATATTTAGCAAGGAATCTATAATACAATTGCAATTGTGTTATTGCTGAGATTGACTGAGAATGATATAATTGTAGACAGCCTAAGAAGTAAATTGGAGGAGTTCTTTTGGTTAAATTTCTTCACGAAGGACGACTTTGAGAATTTTTCCATTTTCTCTAATGTCATACAGATGACCCAATACTCATAACCAGATTGGGAGAACGGTTTGAGCAAATGTGAACGAGAGATGATTGTTTTGGAATTCAAGCGGGAATCAGCGCCAAGTGTTAGCATAGATGAGTTGGAGGCAGTGCTATCCAGATTTTGAGCATTCAAGGAGCAAAGTCAAGCATAGGCTATTCTTAGCAAAGGAGCATTTAATGCATAGTGGGCATTCATGTCACCCCACTCTCCTACCGAATAGGCTAGCATAGTGGGCATTTATTACCCCACTAAGAAAGTGGTTCATAACTAGGCCGCTCATTGTAATCGAGAATCTATAAAAGTCTACTTTCTCATTTGTAAATTGTTGCTATGAGTTACTGAGATTTGTCATTGAAGTTTGGTGATTTCTTGAGGTATCTTGGTGCTTGCATGTTCTCTTTGTTCCCTCATTTAGATTAGAATTTGCTTTCAAGTACTTAGATGAATCTAATTGGTAATATTGTTGTGGTGAAGTCACTTTGCTCACACCTTTTATTCTTAAGTGATTTGTAAGCGCAGTGTAAGGTTGGTTCTGAGCCCTTATGTGGAAACTTTACTTCTATCTTTGATGCATATTGTTAGTTATGATGGTATTCATCGGGATATGAAAATCCTTTGCACACTCCTTGAAGATTGCACCAACTTTGTGTAGTTGTTGAATTTGATGAAGCAAAGTTCATTAGACTTCATCATAGCAGTGTTCTCTTTCAAATTCTCAGGAGTAGAATGGAGTTCCTCA
Organism: Chamaecyparis obtusa; assembly: GCA_027943335.1. Classification (NCBI taxonomy): domain Eukaryota; kingdom Viridiplantae; phylum Streptophyta; class Pinopsida; order Cupressales; family Cupressaceae; genus Chamaecyparis; species Chamaecyparis obtusa. The sequence continues at coordinate 257,102 of BSBK01000278.1, read as the reverse complement.
ACCCTACTCTCTTTTACATTTTGCATATTTGTGAAAAACCCCAAAAGGTACTCTCTTTGCGATGTCATTTGAAAGCTCCCGTAACTAGTATTGTTTGAAGTCAACTTGAGGAATATAATGTAACGCCCCTCGTGATACCAACATATCACATCAACTGTTGAGCTTATCCATAGTGAAGAACTGACATAAAAGGAACCTTAGAGTCAATTGTATGACCTTTCACAATCTTACCATACACATGATTTTGATTAAGAGAAGATGGGATATCTCATTATTTTGTTCTACTGTTGGTAGGTCATAAAACACACATCAACATGTTGATACCAACTTAGTCCCAAATGCACATACACGACACTTGGCCCTACATGGAGTTGACTTAAGCATATGCACTTCAATCCTAAACAGAATGATTCACGTATGAACTAAGGACCTAGTTTTAACTACTTTTTCTTTGTGGCTTATTCACTTTATGTGATTGAAAAGTGTTTTTTTTAAGTTTGTGGATTATTTAACCTATAAGGTAGTTGATGATTTATAACCCTGTTTGAGCTTTTTGGTTTGTGGAAGGGATAACACCTTCTAATGTTGTATATGATGTCAAGTTGGATCTACTTATGTCTTAATGATTATTTTAGTATCTTTTTGTAGTTGTGTTATAGCTTTAACTTTTAACATGGCTAGAGCAAAAGGTTACTAGATTTCTTTTCAAGTCAAGATACTGCATCTTCTATACAAATCCAATCAGTTGTGCTTATTTAATAGGAATTGGATTTTTTAATGAAGTGACTGTCACCTACATTAATTGCACTGAAGATTATTCATTTTGCTAGTGTCACAGTTTGTAGAGAGGTTTTTATCTGCTGAGTATTGGTGGTTATTCGTACCCTTTATGTTAGTAGGAGAAGGCAGCTCTATACTCTTGTTTCATTCTGTTTGGGCCATTATGATCAATATTTACTTGATACACATTATTAAATCCATGCCTATATAATTAAATTTCCTATCTTTTTTTATCAAGAAGTAATTATTTTTTTTAGAAGTTGGGTACATGCTTTTGATCCTGAGCTATAAATCGGTGAGGTCACAAACGGGGGACCTCATTCCCATTTAAACATTCAACAATAGCACCCCAACATGGTTTGAACCTTGATGGCAAGATCACCACCACTGCAACTTAACCATCACAACATGCCAATGTTGACACCAAGGTATAACATTATGGACATTTCAGAAAAGTAATTTTGTGTATAGGAACTTTCTTTTCATTTTATAAAAAAATCATTTTCTTAACTTGTATGGTTTGTATCTGTTAATTTAAACTCATTAAACATGAATTTAACAAATTCTCCAAGTGTTGCAGCCAATCTCAAATCCAAATTATAATTAATTGCATTTACTAGTCTTTCCTAAATAATGAATCAACTAATTAAAGAGCGCCCGTTTACATGTATGAACAATAGATTTATGTAGAAACCCAGAAGGGTAAAACCACGGTGAGAATGGATGATCGGATTACTGTCCAAATCCAGCCTCACAAAGATACGATAAAGAACATATAATATGAAGTAGGCACCAACCTACTGGAGACACCAATCTCGAATTACATTTGCAGACACCAACCCTCCTAATCCAAGCTGAGCACCGACTCAGCATATGTGACACCAGTCTCAATCATATCAAGATATACAAAATATGTGATATGCGGATCTGCACAACTCAAACTTTGTCATGTCCCTGACATACAAGCAGCAGTTCTCTTTAATCTGGCTGATTTCACAAAGGTAGAGACAGTGAGGCAGTTGACTTAGTGGATAGCCATCTTTGTAGGAGACTAAAGCTATTGAATGGCAATCCATTTTAAGGGGTGCAATTTAATTAAGCTTACTTACGAGCAGCAAATTCATACGTTATGATAAAAAGGGCCGACTAACAATATATATTTTATATCTTCAGAAACAGTGATTAAAATTAGTTGATGTTTTAAGAGACACGACTTTTGGGAAGAGGGTGACTGCTACAAAGAGACATAACCCTCCAAAGGATACTTAAGGTGGGAGTGCAATGGAAGAAAGGGAACTTTACAGGGAGCATCTCCACTTATCCAAAGAGCAGAAATAAGCATCAGGAGAGGTTACACTGAGATATCTATTTAATCAGAAATAAAGTTTGGCTGGAAATTACAGAAGACTATTGGATGCCTTCATCTAATATCTACGGAATTAATATTGTGAATGTTCCGAAGATCAGTGAGTACTATACAAGCAAAGATTTGATTAACATATATAGAGTCCGACACCTACTCAAGGTTATTTCTGGTGACTAGAGGATTGGAGTTATCTGGGTTCTTATTAGTAGTTGATCAAGTGCTCAGACAGGCAATTGTCTTTGGAGATCACAAATCCTTGAGAAGAACAGCGTGTGGTGTATGGGAATAATATTATTGAAGCTTACATATTGATCCTTGGAGATATTTGAGCAATTTATATCTTTGGCATATGTATTCCTTATCTACACTAATATTCTATGGTTAAATATATGCTGCTAGTGGAATAATAATATGATTGATGATGTCGTAAGATTAATGTCCTAAGGTTGCAGACTATATGGTTATCGCAGAACTAATCTATAAGACTTATGCTTGCCACTATCATAAAGAGTGAATAATATATTCAATGATATATTTCATAGTGGCAAGGTTCACCATACATTAAATTTTTCAATATTTGGAGTTTTGGGGGAGACATAAGGAAATTAATATGTGATGCCATGATCTTACATTTTGAATGAAAGTCCATCGACCATGGCACTTAATAAGTTGCTATAGATTATCACAGTTAGGAGGAAGTATCAGATATTAGCGGCACACAGACAGAAAAAAGAATAAAATAACTGCAGTCAGATCTGCATATACGGATACAGAAATAGTTGAAGTGATTGGAAGAGAGGATAAAATCTAGATTGAAAGATATATCCAGCCATTAACTAAAGGAAGGACAAAAACCAAGTAAGATCAACTATTCATAAATAAGGGTATATATAAAGAAAATTGTCTTATTTATAAGACTTTTTTCTGCAGTATTAAAGGAATGAAGGTATTGAGCAAAAAATAAGGAGGAGAATCATCAAGCATCCGATCAAGGAATAAGCTTTTAGAATTATAAGTAATAAACTATATATGATCCTAGTACTTGGGTCTAAATTGAGATACATTCTATCTTCTGAATTATTTTAGAATTTTAAGCTGAATATTATAATGAAATGTCTTTATTTTTTATAAAATTATATTTATAAGTATATTGCAATTCTCATCTCAAGTTGTAATTAATGCTTCAGGACTAAATTAAGATAAACCTCAAAAGATTCATTACAATTGTTAACCTCTGTCAGGTTTGATATACATCAGGACACTCACTCAATCTATGTGATCTTTAAGTACAACTACACTCAATAATCATGCTTCCTTATTGAGCATCACACACATACTTGCACATCAACACTAACAGTCACACTAGGAATGAACTTAGATCCACTATACATATGTATTACAGTGATGATTACATTCATTTGTCAATTGTCAGCGTATACATAATAACAATATCTGCAAGTCAGCCATAAGAATAAACATTAAACCAAACATGTAATAGGCTAGGTCCAAAAGTCCACACATTACTCTAGGAGAAGGTACACGTGCCACGCATTACCCAACGTTCACTCTACTTGCCCCAATGAACATTAGCATGCTACCTCCGGCTGACACATTGTTGGTGAATAGATTTGTCTCCTTCACAAATGCTCACAAGATTAACTCTATTGCCCTTCCTTAGAGACAAATAAGCCACAACAGTTGGGTAAGTGTTTGGTAATCACTTCCCTCTGAATTTTATAGAGGTACAGCTCCCTCAAAAGATATTCAAGGAATGAAATTATTGGTATGCCTTTAACCAGAAGGCATGGAAAGTGAGCAACCATCTATCCATAAACATGGGATAGATATGACAATTTACAAATAAGTAAGCACGAATCGAGAACACAAAGATTCCCAGTTCAACATTCAAATCAAAGACCAATGGAAAGATTAAAACTCTATTTCAGACTATGTGTGATATATAAAACTCACAGATTTCTTTGTACACACAAATGCATTTTAATGGACAGGAGTTTATAAAAAATGATTGCATTGACATAAAGTTCGATAGCAATCTAAATGAATATATTCAAACTTAAAGATTTAAAACATGTTGCATCTATTTTCTGATAAATAATGATAGTCAAAAGACTGTCATTCCTATCCACACTAAAAATTAAATCTGGAAATAAAACAAACTGTTCTTTCCCCTTTTACAATCAGAATTTGGAAAATTTTTCTCCCCTTTGTAGCACAAAGACTCCCAGAAAAAGAAGCCCCTTCTCTCGATATGTCTTCCTCAATAAATAAATTCCCGATGATATTATTCAGTTTTGATAACTGAATCTTGAAATCCAACCCCCAAAATAATCCCCGTTTGCAACCTTATCAATATAATGTTTTTATAACATATACATGTTGATAGGTGGCATTTAAAAGACCACATTGGGATAAAATATTTTTTGGTCTTAATAGAACATGCCAAACATCTATATTTTCTTTATGACATCACTTAATTATTCAGAATTCTCCCAACTTAGAGATTACTATAGGACCGATTGTGAGTGTTGCTAGTTGCTGGCCTTTTTGATAAATGTTTACACAGTTCATTATAACTTTTGACTCTGACCATATTTTGCAAATTGCTTTGGTCAGATTGTGCATAACTTGCCTCACAACAACATATCCAAAACTGAGAAAAATCCAATGGTTGAGTAAAAAGATATGGCCCTCACACCGAGACCTATTTTTCTGCTTTTTGAAAATTTGTTTTTATAGGTTGCATTAGAAACTATAAACAATATGCATGCAAATACCTGCACCTGGATTTCCACTTTGAGCTTCTCTTAGAATAATGAGGGAATCCAAATTATTTAATCACCATATATGTAGCTAACAAGCTTTTGGATTGCAGCAACAAAGACACCCAGGCCAATGACAACATCATTAATATCCCAAACATTTTCTTCTGAATAATCCAACTGTCCTGCTATGTAATCTACTGGATTTGATTTATAATTCCTATGATTTTCTCTTTAACTCGCACTTCAGCCAAGCTGAAAAATACCAATTCAATGCGCTTCTGGAGGAATAGTGAGCAAAACTGATGAAACCATCGATTGATACCTCCAGTGTATAAATTATATGCATTTTATGGGCATATTATCAAGTTTCTATTTACTGTATACATGCATTATAATAGAGCATCACATAATACTCCCAATAGCTATCATTCAAGTGAAAGAGCCAAGGTGGAGCCTTTTAAATCTTGAAATTTGAATCATGAATCCAACCCTTTGAATGACGCTTCTCAACTTTGAACTTTGAGAATCTGAAACTGCCCTTTTGAACCTTCAAACTTGGAACCTTGAACTTGAACCACTCGAACCATGTTGAACTATGCTCAAAGGGGTTTGAAGATTCTAAGCCTCCACATATCAATATTAACATATGGATTTGGAGGGAAGATATTTGTCAAAGTGAAAAATTCTTGTGGAGACAAACTGATTTCAAAATTTTAAATAGGGGGGACCAATAGTGGGCCAACACACATGTTACAATCTTTTGGTGCATCAAACCAAACATCAACATAGGCGATGAACTAGCATAGTGAACCCTTTGTCACTTCTAACTTTCTGTCTGCTGAAGATCAGCCTTCGGAAATCTGGAGTATGATACTTCAAGGGTAGCTTTACTTTAATTCCAAACTGCAAGCCATGATTCTCAACTATGCAGGATGCAGAACCAAACATCATGACAATGCAACTAAGTGTACATATGGTTTTTGAATAACAGATCTCAAAAACATTCTGCATATGCTTCCATACACTAGCACGTGATAGACAATCAGGAACTACTAATATAACATTAAGAGAGTTATCAACCATAGCTTGTCACAATCTTTTTGGAACCCAAATGCTTAGACATAGACATGACAATAATTGTACTCTTTGGATACCTCGACATCAATGACAGAACCAATCAGCAACTTTGATATCAGTGACAACCTTTTCCCAATGGTGTCAACTCTTGTGATTTGTTGATTTTTTTAGAATTTGAGCCTGACATTGGTTTCAATGTGACTGTTATGAAACTTTTAGTGCTAGAACTGCATTATTTGGATGTTATTTTGTTTAGTCTTGAATATCTTGTTTTTCTTAGTCTGATTATGCCTTTTGTGAGTGGAAGAGAGATCAAGTTTGATGTGATGGTTTTACACCATAACTTAAGCTTATTTGAGCTCCCTAATAGCTAGAAATTGTTTAAACTCATCTCAACTAATGCATCTATTGTAACTTCCATGTAGTGCGGAAAAAAACCCAGAAATTCTGATCTATAAACCCTAGGACATGCAGAATGCAAAAACAGAACCTTGTACGCAGCAGCAACACCAGTGATACAGCAGACAACTAAAAATCATGACTGTAATGTCCCCTGTCAGGACCTTACTCAATTTATCTTACTTTTCTCCATTAAGCTTTTGCATACTAATTCCCTATATTCTCCATATATCTTTTCTTAATCAAAAGATGATACTTTTATATCACGATTTCAAACTGGTGTGTCATTTGGAGGCAAGGGGTTGTGACTTTTGGTTTATTAATTATATATATTACTGATTTATAAAATATTTATATTTTATTAATAATAGATTTATTTATTTATAATTAGTTTTCTTGTTGATTTATATCTTGATATATCATATTTAATTTATAATATATTATTATTTTAATATTATATTATATTAACAATTTATTGTAAAAATTTAATTATTTTTTTTTTAAAGAAAGGTGGCATTGCCACTTGATATATATATAATATAATTTTCATTTTTACATTTTTACTGGTTCTAAGATAAGGGGCTCCTAGAGAAAAGAACCAGGAAAAAAAACTCTGTTCTTGACCCCATCATGAGAAAAATAGAAAATAGAAGTCACTCTGAGGAGGGCCAAAAAATCTCCTTAAGCAGTGCCTTAAAGTTACATCAAAGAAAAGAAATTGAAAGCTAATCCTACAAGATACATAATTGTATGACCCAAAAGGGTAATTACACACAACCCCGTAGGGCAAATCATACACCCCCATAGAAACATTACATACCACCCGGAGTTACGAAAAACCTCATCCACAAAAAAGGATGGATATTACAATGAAAACACCAAAAAACACATGGGCGAGGAGGAACTGTAGCAGAAAATCAGCCTGTGAACAAACAAAAGAAAAACTTTGGTTGTAAAAATTTAATTATTATTTATCTTTAATATTTTATATGGTATTAAAGTTTAAACAACCAATTAATATATAACTTTTGATATATGAATAATATTGGTTATATTATAATATTTAATTAATATAACTTTTCTATATTTTGAATATATTTTATATCATAATATCATTATTTATAATTATATTGGACCATTGTATCATTATAAAATATATATTATATTATATAATATATTATAATATTTATAAAATATATCATTATATTTATTTGTTGTAATAAACTATTATATTATAATTATTTCATTATTTATATTGTAATTATATTATTCTTGGTTATTAATTGTTCATTTAATTATACAATTCGTATTTTGATGGGAATATCACAATCCTCCCCTCTCAAATTTTGCTTGTCCTCAAGCATGATCATAACTTTTTTCATAGAGCCAACATATGAAGCATATAATTGGGATGCAAGAAGACATAAGGGATTTATGGAGTATACATCTTAATGCATGAAAACACAAAGCACCCATAAATTAATCACACGAGCGCATGAAAACATGAAGTAGACACTTGAATGTATGAGGACATGATGTAGACACATAATACATGCATTCTTTATTAATGAACTAGGGTTAAGAAAATAATTTACAAAATTTATCTCTTCAATAGAATCCTGCAACCACAGGTGATCATTAGTACATACGTGTATATATAAGTTTCAAAGAAAATGTGAGTTATGATAAATTACCCCAAGACAATCCCATACTAAGCCCAAGAGTGGAACTTTGGCCCCCTTGGCCTTAGTGGCAGGTGTTAAGCATCCACACAAGGTGGCCTACTTAGTGGGATGCTTGTTTTTGTTTTGCTATTATTATTATTCTTAGTCGAGAAGAACAGTTAGGATGTAAACAGATTTCTTAGGCACCAAACTCAACGGTGTCCCTCAAAGTTTATAGATCCAAGCCCTTAAGCCTTTCTTGGGACTTGCATGCAAGGCGCTCGGGGTCGCTGATACCTACCCTATCTTGGGAATAACTGATTGGCTGGATTTACACTAGCCTCTCCTTGAATACACCTCTATTCTTTTTTCTTAGACTTAATACCAATTATAATGTCCCTTGATTGGGTTTAGTCCAAATTAACACAGATTAGGGATCTTACTATCCATGATCATTACATTCATGCTATAAAGATAACCACTATAGGTGAATTAGTAATAACTATATGTGAATTGAGAAGACCATGCTATCCTGGTTATTATTCTAGTCTATGAGAATGCCGAGATGCAACAGGTTGCTTAGACACCAAACTCAACAGTTTCCCTCAAGGTTTTTATTGATCCAAGCCCTTGAGCCTTTCTTGGACTTGTCTGCAAGGCGCTCGGGGTCGCTGATCCCTACCCTGTCTTGGGGATGACCTATTGGCTGGATTTACACAGGCCTCTCCCTTATTGCATTTCTACTCTTCCTCCCAACTTAGAAATAATAACTAGTCTTGAGCATGTATGTTTAATTAAGAGTAATGCTCTGATATTATTTCTTATTAAAATTATGAATATGCACAATCATAAATGAACAACACTATACATACCAGTTACAGAGGTGCATAATGTTCTGGTCTTATAATCTGAATGCCCTGATTACTCTAATGGTATTGCCTGACTGCGTCAAAGATATAAATATATTAAATATATATTGTCGCTGTAGGATTGATATACATACTACTTTCCTTCCTTCCTTTTCTTCTCTGTTGTTGTTTTTTTTAATAAAGGACAAAGGGACTAATAGAAGTTGCCCAAAACCGTCTTCAGTAAACTTCAAATGATATAATTTTTCCCTCGCAACATTTAGTGGCCTTTGTCCTTTATGCAATGATATTGACCATGTGGTGGAAATGGTCTTGTAATATCCCCTTCCTATTGCTTGTTGTGAGCATTCATTTCTTTTCTCATCTCTTCTTTAAAGAGTATGAATTATGTTTATAATCTCTTTCTTCATATCAATATCCATACTTCTCCCCCACCCTATGACATTGTTATAATCTCTTGGTAAAATGATGCCTTTATGGGAAATGAGTATCGATGGAGTTGAGTATCACGATGACAAAAAGGTAAAGTGTGTCTCTTTACCGCAACACTATTTATTTACCATCTATCACACCCTTTCAGATTCCTGATGCAATTAGTCTTGGAAACACATATATAATGATTATATAATGTTATACTTGGCCACACGATGAGTTTGCTAATTATTAATAATATTTGCTGAACATTTCCATGCATCATATCTTGGCTCATTTAATACTTAATTCCTTAGTCCACGACACCATGGTCTTACGACTCCTCAATCTTGTCTCTCTATTAGAGACATTGATTATTGTTTATACAGTCTTATGCAGCCTCCTGAATACTCTCTGTAATAATTGTCATCTCCTCTTCATGGCAAAATTAATGGTTTGAAATGCTAGTCTGATCCCCAACAGAGAACATATCGAATAGTTTAAAATATTCAATGGTCATCAATCACTGGAAAGTTCTCACTGTAAACGATATATCTTGATTAGGATTCTGTGTGAAAAATTCGATATTGTTTCTTGCAATCCTTTTTGGGGGCTTGCCACTAATAAAATATTGCCTTAAACTCTTCCTTTCGTCCTCAACTATTTGTGTAGAGATTGTGTGTATCTATCTACTGTGTATATTATCTATCCTCCATATGTATTGCCAAGTTTGGAATATAATATATTTTCCCTCCAATTGTGTGCGAATAAGCCCCTATATCTCCCATTTTGAAGTGCGATTCATTCTCATCTCATATAAGTGTTTGATTTCAATTCCATAGTGATCCCTGATTCAGGTCCAACTATGGTTGATTCCAAATATGTATTTTGATTTCATTTGAAATGTTGACTGTATTGGCATTTGCTTATTAGGAATTCATTTTTGTCCACCTAAACTTTAATGGTGACATCGACTTGTTATCCATATATATCTGTGTTGTATTCTATGATCCCCTATGTTTGTCTGTAGCGACTATGTACATGGGTGTCTATTCTGCATGCTGGTTTGTTGTCTGTTCCTAGCTTAAATTAGTTTATGATATAATACTTTGTGATGAAATGATTCATGCTCTGATACCACTTGTAATGTCCCTTGCCAAGACCTTACTCAATTTATCTTACATTTCTCCATTAAGCTTTTGTAGACTAATTCCCTATATTCTCCATATATCTTTTCTTAATTAAAAGATGATACTTGTATATCGCTATTCCAAATTGGTGTGTCATTTGGAGGCAAGGGGCTGTGAATTTTGGTTTATTAACTATATATATTCTTGATTTATAAAATATTTATATTTTATTAATAATAGATTTATTTATTTATAATTAGTTTTCTTGTTAATTTATATCTTGATATATCATATTTAATTTATAACACATTATTATTTTAATAATATATTATATCAACAATTTATTATAAAAATTTAATTATTATTTATCTTTAATATTTTATATGGTATTAAACAACAAATTAATATATAACTTCTGATATATGAATAATATTGGTTATATTATAATATTTAATATAACTTTTCTATATTTCGAATATATTTTATTTGTCATAATATTATTATTCATAATTATATTGGATCATTGTATCATTATAAAATATATATTATATTATAATATTTATAAAATATATCATTATATTTATTTGTTGTAATAAAATATTATATTATAATTGTATCATTATTTATATTGTAATCTTATTATTCTTGTTTATTTTTTGTTCATTTAATTATATAATTCGTATTTTGACAGGGATATCACAACGACCTATAAGATCGCCCTTGAGTGTCGTACCCAGTGTTTGCGGGCTGAAATCAGGTTGTGGGTGAAGAAAAATGACAAAATCCCTATCACAACAGCACCAAATCGTGTGGATAACAAAAACCCTTGTCGCAAAAGTCACAGATATGGACACATAAATAAAGGGTCACAGAAAATGCGAAAAAACCATGTCAAACAATGTGGGAAACAGAGAAACCCTTCATGGATTTGAAGGAGACTTCCACGGATTTAAACATGGCAAAAAATGACCCATAGAAGAAGTCACACGAACTGCAAACAAATAAAAATATGGCACACGGGAATCAAAACTCGACACAAAGACGCAAACAAAAACTTCCATGATTCTCAGAAGTGATTGCAATTTTTATTGAAAGAAAAAAATAGCCTTCGAAAAACCTGGGAAGAATCATCTCTTGAAAAACCCTAGATGGGTTATTCAAAATCCTCCACAAAAAATATTTCAAATTTCTTCACGAGAATTTTTAATTGCGATCTAATACCATGGAAAACAAATTGTGAGTTTGAGTTAATGAATTCACAAGGTATAAATAGAAAACTACAAGACGGTTTAGCAATTGTTAACTAAAGCTCCAAACTGAAGCAAGCTAAAAAAGAAACTACGTCTTCTAATAAAAGAAGGTAAAATGAGTAAATACACTAAATGACTATTAGTAGAACAACTAAAAATAACTAAATATTCTAATATGGAATGCTCTCAACTTGGCACAACTCTGTAATCTATGATGCCATAATTGACTGACAAATGATCTCGAATTGAATGAAGTGCAAAGATCAAAATAAGACCTGAAGTGACAGTATGTCCAAGTAACACTTCCATTGGGCTTAAACAAAAATGTACTTCGAGCTTCAAAGGAAAAAAACTATGCTCCACGAGAATGCATCCCCTAGGTTTTTTGACCCACTCCCATCCCTGGTACGGTACAGGGATGCGAGGACGTCATTTTCCTCAAAACAACTTTGAGAGTAGTCAAGGATGTAGGGGACTTCTAACTGTCCCCTATGGCTGAAGCCATCTTTGGACGACCAGTTTTAAAAAATAACACATTTTTAAATTTGAAAAAAAGGTGAGCTGGCCCATGAGAATACCCAAACCACATTTAACCTAAGTTATTGATACAGATGTAGGTACGAGAAGGTATGTGTGAGTATATATATTTGAATACATATAATTTATATATATACAAAAAAGTTAAAGAATTATACAAAATTAAATCATTTGATAGTATGATACTTCATCATAGATCAATGCCAAATGCCAAAGATAAATATTAAATGCCAATTGATAGTTCACAAACATTCAAATAAGCCATATCATATATGTCTATGTTCACGATTCCAATGAAAATCATTACAATTATAAAATGTAGATCATGATTCATCAATCATCAAGAGGATTATCAAAAAAATCATCTATTGAATTTTCATCTTTAGTTGTTGCAAGTTCAAGATCATTTGAACCCAAAGTGGTTCCACTCGCACTAGATGCACCATGTGTAGGGATGTCAGCATCATCATAAGCTGTAGTGAGTTTAGTAAGATCCTCAATGGTTGCACCTAAGTTGGTACACTTAGGGGCTACATCTCGAAGCTTTGCTGCCCCATCCTTGTAGTGGGGATCTTTACATGACATAAGACACAAATTGGAATTAATATAAACCAAGTCTTCAACATTTTTTGAACCCAACCGGTTACGCTTCACTAAGTGGATAGAGTATGTACTCCAATTCCATTCAGCGGCAGAAGAACTTGCAACCTGGATAGAAAACCAACAAAAAAAAATAAAAATGCAAAGCAAGTTAAAGAATGTTAAGTACTAAATTGTCGAATACAAGTGGTAAAAAAGCAAAAAAACTTACCTTTTATAGGAACTTGATTGCAAGAGGTTGGAGGTACACAAAATCTTGACCATGGAGGTATCGCTATGTGACAACATCCATGTCGAATTGGTCATTAATAGTTGTTGGAGTATGACTTCTTCCTAAGACAAACATGCCAAATTCTTTCCTAACTTCTTTCTCCATTTCTCCATCTTGGAAGAGTCTAGTTAATGCTTGCTTGTACCCATTAGCAACTTCAACATCTCTATATTGTGGTTGTCTCCTTGGCATAGAAAGTACTTTGTTGTTATAGTACCTCAGAGATAGGGCATATGCAAGGAGGTGCAATGGGGTGGTTATGTTTTCCCAATGATGATGAATGATTGATTCCACCTTTTTGCAAAAGATTTCACATTCTACAGGTTCATTCTCTTGTTTTTGTATTGCCAATTTTACTTTCTCTACCATTGTGTCCATGCCATCATAGACATTCCCCAAATAAAGGTGCATCTATATCGGTTAATCCGAGCATAATAATGATGGGCTCGGTGAATTCCAATACATATTCCACACAAGCCCTCCAATTGTCATCCAAGACCAATGATTTGACCTTTTGGGCCCTCTCTAAATTTGAAGCCTTCCATACATGATAGGAGTGGTGGCTCTCAACTTGGAGTCAACTTGACTCACTCTTAAGGCCTCTTCAATAGACCTATTAGGGACTTCTCTAACCCTATTCCCAAGGGCAAGTCACTAAGATCGCTACCCTTCTAACCATGATCCACCCTATCAACAAGGTACTTCAATGCTCACTAAATTCCACATAGTGTTTTCTAGCAACCCATGCCAACATGCTCACCATGGATTTTAGGGTTGGATTTCTATCACTTTAGGTCATATATCAACTAACTTGAAGGTTTGGAACCCTTCTTCAACCTCCTTCCCATCGAGTTCCTAAAATCTAGGAATTAGGCCTAGTTGCCCCTTGTAGCCTTGTCCAGGTACAAAATATAGATTTCCTCACAATTTTGGTTAGGGACCCCAAAACTAGTTTAGGATCTAGATACCCTTTTTTAAAAACACAAAAGATTTTCAGGGTGAGGTTTCTCTGAGTCTTTTGTACAGTACTTTCACACCTTTAGGGACATAGTCTTAAAAAATAGGGCTAATTGCTCTTTACATTGATTTTGTCTTCATGGATCGATGGAAACTCATCACCAAGTGCAACCATTGCTTGGAGTGTTGTATCATCACTGATTCAACATTCTCCAACCCCTGGATTGCTTCTACCAATCCAACCTTGCATTTACTAGGTCTCTGTTACTCTAGTTCCCTAGTCGGGCTATAGCCAAGCTCGCCTAGGGAAAGAGCTCAAAATTCATTTCTGTCACTTCTACTCCTAAAACAAAAAGGAAAGCTATGTACACTGACCCCTCTAGCATTCCATCTGGGTCCATTTTGTTTGCCATGGATTTAAGAAGCTCGAGAGGCCATTTTGCTATGTACAATCCAGACTGGACCAGTGAACTACAAACTTAAAGAAAATTAACAAGAAGATATAAAATGGAAAGTTCTTCACAAACTATCTACACACAGAGTTATTAGACTATTAGGAGAAGCTAATTACATTGGAAAATCCAATAACACTATGCCATTTACAAATCTATTCAATCCAAAATGTCTTGAAACACTCACAATCACTGTCTGCAACTTCACAGTCTATATAAAACAGTATAAAAGTCTTCTAATGTTGTGATATTGCCATGGAGGTGCTTAAATAGTCTTCTCCTCTTTGAAACAGTTGCTCTAACTAACCCATTTCACCATTTAGGTCGAAGGCCTTCTTTTGGACAAAGTTGTCAAGCAACTTTTTAGAAGTTGCAAAATTGCAAAGTTTCTATGAGCAACTTTTTCACATCTCTTAACCAAATTGACTTTGCTTGTTTTTTCCACCATGGCCAATTCACCTAAACCCTAACTTGACTTTTAAAGACTCAAAACACTTCAAAATTGACCTCCTAAGGATCTAGAGGGTTCATTCCACCTTTTGACTCATTTTGTCCTCTAGGACATTACAAGGAGTGGATTGAACAAAAGGCCTCCAAATCTTAACCTAACAACCCTAACCACTTCAAAATTTTCCTAATCTTTCCTAATCAACTTAAACAACTAGGAAAGAACACAACCAAAACAAAGAAGGGTTTTTCACCCTAGGTGCTCCTGCACCAATACACCCCATTGGTTACAAACAATCATTTGACCCAATGCCTCTTGCATCTTCAAAAGTCGTCTCATAACAATTGTATGAGATGCAAATCAGGTCTCAACAACCTAGGATCATGTTAATAATAAGTTAATAACAATATGTAATTAACACATTAAAAAAATAATAAATATTAAGCAATACAAATTGATATTGAACATGACAAATAAAATTAAATTTACCTTCAACTACTCCAATCTCAAGCAAGATTTGAACATTGCTTGTGGCATTTGGTGCTTTGTTACAAATATCTGGATCTCCTTGTCCTCTTCGTATATTTGTTTCACCCACTCTTTTTGAGTGCCAATTTGTTGCTTCACCAAGTTAAAGGAGTGTTTGGTGCATGGTGTCCAAAAAATGTGCTCTATCTTGCCTCAACCAAAACACCTACACCTGTATAATTTTTTGCATTGTCCATAATTACCTAGACCACTTTCTCATTATCCACCATTTCTATGGCCTCAATGAGGATTTTGGAAATGAATTCTGTATCTTTCACTTACCCTTCACAATCAATTGCCCTAGAAACACTGACCCTTTGGGGGGCATTGCAATAACATTTATCAATGGACAGTTTCTGCTATCTTTCCACCCATAAAAACAATAGAAACACTTGATTCAATCCAAAAATCTCTAATTGGTTGAAGGGAGGTCTCTATAGCAGTCCTCTATTTGCAATAAGGTGGTACACACCTTTTCAAACCCAGGATTTCAGGAAATTGGGAGGTGCACTATTGATTGTCAGCACCATTTCCTGCCAATATGGTGATCTCACCAAGTTGAAAGGAAGATTATTGGCATAGAGGCAACGTGCAATTTTTTGTTTAGCAATATCTCTCGGCTCCATTTTAAATGCCTTGTCCAAGGGATCTCTTTTGTGGATGGTAATTTGTATTTAATCTTCATCTTTCATAGAGGGTATAGGCAAGAAGGGATGTTTGGAGGCTGCTACTAAATTAGTGGGTAAAGTCATTATTTTTTTTCTTTCTGCCTTTATAAGCACTCTGTTTTGCTCTTAGAACCATTTTATCAACCTCTTCTTGTTCTTTTACAAATTCTGCTATTTGTGCGGGAGACAACCCCTTCAAATCTAGGCCTTTACACATTCCCATCCCTTTACTAGTAGGGCCCATAAGGTGAAGTTTCACTTGAGAATATTAGCTATTTTTTGGTAAATTACAGAAATTACACCTCCAAATATATCCCCCACCTCCTGCAACTTGTGAAATCCTTGTGGTATGTCTCCATAAAGGAGATCCTATATCAGTTTTGAATTTATCCTTTCCTTCCCCACCCACTGAACTTTGACTACTAGCCATTCCTGCAATCTGATTTCTTGCTATTATATAATATACTATGTTACCGGATCCTTGCATTTAGCTCTAGATCATGATACCGGTGTGAGTCTGATTCTGATTCCTTCCAAATTATGCTTGGATTCTAGACAGACATCCGGAGGAATCCATAGGCACCCAAGGCTGTGGGCACCCAAAAACGGGCCCCACATGACTTTTTATTTTTTGAAAAATGTAAAAGCATCTAATTTCGACCATAAAGCATGCAGTTGGTCATTCGATGATCATTCATTCATCTTTCAAGCATTTTGCACCATTTTTTACTTTGTTCTACAACTGTAGCATTTTTGTATGAATATACATGAACCAATGATGAATGAACATTGAACATGTTACATACATATATAGATATATATTTGAATGAATGAACCAATTATATGTTTGAAGTTTTGAACCAATGATGAATAAACATTGAACATGTTACATGTATGAATCTATGAACATACATACACACACACACACACACACACACACACACACACACACACACACACACACACACACACACACACACACACACACACACACACACACACACACACACACACACACACACACACACACACACACACACACACACACACACACACACACACACACACACACACACACACACACACACACACACACACACACACACACACACACACACACACACACACACACACACACACACACACACACACACACACACACACACACACACACACACACACACACACACACACACACACACACACACACACACACACACACACACACACACACACACACACACACACACACACACACACACACACACACACACACACACACAGTACTGGAACCCGCCCCAAATTTTCTTTTGCTAAATCCGGGAATCTAAATCTGAACCCGAATCCGTATCGGTACTAAGATTGACAACTTAGATAATATAAGAAATTACATAAATTTAAATTAGAAAAAAAATGAAGATATACAAGCATACAAGTGAAAAATAAAGATACAAAAACATTATAATAGAGAGCTAAACTTGTTGCTTTTTTTCTTTAAAAAAAATGGAAAAAAACTTGAAAAAATTCATCACAAACTTGAAAAAATTTACAAGAAGACTCGAATAGGGTCAAATGCTTACCTTAGATGCTTAAATCTCCTTCGTGGAAGCTATCTGGCACCCCACAAACAATCCCCTTTGAAAATAATCACCTGCCCTTTGAAATGCCAAAATGGAGACTAAATGAGAAAAAAGCAAAATAACAAACAAAATGATATTTTTTTACTATGAATGGCCTCGTAAAGGGTTGTTTTAGGGTTTTGTGGAAAAAATTACTAAAAAAAAACACTTTAAAATGTGTTTTTAAAGTCAAAAAGTGTTTTTCATGCTTGAATGCAATTGGATACTCTTCGGATGTGCTCTGGATGCTATCTAGGTGCTCATCCATGCCTATAGATGCGCTTGATGCAAATCCAGGCACATCCATAGACTGTGGATGTGTATTCGAACAACATCTGAATGCGGATCCGCATCTGAGCGCATCCACATCGGATATAGGGGCAGGGGATGGGGATGTGAATCTGGTAACGTAGCATTTAACATTACCAAAACCTAATTTAAGCATAAAATAACCAAAAAGAAGTAAATGAAATTCATTACACATTTGCAAAGGAGAAGAGCAGCGAGTAGAGGAGCAACTGGTCAAGGAGTGAACGACAATTGAAATTGGAGGTTAGGGCATCAAATCTACTTGATTTAGACTCCTAGACCTACCATCTATTGATTATGGACAATTATATATAATTATAGACTTCTATGTGTACTATTTAGTAGTTACTGTATTTACATTTTAATATTCTATATCATTTCATGCTTGAAACTTGGAGCCTTTAGACATTTTTGCTATATGTATGCGATATATTGACAATGAAAGCATTCAAATTTTGTTAATTTGCTTATCAATTCACATGTGAAATCTCAATTCAATTCTAATGCTATGTATTAAGCTTCTAAAATGTCTATGATGAATGCTTTATTAATGTTATGAAATGCATATTTGAGATTTCTCTCTATATAAAAATTCCCCCATTTTTTTAATGGCTATCCCCTAAAAATTTGCCCTAAAGAGTACGTGTACCAAAAACACATCCTGCTGTCACCATCCTAGAAACTCCGTAGAACATAGGAAAAAAGTGCTTGGATGGCTATATAGAACTTCTCAATACCTTTCTGATATCGCTGGAATCACCAAAACTAGACAATCAAGAAAAGTTATGAGCTGGGGAAACTAAAATGAAGTTTTGACACCAACTAATAAAAAGTGCACAAAATAGTAGAACCGTAAAAAATAACCTACTCCACTAGAAAGTACATTGAGCCATCTTTCCAATGAAGTTAGGGCAATGTTCTCATGCGGAGAAAGTTGCAAAAAAAAAAATATATATATATTTTTAGGTACAAGAGGGCTAGCCCCTAGTCACCCCTTTGACCTTCATTGGCTCTGTGGAAAAAAGACCCCTCGAACAACTCACTGTTGACAAAGTGGCTCGCGGGGGTGGATGGAGGTATTAAGGGTGCCAACCACCTTGGGGGCTTAGTGCCTAGATAGCAATGGGAACCACATGGGAAAACCCCAAGTGCATTGTGCTTTGAACGAATACCGTCAAAAATAGAATGGATAAATGTATTGGCCAAATTGATCGGGGATGTGACCAAGCAAAAGCAAACCATATGAAACAAGTATGGGTTGTGTTCAATAAACATTTTAAAATGCAATTTGAAAAGTGCAAATACAACGAACCATCAATGCTAAAGGACAATTGCCGGCCCAACCATAAAGCCATGCAAACATGTACTCAAGGGGATGCAATCAGGTACATACCCTGTGTAAAAAACTACCAATAAAACCGATGGTGTATAGGAAGATGATGCAGAGGCCATGACACTTAACAAAATATGTTGACCAAGTGGGAATATTTGCCTACGACAAGGGGATGTCGACGCAACTTGGTCCATTTGGTATGGTCTGTACAGCCAAGTATGGATCCGTACAATTGTCAGATTGGTCAAAAAATCTTTAAAGCCTCTTAGAAAAAGTCTCTAATTTTGACGATTTGGTAGGCAATTTTAGGGTTTTTGCCATTTTGGGCCTTCTAAGTACTATGACAAGGTCATATTTGTCCCAAAGTGCCTCACTATTTCAAGTACCCCCAAAATCTACAATTGAAACTTCAGCTTTTAACCGTTGTAAATTTTGCAAAATATATCAAAATTTGACAAAACAAAAGCCAATCCTAACTTTCTCAAGTGACTTTGACTCAACTATGAGATCAATGAACCCAAAAAAAATTTCAAGCCATATGATCACTCTCTAATATGGGAAGATATTTGTAGCACTAGAGCTCTAATGCCATGTAGGAATAGATAGGTGACTCCTCAACACCCCAAATTCCTTGCTAGATGAAGTAGCTTTCCACAAGAGAGAATGACAAGATAACTTGCATAATAATGCATTGATTAATAATGTTGAATATGAATACAAATGTACAAGAAGCCTTGCTTATTTAGGCAAGGACTAAGGTAGGATTACACAAGATGTGTCATGTCCCTATCGAAAAACCAAAAAAATTGGAACTTTGATATTTCACATGATATCAATTTCATGAAGTCTTTGAAAGAGACAAAATTGTAATAACAAATTAGAAGGCCATAATTGAATAGTAGAAGATATTAGCCATTTATCATCTAACAATGATATTTAAAAATTAAAGGCATTAGTCAAATAACCAATGACCATGAAAAAGGATGCAATGGGTATTCTTAATTGATCGACAAATAATATGCCAAGAGACCAAGAGCTTGAGTGAATCTTCCATGTTACGTATGTCCAAACAATGCGTATGAAATTTGTAGAAAACAAACCATAAGTTAGTAACAGTAGCATAGAAGTGACGACTCTATCATAGAACATCGATTATCAAACAATGACCCCACAACATGAATCGCCATGTTCAAACAAAGCCACAACAATGGTAAATACGATCAGAGCTATCATACTTAATATGATAGGTTGAAGAGGTGAAGTAACTTTGTTGAAACCCAATAGCAAGGTTGGTATAAGAAGTAAACACTATTATTTAAGAAGTTGATGATCAGCGAAGATGATGCCGTTAGAAAATGAACTCTCAAATAGTAATCAACAAGACAACGATCAAATTGATAAAATAGAGACTATCAGTTGACAATAAACAACATCAAATATGGGAATGATAAGTCGGCGGGGTTAATATGATTGGGATATGTTGGTGTGTGTGTTTTATGACACACACAAGACAATAAAATACTAAGGGGGTACTCTATCCTCTCTTGAACAAAATCCTCTAATGTGCTAAATAGACTAATTGTGTGATCACAAAGATGACTCCAAAGTTCCAAATGCATGTGATTTTGTTGTTCGGGATAGACTCTCGTGGTAGGGTGATTTGCTGAATACCTCCAAGGGAACTTATGCGCTTATTCAAGATTTTATCACTCAACTTTTGAATTTCTTTTTTCTATTTTTTTTTTTGATTTTTTGGGTTTAACACTTATGAAGATTTCTAAAATAAAATTCAAAAGAGGAGGGTTTGAGAAGATAATTCTAACTCTAAACTAATTCTATGAACTATCCTATGAACTCTGGAGACAAGACTGCAAAAGTGGAATATAAAACATATCCTTGCTTTGCCAATTCAACAACTACACAAGGATGGTACTATCGTTTGAGGTAATTCAAAAGATTCTCACAATAGAAGTTAACTATTTTTCAAGCGTTCAGTCTAACCTTACAAAATAATTGAAAATCATCCAACTATAAAAGGTATGAACATATTCATTCCACATAAAGCTTTCCCCCCAAATCCTTCATTCAATCTAACAACTTGAAAAATAAAATCTACTCTAAGTGAGAGACAAACCATGCAACTTGCAAAAGATATTTAAATTCACCAACAACTGAACAGTGAATTTATTTAAGCAGTTTTAATGCAACAATCTTTGATCTCTCTGCTACAAATGAGAGTAGTGGGGTTTGTATAGGAGTTCAAAAATAGATGAAGGGTCCAAATCAGTTTAAGATCAACGGCCAAGATTTGGACAACTTGTTGATGTGAGTTTTATTCCACTACAACATGCAGTATCAAACACTCAATGTTTCAGAATGAAACACCAAATATTCAATCCTCTCTTGATATACGATTATCTCCCATGCTAAGCTTGCAAAGTAAGATCATGAAATGATTTCAAGGTCCCTTCAATTTGTGGATACTTGCTCAGTGAAATAATGTGATTTGCTGGTATCACTTAGGGGACTTACGCCATTCATTCAATGGATATGAACTAATTGCTAATTGCACTTCTAAGATTTAGCTTCACAATGTGTAATGAAAATATAGTTTTTATCATCAAACATTCACTTCAACTTAAACTTGCTAACTTCGACTACTTATACTCCTAACTATGAATGCAAGGAATCATAGATGAACTTGGACTCTACTAGATGGTAGCTTTATCAATGCCTCCACCCACCTAGTGCAAGCTTCTAAGGAACACTCAAATGGTTTTCAAATTAATATCCCCTCCCCAATCCCATGAAATGGATGCAAACTAAAGAGTGAATATCAATTGAAGTTAAGTGCTTTCAATCATCGGCTTACCACACAAGGCACTCCTACCATCAACAAGAGGTCAGTGGCCCAGATTATTCGAGTCAAGTGAGCAACATCCACAATTACTTCCATTCAACTAAACTACTTTAACATGAAAAGAAATCTACTCCAAGTTAAAGATTTAGGAAACCATGCAATACTTCAAAGCAATATTAAGTAATTCACCATGAAGAACCAACAATGAACTATCCATTACTTTGAAAGTATCATAGCAACAATTTGATCAAGTCTTTCCCTTAGCTAGTCTACTCTAATTCTATTACTAGCTCTCTAGCTTCTACTTCCACTACTAACTAATGAATCTAACCCCTTTCAAATGAGAAGGCCCTGGGCTTTTTTAGTTCTTTTGATACAATGAAGGGCCAAGATAGAATGAAGATCAAGGGCCAAGATTTCTCCCTACAAACCCTAATTAAGGTTGCCATAATATCAACCAATTACATGAGGGCACCAAATCATGGGCCATCATGGGCCATTAAGAAAATTACAATGATTTTTCCAACCAATGAGAAAATAGGACACTTGGCATGATTTGATTGAATGTGCTTGAAATTAGAATTTTCTGATTGGAGAGAACAGCTAGGTGCCACCTCATCATCCTTATCATGTAGATCTATTTAATCACCTGTGCTTTGAATCTTGACTTGTAGAATGTTTTTGTTAAAACTGCATATATTTCTTGCTCGATTGTTAGAAAGTAACTTTTGACATTTGAGATCCTCTCCATCCTTTGGAAATCTCCTCATGGCCTTGACTTGCATTGGCATTGTAAACCTTCTAATCCTTATCTTCGAACTTGAACTTGTGCTGTGAGATTGTGGATTTGGTTGAATTTAATTGCACTGGTAAACTTGATCTCTTCTTGAGCTTCTTCAAGTTGCTGGAATCCATCTTGATCTTGATTTGGACTCACAAGTTGATCCTTTCCTTCTCACTTGGATTGCCTTGAAGTTATTGATCACCACCTTGGTATTATTCTCCTTTCAATTCACCCTGCAAAAATCAATGGGGAGGAGGCATTAAGTTTGTGAAAAGTTGATGAACAAATAGACTGAAAGGAAACTCAAGATTTTATGAAGTAAAGCCTCTTTGAGATTTTATTTTCTAATGGCCCCTATGAAACCCTTCCAAATCAAGATCAAACTCTCTTTCCTTACAAAATTTCCCAAATTTTGATCTAACTACAATTCTGAAATTAATTTATCACAATTCTGGACTTTAGATGGGCTTGAACTGCATCGTTATGCCGAGATATAGAGGGATAGTTTGCTGCTGCCAAAATACAGAGGTAGTTCGCTGCTAAATCACATGGAAGAGCAGAGGAAGTTCGCTGTTAATTCTGGGCAGAAGTCGCTGCCCAATTCTGGATACAATTCGCTGTCAAGCTGAAGATATTTTGTAGCCCAAAATTTGAAGGAAATCACTATTATAATCAGAGGTAATTCGCTTGGGAGCAGAGATAATTTGCTGCCTGTTTGGTGTTAAAATGAATGATTAGAAGTCTTTATTTATAGGAGGTTGAAAAGGCACATTACCCCAGGCAGGGCCAACCTGCCTTTTAGCCAATAGAATTTAAATGAAATTTAATTAAATTCATCCTACATTGTTTCACCCAAACTCCAAGTTCCTCATTGTCTCATGCCTTGAAGGTTTGATTGGAGGGGAGTGGAAATTAGGTGAAGTTGGGAATTATTTCCCAAGGGGTGGATTCCACCCTTTGATGGGAAATCTTTCAACAGTCCATCAAAATTTTCCTAAGTGTTGCACTTCCAAATTCACCCCCCCCTTTCACATTATTTCTTTGAAAGTCCCCAAGTAAATCTCCCAAAGGAAAACACAAGGCATGGCTGGAGGGGTGGAAATTACAGCTTGATGGGAATTCCCAAAGAAGGGTGGATTCCACCCCATTTTGGGAAATTCACCAAAACTTGTCATTAGAAACCTGGCTCTTTTAAAACCCCTTCAAGACATTCCCCTACCAAAATTGTGACAAACTCCACTCAACTCAAGGCACCTTGACCCCTTAGCATCCTTGACTAAAGGCTAAAACCCGAAAATTTTGCTATAAATGGACCCTAAAGACCACTTAGCCTACTGCAGCAACAAAAAGAGGGTCCCCATTTGCAATGGGGCGATGGTGTGGAAACCACACAACACAACACAATATAAAGATGGATGTCCAAACTAATGAGCATAGATTATGGGCTGGCGACAATAGTAAATTAATGCAATTAGTTAAACTATGATAACAATGACTAAGACCAACAATCCAATTTTGATAATATTTGTCACAACATATCGATATCAAGAAGTAAGCAATAAATCAATTTGGTAAAGGATGTCCAAGGGGATGCAACCTTTGGGTTTTGTAAGATATATATTGGATATAAGATCTATTATCAGCAGGGGGATGGAATGAGCATCAGCAAACAAGAGAGATGGACAAGCATCAATAAAAGGAAACTCTACATCAGCATATTTGTAGAACCAACAATCTATAATGATACTTTTTTATATACATTTATTCAGCAATATCTGGTATGAGTAACTTATCATGATATATAGCTCTATGAGTTATCAATATCTGCTTAATAGTGAGACATGTGCGTACAGTTTAACTGAAAATGACCGTTCATATAGTGACATGCTTTGGAGGTTGAATATATCATTGTTTATAATTATTGTACAATGAATATATTGTTGATTCCTTACACGTGATTTATTAATAAATGGGCATCTTGAATAAGTGGATTGATAAAATACTATACATGTTTTCATTTTTGACTATCATGATGGGGAAGTGAGGATTCCCAAACAGGGGAAATGGCGACTAGGTCACTTTTTAAGCATGCCACTCCATGTGGTGACTGAGTCCCATGGGGTCAAAGGGGGACAAGGTGGACTGCCTTTGGACTTAGGAAGGATAGACTTTCAGGACACCCTGTTGTGAAGAACCCTCACAATCCCTATCATGGGAAGTGGACCTTCAATCAAGGGAGACAAGTTAAGGGTGGCTAGATGGAGGGAACTAATGATAGGACCCCACACTAGGTAGCCCACGTCATATGCATGACAAGGGCCACATGAGGCCAAGGGAGAACAATGTATCTGCTCTTGGGCCTAATGTAGGATGTTTCTAGGACACCTCATTGAACCCTCTTAGCTTATCAGCTCTATTGTTGAATCACATCGAATGTTAATTCTAGCAATCTTTTGATCTAATTTATATCTCTCATATATGTCTGTTTCTAATTTAAAGAAATTTAACTATGGCATTATGATTATAAGTGAATACTAACAATACCGTAGGATTTCAAATTATGGATTACACAATTGAAGAAAACCCTATACATGGTAAACCCTAACCTAATCTTGTGTAATTGTGATTTTAGGGAAAAGTTCTAGGGAAAATTAGAAAAGGGACGTTACATGTTGACACGTCTTAATCCTATTCAATGAGACAACTACTCTTGATACAAATATTAAATGGCTAGATAACTAAAAGTAAATAATGAGACATGGCCCCAATATAACTAATTTCTAGAGATCACACCTAGGATTTAAGGACAACTAACTTACGATAATGACACCTAGCTTAGGACCTAAACAAACTTAACATGTGAAT
This sequence comes from Chamaecyparis obtusa, assembly GCA_027943335.1. Taxonomy (NCBI): domain Eukaryota; kingdom Viridiplantae; phylum Streptophyta; class Pinopsida; order Cupressales; family Cupressaceae; genus Chamaecyparis; species Chamaecyparis obtusa. The sequence continues at coordinate 231,142 of BSBK01000278.1, read as the reverse complement.
AGGTTCCCACTAATAACTAGATGGGAAATAACCTCATTGACAATTAAAGTATCTGCCGAAGAAATGGAGATAGAAAGTTTGGTTTAACAGGAAGTTGGTAAGTTTGTTCAACATATGGGCTTCTTGCCTGTAGAGCCAACAAATCCCCACGGGGTTTCTCTCTACTGAGTCAAAAATTGAGAGCCCTTACCTTGACCCTTGGTGAATGAGTGGGGCTTCTTGCCTATAGAGCTTACAACCAAGGCTCAAATTAATTTAGAGCATGAGCTCATAACGCAGCGGTTGCTGCAAGCCCTTGTAATAGGGAGGTGCAAAATTCAAATCCCAGGAATTGCATGATGGTGTATGTTGGGGGGAATCGTTGTTCAGCATAAGTATATGGTTCGAAGGGGACGGGAGTCGGAATGAATCGTCTTTCAGTACAATTGTTCATGGGAGTCGGAAGGCATCACGAATGGAGATGGAGATTGAAGGTGGAGAAGGAGGTGAATGTTGTTCCAGCTGTCTGACCCTCGCTTGGGCTTGGAGTGCTCGCGGTCCCTATGCCAGTCCCATGGTGAGTGTGTGTTCTTGCGCCCCTTGGGCTCAGGGTCCTGGCTGGGCTTTTGTGCTCATGGGTTTTCGGCTGTTGGAGTCAATTGGGGATGAGGCCCCCCAGATTTGTGGCCTCACTGGTTAGTCAAAAGTGAATACACTGTTATAGACCAAAACAAAAAGTTTGTTCAACATATAACTCCATTTCTAGGAGACCAAGATATTTTCTTCCCTTAAGAGGTTTCAATTTTAGTTTCAGTAACTCTCGTAAGCACCAGTGATGAAAAATCTGAATTGATATACACTGAGGAGATAGACTTTGTTGTCAAAGGTCAATATTTTTTTTCATGATGTTAGTGAAGGATCACTATTAGGTAAATAAGTAAAACAGTTTCTAGAGGCACTCATTAAATTGGAAGTATATTTGGAAGATTCTTTACCAAACTGTGACAGTTTCTGTAACACCTTGAGAGTGGGTCTTCAGCCAAAGTTTGATTGATCTTCATTTTCCTATACAACAGCCTCCATATATGTCACTGAAGAAGCCAATGTTTGAACATTCAACAGTTATTACTGAGCCCACATTAGAAAAGGTTATTACAAAAGATGAAGAATATGAAGTAGTTGATAAGGAGACAAAGCATGCAATGATGTGCTATTGCAGTCTTTGTATTGTAGGTCTCAGTGAAGTGGGTCTACTAGCTTTGTATGCCATTTCCCTCCTCTGACTGATCAAGTCTTTGTATTATTTAATCAGTCGCCGTCTTATGTGTACTTGCACTGTTCATTCTCTTCCTTTAGGTGAACAACATAGGCTGGGAGGTTTTCCTGTAAGTTTGTTTGTATTGCATGTTTAAAGACACATCTGTAGCTTTATTTTTTGTGCATATATTACCCTATTAAACATACTAATGTGCTTGTAAACAATAAGCATTTACTATATAGATGGTTTTAGGCTAGATTTTGTTTGAAGGGATCTTCCCCTAATAACTTGAAGAGAGGCTTTATCACACATCTATTCCATTTTGTGTTGCATTGAAAGGTGTTAATAGAAACACTAATAGAATGCAAGAGGCTTTACCAACCAAAAACTCAATTGACAATATTAAAATCAAGATAAAGCCTAACAAAAGAAGCAAATTTGAACAAAAGTCCAAGCAAAAGATTTTGGGCTTTGTGGACATAAATCATCATGAATTCAACAAGGAAAAATGATCACCATTCAGCAGACAACTATTACAAGATTGTATTAAAACTGAAAAAGCATTGTTATCTTGTATTAGGAAAAGCTTAGATGTGAAATCAGAAGGTAGTTCGATAAAATAGAGTATAACATCACAGATGCTGGCCTCAAGACTTTACAGGGACTTGGAAGGGAAGAACAGCAAGAAAACAGACACCTCAGCAAATGACAATTGAAAGTGAATGAGATAGCTCAAACAAGCAACATGAGAAAAATGAGTTAAAAAATGAACTGAAAGCAACAACATATATGCTTGGAATGCTAACATCATATCCATAGTTGTGAAAATTGTCACATCGTCAGCTTCAAAGTTCCTTCTCTCATATTTGCAATTGTTGTAGGATCAAATGAAGACAAAAGGAGACAATGATTTCACAAACTGGACAATGGTGATGTAGATATGCAATGAATGTACTGTCTGAAATGGTGTAACACCCCGCTAGGGAACCCAAGAGATTAACACTAAAAGTTATGCTAAGTTATGCAACCAAATTTTTTTTTTTTAGTTTACTAATGTTAACAAGCACATTGAATAAAGCATCACATTGCTCTACATACATCAGTTTGAACAATCACATCATTCCTTTTCATTCTCAAGGGTCCCTGACGTAGTATTACTTTATCAAACTAACACTATGCTATCATGATCCAATATATAAGAACATTTAAGTACATAATAAAATTAAATACATCTCTTAAATCAATATTACATTACATCACATGATCACCTACATCCACTACACATGTCGTAGGGTATGCGGTGATATTTAATACAATTACAAGTATCAAAATACATCATGGATCCACGTAGGGATCATTACTAATCAAATGAAACCTCCTACAAGTACAAGATAATATCTTCTAACAACTGGGTACATAAATCTGCAACAAATGTGATAGACTGATCCAAGTGTACAATCAGGCGAAGAAGGGTAACCACAACAGTCTCAATGGAGAAGTACACTACCTCCCGACCATGTGGAACCCAGAGGTCCACCCCACCGTGCTAGGGAGATAACACCAGGCCCACACACACAATAAGGACCAATCCACAATCATCACCTAGGAAGATATCTCTAGAACAAGAGGGTATACAGGTTACCAGAGGCACTAACCTACGTAGGATATCTACGGTGTGAGTAGGAAGGTGTCATCACGCAGATCCACCCTTGAGTTTAGTCCTGAAGGTTCCTCACTGAACCGACGGCACTCAAGTGATCATACGTGGCATCGATATCTCTCATGAAGACAAGTATATCGATGATCCACCCTTGAGTTTAGTCCTGAAGGTTCCTCACTGAACCGACGGCACTCAAGGTATGGACAAAGTATCACAATTTATCTTTTTTAATGTTTTCCTAACTAGATCAATTTTTATAATGTTATCACTGGAATTAAGAAACTTGTCAATGGATGATCCGTCAGCCACTTGTGGGCCTCGGCGATCCATTGCAAGCCACCCCCTACATCACATCTAGATAACCTACCCTAGTTTCTCAACAATACCCATCCTGGTTTGTGGCCACTTGTAACACATTAAGTTCCAAAACCAAATAAATAAATAAAGCATATTCCCATTTCAAAACATAAATCCACTTGGCCACTAATTCAAATTTTAATCCACCAGGAGGAAAATAATAACAGGGATCAGTTTGACCTCCCCATCAAGGTCTCACATTGACCCTAATCCAAAACAAGCAAAAGAAGACAGAATCCACATTGTATCATAAATCATTCAACAACATAAATAACTGATATCCACCACATATACCCGGCCTCTGGATTTTACCCCCTAATTGGTCTTCTAATCCCATATGCAACTCAACTATATCAACAGTGTACTTTACATGTACAACAATATACGCAAAGAGAACATCTTACACAAGTAATTAACATGTCGTAAGATAAGCAAGAACATAAGAATCATGTTAACATGTAGTATTCTCACACCGATTAATCACACCAATCAGAATAATCACGACTACAATAGAATGGTCATGTTGTTAACACTAACAATGCCTATAATAGCTTGAGTTAATGGAAACGTTTAATTATCTAATGAAAAGATTATATAATACCAACTTCAAATACGCACTCGTAAAGTTCAATTAAAAGGTAAATCAATAAGTTTACTAATATTAATGCTATAACACCTATTGATAACATTCAATTATCAAGATTAGCAAGATTAAAAATAATAGTTAATAAAACATTCATATTGTAAAGTTAATATCCAATATTCAAATTTACATATCATCTTACAATTTATATTGCATTAATTTTAAAATGATTAAAACAATGTTTAAAGTTGATTAAAACATAATCCTATTAAATTCATAAATCCAACCAAATCCCCTAACACCTACACCTATAGCAACCTATCCACACCACCATACAATAATATTAATAAAATGCAAAAAGAAACATTTTAAAAAGAAAATTCCCCACGAGGGCTGAGAAAATCAAGGAGTGGAAGTGACTTGGGTGTGGGTCCCACCAAATCCCAAGCACTCCACACAAAAAGAAAATCCACCAAGGAATGGCAATGGGTTTGAATACTTAATAAATACTGCAGACTAAGTACAACATTCTTCCCAAGCTCACGCCACCCCATGTCAAAAAGGGCCTGCAAAACACATTAATATCATTGGGGGTACATTAATTATTATTATTATCTTTTATTTATTTATTATTGGTCAATATGTTTCTAAAAGGGTTAACCTTTACATGAGGTGTGGGTCCCACTTGAAGAGTTGGAAAGGGTATAGTTTGAATTGCTCTTCAAATATGAACTGTTTATTAGTTTAAAGGATAGGGTGGCAAAAATAAATTAAAATAATGTCTGTGTTTTTTTTTTTGAAAGCATGGGAATTCGTTTTTTTCTTCTTTCCTCATACATTTTCCAGCAAGCTGGAAATGTCTATTTGCTAAAGACTTAGTTTTATTTTTGATAACCCATGCAAATGATGATTATTTCCACATTTGATTATTAAGGAGGTATACTAAATCTTCAATTCAGAATAATTATGTGAACTTTTAATTAACTAAAATGGCAAACATTGGATCAAAACACAACTAAGTTTCATGGTGTTATGGAGTAACAAGTTTCTCTTCCATTCCAATTTTGGATTCACTAATGGTTGAGTTTGAGAAGGATTGTATGTTTATGATGTTAAAATTTCACATTGCAAACTAAATTCTCACTGAACTATTGCTTCACTCTTCAGTTTGAGGAGATAAATCTTTTCTTTCATTTGTTGGAAAACTGAAAACTAAATTGGATCATGATAAGGGAATTCGAAACCTACCTGGTTCACAAACAGGTTGATGAAGCTAGCCTCTCAACTGCTGTCCAAATCTACTCCCACAAGCTCAATCCCTTCTCTTCTTGCTCTCTTCTCCTTCTCCAAGCCTTCTCTTCTTCCTCTATTTTCTTCTCCAAACTTTCATATCCAAAATTGATGATAAGATCTCTCTCTCTCTTACCTCTAAATAGGCTTGAAAAGTAGGGGAGAAATATTTTATTATTTCCCCCTACTATTCAAGTCAACTACCTAAAAAGAAACAATTTAAAATTGTAAAATTTCTTTTCTTTCATTTTTAATTTATCATTTGCATTAAGTTATAACACTCAATATTCAAAATTATATAATAAGCTCTATCTATATAAACATATAGTCATAGATATAAAATTAATATATATATACCATTTATAATATTATTATTATAAGAGACTTAGTGAAAGCATATATAACTAATTATGTTATATCATACTAATAATATTATATTTACCAATATGTCAATGTAATTTAAATAACTATCAGGAATCAGACATGAGATCCACAAGGTCAAAATACGACACCAACATGGAACAACACCTAAGACAATATCATGCTCAACCGGGAAAACATATATCGGATTCATTCTACCAGAACGAATTTGATTCAGGTAAGTCAAGTAAGATTCTATCCGTGGTTTTAGGACGATTAGGTTAGGCTAGGGAATTGGCCTGAGTGCTAACTCCCCTTCTCCGCCATTGAGACATCATAAGGCACGCTCATCCTGTCAAACCAGGGAAGTCGATGCCCAGTACCTGCAACCTGCATAAAAACCACTGCATGTACATGTGCATATATAAATATAATAATAGACAATGGTAGGGATGGCTCGGACGTGTGGACCCGACTCAATGGGGTAACTACGCCTCCTCCTCTACCATACATGCACGTCAACAGAAAAGAAAACATATATGATAACAAACACGATACCATACACATGCGGGTATGGGGTAAGTACCAGATATAATCATCATCTAAATTACATCAATTAATTCATGCATTTGAAAAATCATATAAAATCCATCATTACTAAATTTAACCATCACATAATGTTTTGTTCTAGTTCAAACATGACAATTAACATCCAAAATATAATTGTTTAATCACACACCACAATATAAATATAACATATGATATATGTCTGATCTAATCAACTAAGATAAAACAGTATCAAACTAAACATAATCTCAACAGTAATAAGATGCGAGGGGTATTACAAATGGTATTGATGGTCTACAGCTGGTAATGATGAATAGGACAAAAACTATTATCATCCATTGTTCAAGACTGATGGCAATAGACCGCTTTGAGATAGATGGGAAGACCCTTTTATTTCTGGGACCTTCCATTGAGGTTGGATGTAGGGGAGATATGGTGAGATGCAAGGAGTTGTGGTATAGCTCTATTTTTTCGTTAAAATACAGACAACATTAAGGAGAAAAACATATCATGTCATCAGGCAATGCCGTGAAATCCAAATATGCCGTACTACTGCCCGGCAATAGATGTAAACAAGGCAGGGGTGATGCATGAAAGTGATCGTAGAAAGGGTGGCTGGGGGCAATAGTCAGTAAGGTTAGACCATAAGAGCTGATGGGCATAGAGGGGCAGAACTAGCCGGCACTAAGTTAAAATATGGCTTCAAAGCAGCAGGAAGTAATGAAAACCTGCCATTATTATGGCTTAAATACAGTAATAGTGAGAACTGAAGATAATACATTGCTTACTTGCAACAGCTTGGGCATTAATTGTTAATGTGATGTTCTCCCATAGCTTTGGGTAGCTGTGAAGAATAGCGGGTATGCCTTGGATGAAATATAGGCCAACATTGCCAAATGGGATATGTAAAGGAATGCTGATTTCATCCGGCCCCAGGTTTTTTACGAACTCAATGAAAGTTGTAAGTCTAAAATTGTAGTGAGTAGGAGCATCCATGTGGTACAAATGTTCTGGATCATCAAATTTATCTTGATTGATTCTCTTCTGAAAGAGCAGACATTTGAAGGTTTTTACCTATATTGGTGGTTGTACTTATATTATAATACCATACTCGTGTATAATGTACATTATTAAATATGAAATTGAGAACACAGGTGATAATTGATGGCCAAATGTCAATTTTAAATTCATAAATGCTTAAGATAAATCAAAATGTTTTATACCATACTAGTGTTACTCAGAATCGGATTGACTTGGTGAACCAGTAGTATAAAGTTATAAATAAAAGTCAATTATTCAGGATGTAACCAGAAATAACCAGGGAAAGATGCTACTTTTTCATCTGGCAGAGACCAAATCAATTTTTATTTCATGCTTTTTAATACAAAGCAGGGGTTTGGATGACTTTGAGGCCATTGAGACCTTCAGTGTTAGATTTTGCAATAAGCAAAGAATAACCAAGACCCATTGCCTAAGAATTAGCCACAGACATAATCACAGAACCAAGATTCAAAAATCAAATAGGCAGAATAATGCTATTCCATTAAACAAGTGAAATACAAAGAAGATAAGTGCATTTATAAGAAATGCGAGGTGAGAGGATGCAAACACAACATGACACCTCTCATCTTATGACTCATACTTTGACTAGTCACTAACCTAAGCAAATTAAGCAAGCTGTAGGAAAAGTACATAATAAACTAATAAAATGAAATTAAATCTACACTGACAAATGCTGTGTACCATTTTTCATAATTTTACTGGGTTTAACTAAACTACAAATCCTTAAAAAAGTGCACTTTCAAGGTGGGTTATGGTTAACTTTTTTTATCTAGAATGTAATTTATTTGGTAATTCCACAGGTTCCTTGCAAATTTGCCCATGGTGTGGCCCAGGCTTGGCCATTTTTCTCGTGTATGTCCCCTTAATGGACGGGGACTGGACCCTGGCTGAACCTATGCCAAACCCACTCTGACATCAGAACTTGGCCTGGACTGTTTTGGGTTTGTTCAGGGCTCCTGGAAAACCCAGTAATAGAGATCTTTTCTTTTTTTCTTGTTGTGCCGGGGGTATCCCCCCGATCCAACCCAACGCCAAACCCGCCTTAACTTGGTCTTACACAGTAACAGAGATATTTAATGATAATTGCTTACATGGTAACAGAGGTATTTAATGATAACCTTTACATGATGATTCCATGGGGATAGATTGAATTTTGAAAAAAATGTATGATTGTAATTTCGATGGATGGGCAGGATTGCCAATCTCTTGAAGGCAGGAAGGGTTAACTAAGAATATGTCTCTTAAATGCAATGTATCATTTACAAGTGGGCTTTCGAGGAAATGCATTATAAATTTTGTAAAACTAAATAACTTGTACCTTTATAGATTTCAAATACTCTAGAGTACATTTAGATATTGCTAGATAATAAGAAAGGTGCCTCTGCTGCTAATGGCATGGCGTGATGGTTAAATCTTGGTGTTGTTCTTGCCCCCAAGGTTCATGCCCCTACAAGGATGTTAGTCCTAAGTGTTAATGTTGGGGATGAGGTCTCCGTCTACGGCCTCACCAGTTCATAACTCTAGTCAAAAGTGTTTACCTCTAATTTTAATAATGAAGATGCCTCTGGCATAAGAAGTTTTCCCTTGTTCATTATAGGGTGGGTTAGCTCAATAGTTGTCAACGAGGTACATTTAGTTTTTTCATTTGTGTTTAATTTTTTGTACAATTCAATTATAGCTCTCCAGATCCTATTTTATATCTCTACTTAGTATTCACACTTCGAGTCCTCATTTACTCACTTCTTTGTGCATGCTTTCTTCACTAGGAACCTTGCTTATTTTGGCTTTTTGGTTGTATTTTTTTTCTTATGGCTCATTATGTTTCGTTCTTAGTATGATCTACATAGACGTGCCTTTGGTTTTTCTATTGGTCCAACCCTGTGGGTCTGACTGGCTTGCCATCTTTTTTGTCCATTTTTGTTCACTGCAAGTTCTTTCCTATACTTTTCTATGTTTCTTCTCTTCTTATGGCTTTTCATATGCTTCTGATGTTTTGTTGAGACTTGATAGAGCAATTTCTAACATGCAATACATTTTATGCAGCAATGGACACATCAGAAGTTGTTGCTTCAACTCACAAGCTAAGCGTGGTAAACAGGTTAGACCTTTTGTCTATCTGAACATGATCCAATTTGCAATCATATTTTTCTGTTGATATAATAATGCCTTTGAATTGGCTTTTAACGCCCATTACTATAAGGGAAAGTGTGTGTAAGATGCTTTAGCAATAGCAGTGCTTTTTTGTTATTTTTATGCAGAAATATTGGGAAGAAGTCAGCACCAAAAAGGAGAGGTCAAACAGTAAGAAAAGCCAAAGCACTAGAGAAGGCTTTGTCAAATAATGAGAAAATACAGGAGAAAATTGTCAAGAATCAGAACAAGACACAATGAACTAATACACTAAAGTCACTTTACTAGTTTATTATTGAAATATAGGCTTCTGTGACCACATTCAGGTTCAATACCATTTTTTTGGTTGTATTGTAACAGCATTGAAATTGGGATGTTTTTAGACAATTAATATTGGGAAGGCTATTTTTCCCAATAAAATTATGTTTTGAAGGATTAGCAATGAGCATACAGAGTGTGTTAAAGGCTTCATGGAAGACATCCTTGACATTTTTTGAAGTTCATAGTCCCAAACTTTTCTGGTTTTTCTTATCCAATTGAATGTTAAGCTTAGTGAAAAAAGAAATTTCATATCACAATTGAGCTTGTTATTTGTCTTCTTGAACAAGTTGCTAGTGTTACTTGTATCTATATTCAATTATTAGTGAAAATTGTAGGGAGTTGAGCTGGCCGTTTCTCCCAAAAGATGCATCTATTCAGGAAATCGCTACCATCCCAGTTACGGATCTCATAGGAGGTTGTTAATCCATGTCACAATCCCGGGGGATATGCTAGACACTCATGAACAGTCTCCTCCTCAGCGTTACCTGACAGGATCAAACCTACGACCCCTCTCTAATACAAGTTTTAGGGAGTTGAGCTAGCCATTTCTCCCAAAAGATGTATCTATTTAGGAAACCACAACTATGCTAGTTAAGGATCTCAAAGGAAGGCTGTTAGTGTTAAACCATGCCACAGATCCTCAGGGGATATGTTGGACATTTACCAACAAAAATCTGGTCTAAATTCTAGATCTTAACTTGCCCTGCAATGACCTTATGAATACAATTAGAAGCTGGACTTACATAAGAGGTTTATGAACTACTAAGGTAGATCAATCACTGGTATATAAGTTGGTTTCAATTGACTAAAAAATGGAAGCAGTTTAAAATGTTTGAAACAAGTGCTAAATTAGTTAAGTTTATGAGAAGGGAAAAAATTAGAGTTCTGATTATTGGAAGGAGAGGTTTCTTGGAAAGTTGGATTGGACGTGGCTGGTTTTTGCTTTGTTTGTAGTTTTTTCTATTAATGGGCCTAGATTAGAGTTTGTTTCTATGGATTCTTTAGCCGTGCCATCTTTGGTTCAATGATGAAAGATTTGATATTTCTAGTGATGGGTCTTGTGTTTGTAATGGTGGTTGTGATGTGTTCGATGGCAAATATATGTTTAACTACAACAGATCTAGTGCAACTTAATTCAGGTCAAATTTGCCCCATGGCATATCTGGTCATTCCCATTATAGATATTGTGCATTTGATGGAAAATATAATGTTCCGTTGGTAAATTGAAGCATTGGTTTTGCTTGTAATGCTTACTGTTGATAGTTTGGATAAGATCCTCCTTTCTATGGATTCTTTGGCTAGTTACCTCAGTACCATTGATCATAGAATCAATGTTTTAGGTGGTGAAATTGATGTTTTGGTATTTACTAATAGACCTCGTGGGTTCAAATGGAAAATGGGCGTTTCCCACAACAGATTTAGTGCATCTCAATGCAGATCAAATGTTTCCCGTAGCATTTTGGTATTTTCACTGTCATATTTAGTGTTTTTTTGTTAGATCTATTGTTGCCAGCAGTATATCTAATGCCTTCTGACTGCAGATCTTTTGTTTCAAGTGGTGGATTTGGATCTGGTGTTTCATATTGGTTGATTTTAATGTGTATTTGATATTTCCTATTGCTTGAGATATTTTTTTCATTGAGAATGCAATTCAATTTCTGTTGGCCTTGTAGAAGAGCTCATTCCTTCTTTTACTTTGTCTTGTTATTTGGTTTCTTTCCATATGAGGTGTTTCTGGTTCTCCTCTGGCACTCTTCAACTATTAAGGTTTTGAAATGAGGTGCTTTTTCTGTTATGATGTTTTTCTAGTGGTCTTTCTTTAAATGGACTCTGGAACGCTGAATTCATGTATTCATGAAATGTTGTTTTCAATAAAAAATAAAAATGTTATGTCATTTAAATCAAAAGATTTGCTGAAGAAATAATAATTTTGTAATCCAGAAGCTTTGCAGCAAAAAAATTGTTATGGTGGAATCTGCTTACATAAGTTATTTTCTATTTAGTTTATTACCCATTTTGAGGAAATGACTTGATAAATGCATTTAGTGACAAACTAGAGTCTTGTACGGGCTCATTCACCTCTGCTTTATGCACATAAATTCAACTTTTATCTTTATCCACATGCTTCTGTACATTTGTTTTATTCATACACATGACATGCACCTATTCAGCTACCTCCATATAGGTGGTAGCAACATCGTCCTAACCATTTTCACATCTTGGAACATTCTTCTTGTAGAGTTGTTTTGTTTTGTTCCTTTTTTCTGAACTTCAAATTCTTGCCTTCAGGATTGACCACATTCACCTTCTTGCCTTCAGCCAGTTAAACACACATTTGACATAAATTGATATTATGTTCTAGCATTTGAAAGCATTCAATGCATTGCCTCTAAGACCATTGGCATAGCATTCGGTAGCAAAATATTAGGATTGGGTACATAAAAAAGAGTAATGAATTTGCATACATCATTTTAGATGGCTTGCTTGGTATTTATGAATCTTTGTACACATTTTATGGGGTCAATCTAAAGGAGTTTGTCTCCTTATGATACATTGGTAGCTCTATTAGGATATTTAAGCCGATAGGCTTTTCATTGTGGGCATCGCCCACTGATGGAAAAGTGTCTGCTATTGGAAAATTGTCAGATATCAAAAAAAAGACTGGTCGGAAAGTGAAACTAATTAACCGTGCAATTTAGCAGTTCTCATAAAATTTTCTCTCTCCACCAAAACTTTTTGATCAAGGATCTGATGCCGACAAAAGGGGACATTGTTAGACCAGTCACATCATCACTTTGAGATGTTGGTGAACTAGCGTATTGAGATGGAGATTTAACCTGTAAAATAGGCTTCAAAATGAAATCGCAGGCGTCTATAAAAAATGTGAGTTTAGATAGTGATTGAGTTTGTTATTGTTGAGCGACTGCTGCTATAATCCTGCATTCCATTTGGTTGATCTCCCGCATTTTGTGGCATATAGGACTGCTTCGTACACTGCCTTCAATCCCAACAAAAGTTTTGATAAACACTACATTCAGTTACAAATTGATTCGCTAATTTTTTTGTGTGCACTCTTGAAAACCTTGCCTTGCATCTTCATTGTTTGCATTGGTTTAGTAGGGCCTACGATTACGTTCCTCTTCTTCATCTTCATGGCTGTTATACAGCTTTCTATTCAAATGACCCAACAAAAATAGAGCTTGAGAGAGAAGGCTTATTTTGCATTTGATAAGCACTATGTGCAGAAGTCGAAAGTGGTAGAATTTGAACCCTGGGTGCTTCGGTTCTGATCCTGGGCATGAAGGCAGGATCAATCAACTTACTTTTTAACGAACTTATGGAGTGTTGAGTGCCATTAAAAATGACAGCTATTGAATCAACACCAGCATGTCTTAGGGCAAAGAGGTGACAGTAATTGTCGCACCACATATGACGTTGTTCATCAATGAAGACATGCAGAGGATCCAACACATTAGGACTCAAGCGGCCATAGCACAACAAAGAAGTCATTTATCTTACACTAGAGTGTCTGCAGGGATCAGTGAAAGAAAACTTGATATCAGCCTGGGTGAACCTCACATCATTGGATTCATCAGATAGCGCTTTTCAGCAAAGTGCCCATGCTTTGATAGGCATGTAGGCCAGGGAGAACATTCCCTAGAAAAATACCCGATGGTGGTGGGGGCAGATGACTTTGAACACCTTCAACATCCGAGGGTTTTATCTATGCATGTGCATGTGTCTTCTTTTATTTGTCTGTGTGTACTATAAAAGTTAATAGTTAATTTACCATGGAATATTTTAGGCATTGCCAAAGGAGATGGGAAACTGAAGACAGAGGTTTTGAAACAATTCATAATGGAGCGTTGATAGTTAATTTACAAATTGCCTATAAAAGTTGTATCAATTGTGCAGAAGTACACAAAATGAAATTCTTTGAAGAAGTTAAGAAACTTCCCAACAGAATCAATTGGAAAGTCTGCGGTCAAGGCACTTTACGATAAGTTCATTACTGAAATGTTTAGTTCAGCTGGTTGCCATGATGTCGAAAGTTGGAGTGCTTGTTGCTTTTTTTTCTTACTTACAGTAACAAAGTATTAATGTACACAGTAATTTTTACCGATTTTGTGTCAATGAAATTAAGTATCATCCTTTCGGTTCAAAAAGAAATTGTGTATTAAAAAGAAAATCAAGAATCAAATTTTGTCTGCCTTTTTGTGACTTAACATTTACTCGTGTGGAAGTGCTCTTTTTTTTCTTTTGTCTGTTCAACCCTCAAGCTATCTTGAAAGATCCATTCTATAGGGAATAGAACATCTTGGTAACATAGTAAAACTGGACAGTCTTCATCATTTTCTGCACCATTGATTGGTGGGGTTGTTTGTGAGTATCATGGGAAACGTTCTACAATAGCCATGGCCTAAAAATGGATGTGCAAACTGAAATCACCCCGAATATGAACCATTGAAGTCAACAGGAGAAGCTATTTAAAGTGTAAATTAGTTATGCTTCCCATACCTTTATGTGTAAATTAATTATGATTGCCCCAAATTTCGTTTAGTAAATAAGCACATATATATACACATATAGCCCCATATTTTGTTTTTCTTTGACAACGTAACTTGATGGATATGCTTCTTTTTCAATGGTGAAGGGGAAAAATATTAGAAATGGATTTGCATACATACACATCAGAAAATATTAAATTGTTGACTTCATATCAGAAAAAATCAGCTTGGTTTGAAGTTGGTAGTATCAAAAATTCTTGGTTTGAAGTGTATCACATACAATTCAGGAAATCCAAGCTTCCTCATATTTCTTATTATTCACTAAGGGGTATGGCTTGACTATGTCAATCATATTATGTCTAGACTATGTTAATCATAGTAAATGTGATGCTAAAAATAAATGCAAATCATGCATGGATGAAATGAAACTCCATTATTGGGCAATAGGGTCAAATGAAATCAAGATATCCCTATCTAAATATCAGATTAATATTGATTTTTCCCTTCCTTCACTCAAATTGGTTATTTCATTATGCATTGTGCTCTTTCTCTTGATGGAAAGATATCTTTATCTGAGATGCGAGGACAAAAATGTTGGTGCATACTTGCACATCTTATAAGATCTCTTTGTTAGGCTTCCCATTCATCTATTGTGGCCTGCTTCTAGGAGACATTGTATTACTGAGCCTGCTTTAGGTACCCACTTCATGTACCTTGGGTTCCTTATGGTGCTAATACATTTGTTAGTTCTACCATGATCTATATACCAAGTTCAATGAGAGGTTTTTGTCTTTTGCCATTTTGATAGATAATATTGAATGAATTAAAACAATAAGGAAACTTGATCAATTCAAATATCATTCTATGGTAAATAGTAGAATGAAGGTCCTCACATTGCATGAGATTTCAGCTTGAACCATTGGGAACTTTCCTTCTCTTTGTCGCTGAGAGCACCTAACCTATTCATCTCATTCTTCAAATGCTTACAGATTTGCTTAGTAGGAGGTTTATAGTTGGCGCAATTGTGCAAGTAAAGCTTCAGCACTGATGTTTCCTTTCACAAACAGTGTCTTTTTGCTTCCTTCAGCCATGTTATATTAACTATTGGCATGATCATTGCACCTCTTCTAGGTGCAAGTACTAGTTCTAAATACTTGCAGCCTTGCTGATACAAGAAGGTAGAGAACAAAGGCATGCCTTTAAAAAGAAGAGTAGCGTTGTGCATGGGAATAAATATAGACTTAGAGGATGTGTCAGACTTGTGAACTCACCCTTTGATAGAGCACTAATCTAATATAGAGCTTGAGGCATTTATTTAATTCTGCTAATCATATTCTTTGTCTGATAGTAGAATCTTTATTGTTGGTATGCACTTTTGAGTCATAGTGTACTTTTTCATTTAATTTCTTAAACAAGAAAATCTAAGTTAGTAGACAACAATTATCATTGAATCTAGGTTGATATATGTTTATTTGTATGTATTTGATTGCATTATCTAGGTTCACCTTAAGGAAACCTTTTTCTTTCCCATCATTTCGCTTGATTTATCCTACTCAGTTTCCTTTTAAAGTGTCTTAACATTTCTTGGATTGTATATTTGTACATTCAATGTCATTTCAATTTTGAAACTCTTTAATATTTATTTTCTTTAATTCTTTTAAATTGCATAACCCTTTTCATTAAGGTTTTTGAGCCTTGTTGTGGAATTTTGTTTACCTAACCTTGACCAATATATTAGGGGTTCACTTTCAAATTTGATATATCATTGATGTTTTTTTATTTGGCAATACGAAAGTATACTTGTGGCATTTAATCTTCCATCAAGTAATGTCACCTAAACCTTGACATGGTCCAAACCAATGAAAGTAGATTTACTTTGATGCTTAGAATGAGAACAATAAAGAGTATGATCATGAGGCTCATTTGGACAAACAAGATTTTGCAATTGACCTTGTTGGTTTAGCTAATGTAGAAAATCCTTAAAAACTAGTAGATATGGTTAACAATTTGTTCATTAAGAAGATACAATTTAGAGGTCTTGCAGGTTGTTAGTGCTAAAATTGCTTCAACTATTGTGAAGAATGTTGCTACTTTCATCCATACCATTGTTGTAGCCCCATCCCATACTAGGGTTGCCTTTACTACATCTAGTTTTCATTTGTTTAGTACTTATTCTTTCTCTATTTCACGTCCTTAAAATGGCTTACCCCTTGCTTGCAACCCTCTTAACAACTCCATAGTCCAAATGATGTACTACATCTCCATGCTTTATTCCTCCACCACTATTGAACCCACTATTATTCCACTTATCAAAGCCACTTTAACACCCACTTCCACATCCCATGGCTTGAATGTCGTTAAGTACTTGTAATTCTGTATGCATCTATCCCAAGCTATCAACTCACCCAACCTTCACCCTCTATAATAATACACAAGTTATTCCTAGCCCTCATATGTCACTCTTCCTTTATTAAATGGGTAAGATGATGAATTTCAGATCTTAGACATACACCTCTTATTGACAGTATGACATTCACTGCATATGAGTTTTATGGCATCTTGGTTTCCAATGTTTTTGGATTTTTTTTTAAAATAAAAAATGTAAGCTCTTCTTGTAGCTAGGTACATATCATGTTTTTGACTTAGTTTTGTCTTGCTTCACATTAAGAGTTTGACATTTACCATAAAATTTTAAGGAATATAAGTGTTGATCATTTAAGGCAGTTCTATGTGTTAATATATTGACTCAAGATTTGGATCAAGTGACGATAGATGGAAAAAAGGAGGGGATGGTGATAAAGATACTAAGGGAATTGATAACACATAACTATTCACATTTTACCTACTTGAATGCATTCACTATGAATGTGCGTTACTTTTTAACAACCCCTTACATCCTCTTCAATATACTCTATTAATTTCAAGTAGGATTTTGTATTAGAATGTTGATCTTGATGTATTATAATGTTGCGTTTTGAAAATTTGACCCAATAGGTATATGCAAAAATCTTATTCAGTTTAAAAGGGAGTTGACCAACTTTAATTTTCCCTCATTACACCTATGCTATTGAAGTATTATAGGGCTCAATAAATGTATATCCATTCACCATCTGGGAAGTTCATTTAAGGTTAAAAAAATATGGCTACTTGAGCAAATATTTATAATCTTGTGTATCCTTGGTTTGTTGTGGGAGTTTCGGAAGGTTACAAGTAAAGATCAATGACATATTCCTTTTTATTTGTATCTCTTCCTCACCATATTTACTAGTGTAATTGTAGCACGAGTCAGATAAGTGTCATAACACTTCAATTTCAATACAAATCATTGTTTGTATTGGCTTCTTTCATCCTCCATGTATTGAGGAAGAATAATTAAATAGATTTGGTTACATATTATCATATCTTTGTTGCATTTTGTTAGTCAACATTTTCATGGTTGAATATGAATTTGCAGCCCAAAAGCACCGATCTTGAGATGTTTGATCCTCCACACATATCCAAAACAACCAAAATTCTTAATCAGTAGTTTATGAGTATAAATAAATTATGTGCATTCATGCTCCTCCATTATAGCTATGGAAACATCTAAAATGAACCTTAAAATACTTCATCTTAATTGGATCATGCTTGCACATGTTTATCGATGATTTAGAGGTCTTATGTAGTTAATTATATTTGACTTAGTGGCAAAATTTGGGGTCAAAATATTAATTTTGGCATAGTTGCTACTTCTTTTTTCCTTATTTTATTTTTTATAGTTTCTATTTCTTAATTTTGGTGGTTCATTTTATTGGATTTAAATATTTATTAAACTTTACCTCTAGGATCACTTTCTTGAGTCTAAGTTGAACTCAAAGTTTAAGAGAGGTTACCAATTCTCATCAATTGGCCTTTGATCTTTCATCTATGGATGAACTTTGTATTTTGGCCTTGACAATTAAATCATGTTATAAAATTCTTGAGCAATGCTTTTAAGACCTAAGAAATTGTATAATAGAAAAGATGTCCTTAACACCCATCTAAAACATATTTAGTGGCATGTATAGATTTTCTTGAGAAGGATAAGATTTTTATAACATCGTTTCCACGAATTCATAAATATTATGTTGTTGAGTGGTTCTTTTCAACTCTTCAAGGGTTTATACATTCATTTAATGATTTGAATAACGTGTTCCTTAAGAAACTCGAAGTGTGATCCCTAAAGCAACTATTGATTTAATTAATGGTTCCCAAGGATCAAATAAACACATTAATAGTTATATTATATGATTTCAATCTTTGTGTTGAAAGTTGTCAGCCCTTGATTTTAAAATTGAAAACATCTTTATTAAGAGGCTAATCAAATTAATGAAAATGATTTGTACATAAACATTTTAGCTTCTTTATAGACTTATTTGTAAATGCAAAAATGATAGAATTTACTACCTATCTTCTATTAAACCAAATAGTTTTTCTATTTTACTTATAGCCCCTCTTGTTTATCCATTATATCCCAATAAGTCACCGTATAAGCAAATAATGATCAAGCATTTTACAACTACCACAGAGTTAAAGGATGTTGGATACAAAATTGTATGTCTTAAAGCACAAGGTACTAGATTTCATTGATATCAAAATAATGAATATTGGAAGAGTTAATGATAATTTAAATCCTTTGGTTATACCCCTTAATTATCCTCTACATTTACACAAATCCATTTCCTAATCATCCAAACAATGTACAAGCACAAACTAGTTACTGATAAAAAGGTTTATGAAAATGTAACAAACCAAAATATTATGCATTTGCGAGAAATTTTGAATCTAATTTTACATTTTCCTCACCTCTAACTTCACCATTGAATACATTTTTTGATAGAGTTCACACAAAATAGTTACAATAGTTTATTTAACATACCATACAATGTCAAATATTTATCGCCTATCAAGTTCCTTATTGATTGAACATGCCATATAATATTTGTATTGAAGAATCATTGTTTAACACTCATATTAGAAATCAATAGTTACACATTTTAGGGTATTATTAAAGATAACCAATGAAATATTAATTAACACATTGGCGCTCTATGATAAGAATTGGACTTGAAGAATTTCTTGCTTTACATCACATGAGAACATCTTTTGATACACTTAACATATTACTTGGAAGAACATAGATTGAGAAATGCAAGTTTGTTCCTTTTTTGTATCAATTTGTCAAATTTCTTCATTAAGAAAAGGTAGTAAATATTGAAAGTGTTCATTACAAGCCAATAATTGTTTCTAGTCATTTTATATTGGACACATTTGTGAAGATGACACAAGATGTGCCTTAAGGATGATATTATAAATTCTTTACAATAAACACATTTGGACGAATGGAAAGGGATTCAAAATAAATTGTAGATATAGTTTATATCCAAAACCAAATGAGCTTTAAATTACACAACCAAAGGTTAATGTTCATAGAGAGATCTTGATATAGTCATACCTTCCATTGATCCATATGAGCAACAAATTATTCACATTGTACCAAAGAAAAAACAAATAAGGAAACAAAACAATGTAAAAGAAACAAAATGATATAAGTACTTGAATCTCATGCACAAAAACCCAAAGGGAGCCAAAAGAAAGAATTTGTGGTGCCTATCATTATGCCTGTTGAACATGTGTTTTCACTTAGCATAAATCAATGTCAAGAGGAAATTATTGTAACAAAAAATGTAAGTAAAGAAGAGAAAGAAGCAAAAGAACAAGTTTTCACTTAGCATAAAGCAATGTCAAGAGGAAATTTATGTAACAAAAAATGTAAGTAAAGAAGAGCAAGAAGCAAAAGAACAAGAAGATAATTTGGATGGTTTCTTTTGGAAGGATGAAGATGAACCACCAAGGCATTGTTCCTAAAAGGATTGTTCAATGATTTAAGAGCATCACTATAATGTATATTTTCTATATATCTATAGCACCGATTCAATAAATATATATATATATATATATATATATATATATATATATATATATATATATATATATATATATATATATATATATATATATATATATATTCTCTTTTATCATATTGACATTTTACTTTCCATTTTATGCTTTAACATATGTTTTCCTATTTGACCATTAACTATTTTATCTATAATGTCTCATATTGCTATATCTTACTTGATATAGCTTACATTTTCTCTAACATGTTACGATACTATGGTTCTTCAATAGTCTTTGATCTTTACCTATTTCATATCAAGCCTCATATTACTATATCTTGCTTGTTGGAGCCTTCTTATGGATCCTACATTACTATAATATGTTTGTTTAAAAATTATATTTTGAGTCCATTAACATAAAATAGTTTTAAAATTATTTTTTGAGCCTATTTTGTTATAAGTTATGCTTCTAGAACATCATCTTTATCTCATTTGTACTCCTCTTATTATATCCTCATTGTTTTTCCTTACATTGGAGGCACAATGCCCTCCCATACCACACTTAACCTTACCCGATAACATATTTACAATAGGAAGCATCATTACTTCCCTTTATCACATTTGAGGTTTTCATAGCCGTTTTCTCTTACCATATGTTCCTTACATACTAGGGGTATCATATATTCCCCCCACTCATTGCCTTGTTCCTACCTTAGCCAATAGGGTTTTATTGTCTTACCTATACTAGTGTGTGCTCACGTTCTTAACTTCTTAGATTCTGCAACGGGGACATGCACTACTCTAGTTCTCTATGCACATCAATAGGTGATTTTGTCCATTAAGGTCGATATTACCACTTTTATTTTCCCTTACTGGGGGAATTTTTTTTACTTGATATTATATTCAACATGTAGATGCTCATGATGCTTTATAATTTTATATATGTTATAAATGCTTATTGCACAATGTCTTTGCTATTATTTTATGTGATTACATAATTACATGTTTATCTTTACATTATATTTACTTTCATATATGATTTTACCTCTTCTTTTTCTCGTCTCATATGCTTGAACAACCAATTGGAAGATCCATACATCATCACTATTGATATTTTTGGTCTTTTCAGACATATCATAAAAGATGACATGTATGCTGAGATGAATAATAAATAATATACTTATCATTTATCTCAACACACATCTCATAAATTATTGTCTTAAACTCTAAAGAATCATTCTTATATTGTCCTAGAGGGATGACTTAATATTAAATATTATAATCATAAAGAGGGACGACTTGCATGTTTTATGAGGATTGACTCGTTTAAGGCTGAATAAACAAGAATGATTAAATGTCGACTTGCATATGCAAGTCGACTACCTTACATGTTGAGAAGACACCTCTTCATGCATATATAGGACTTATGAGGTGAATTAAGGCAGCATACAAAATATAACATGTTTGCCAAATTTGCACCATAACAATAGACAAGAAAATCCACTCTAATCTGATACATAACAGTAACATTTCATACTAAAGTTATAACCATTCCTAGAAGAAGAATAGCAAACCTAAGATACAATATATAGTGAACTTGAAGAACAATACTAAGTAGATTTGAGGACAAAACATAGCAGATTTGGATGACAAAATATAACAGAATTGGAGGAAAAATTGAAGCAGACATAGAGGTTGAATTACAATAGCAGATTGAAAGGCGTCATCAAGGAGACTCTATAACAGACTTCAAAATCAGGTATTAACTATTCCTCTATTTATCTATATTTTGGATAGGGCTTATATCTTAGTTTTAAAAGATCATCTATGGATTGATATTTCCTTTTAAAGTCTGAAATATTAACATGGTATCAGAGTCTTGGTGAGTGAAAAATCTACTTTCAGATTAAGGAAATCAATCTAACACTTTTAAAACTAAGAAATTCAATATGACAAGTGGAGTTAGACTAGAAGATAGACTCGAAGGAGCCACAAGTTTCTTATCTTGGAAAATTAGAATAGTACTTGTCTTCAAAGAACTAGAACTAGATTCAATTATAAAATATCCACCTAAAGATGAAATGGATGAAGATGAGACACACGAATGGAAAAAGGGTAATAACAAAGCTATGAGAATTCTAATTGATAGCATAAAAGACAATATCATACCCTCAATCTCTTATCTAGAGTTAGCCTATCTAATATTCTCTACATTATCGGGGATGTTTGAAATTAATAATACAAGTAGAATTATGACTCTTAAAAATGAAATTTCATGAATCAAGATGAACCAAGGAGAATCTATCACATCATTCATTATGAGAATTACTGAGTTAAGAAATCAATTAGTAACTATTGGACACAGCTACGATGAAAAGGAACTATTTATAATAACACTTAATGGATTACCTCTTTCATGGGACTCCTTTACTCAAGGAATTAGTGCATGTCCTAAAATGCCTAAATTTGATAAATTAAAGATGGTTTATCTTGAAGAAGAGTTGACACTAATATCTAGAGGATCAAACTTTAAAGAAGACCTTCAAATTTTATACTCCCAATCAAGAAAGAAAGATGACTTCAAAAGAAAATCTCAAGACAAAGGAGAAAGAAACTTTAGGAACAAAAGAAAGAGAGATTATCAAAATAAGCAAGAAGGGAACTCTCACAATAATGGATCGAGAGGGAGAGACTATCAAAACAACAAATTTCAAAAGAGAGATCTATTTAAGGATGTGACAAATTTGGTCACAAGGCACCAAATTGTCTTGATCGAAATAATCTTCAAGCCTCTATTGCAGAAGTAAAAGAATTAGAATTTGAATGCTTTGTCCTTTATTCTTCACCTTGAGAGGGAGTTCAGATATGGGCCTTCTTTAACATTAAAAGTCATGTTATAAACTCTTTCTAATTCTTTGTTAGATTTTAACATCACTTGTAAATAAATCAAATATTATCTTACATTGAGAATATGATTCTTCGTCGTGTTAAATTATTATGTGAGTATTTGGTTATACTAACATATTTACAAGATTTTATTTTGAGCGTTGAGGCTCTTGCATATTTGAGCATTGACACTCTTGATATTTGAGCGTCGAGGCTCTTGAGTGTTGAGGCTCTTGCATATTTAATCGTTGAGGCTCTTGATATTTGAGTGTTGAGGCTCTTGCATATTTGAGCGTTAAGGCTCTTGATATTTGAGTATTGAGGCTCTTACATATTTGAGCATTGAGGCTCTTGATATTTGAGCATTGAGGCTCTTGCTTACTTGAGCGTTGAGGCTCTTTCATATTTGAGCATTGAGGCTCTTACATACTTGAGAGCCAAGGCTCTTGCATATTTTGAGCATTGAGGCTCTTGGACATTAGAGCATTGAGGCTCTTGGACATTAGAGCATTGAGGCTCTTGGATAGAATCACCAATGAAGAATATCTATTAGAGAACTTGTGGATGTGACTTTCGAGAGCTTGTGGATGGGATCTCATTAGGAGGAGATTTACACTTTGAGGTTAGTATTTTATTTGAATTTACATCTTGTGAAGATGCTTCCATTATTAAAATTTTGATGACGCTTCTTATGATTACAAATATCTATTGTTACATAGATTAAAGATCTATTGTTATGTTGATGATACCTCTTATGATTATTACATAGATTTGAGATCTATTATTTTATTTTCTGATTACATAGATTTGAGATCTATTATTGAGATAATGCTATACATAAAGTTGAGATTGTTGGCAAAATGGTTACTGCTCCCCTCAGGATTCATGACATGGCTTAACCACCTCATGTGTCTTCTATAAGTGTAGTGGTTGTATCAGGTATTAATTGGTTGATCTTTTGGTGCAACGACAACCATAACTTGTAACAAATGGTATCAGAGCTTGGTCATAGGTTCGAATCCCCTTGGGTAATTTTGAGGGGGAGATTGTTGGCAAAATGGTTAGTGCTCCCCTCGGAATTCGTGACATGGCTTAACCACATCTTGTGTCTTCTATAAGTCTAGTGGTTATATTAGGCATTAATAGGTTGATCTTTTGGTGCAACAACAACCACTACTTGTAACAAAGATCTATATGTGATTATTGTTTACATCATGCTTCTTACATCTCATTACATGTAAACGATGTTTGAGTAACCTTACATCTTGGAGTAGATGATATTACCAAGATTGGGACATCTTGAGGATGGTTAATCACATTGATTACATAAGGTATGAGTACACTATAAATATATTATGTTATGTTTTCTTTGATGGTTCCATATTCATTGAGATCACCTAGATTTCTATTGAGCAGAACAATTCATATTTCTATTGAGGATAATTTCTATTGTGATTACATTATGAGATTTATTTTGATCTTCCCTCAAGACCAAGAGGGAGTGTTGATATTTGTGGTCTTTTCAGAAAGATCAAATAAAATGACATGTATGCTAAGATGAATAATAAATAATATACTTATTATTTATATTTATCTCAACACACATCTCATAAATTATTTTCTTAAACTCTAAAGAATCATTCTTATATTTTCTTAGAGGGACAACTTATATTAAATATTATATTCATAAAGAGGGACGACTTGCATGTTTTATGAGGACTCACCTATTTAAGGATGAACAAACAAGAATTATTAAATGCCAACTTGCATATAAAATTTGGCTACCTTACATGTTGAGAAGACACCTCTTCATGCATATATAGGAGGAGTTATGAGGCGAATTAAGGCAGCATAAAAAAACATAACATGTATGCCTAATTCGCACCATAACATCAGACAAGAAGATCCACTCTAATTTGATCCTTAGTAGTAACATTTCATGCTAAAGTTACAACCATTCCTAGAAGAAGAATAGAAGACCTAAGATGCAATATATAGTGAACTTGAAGAATGATACTAAGCAAGTTTGAGGACAAAACATAGCAGATTTGGAGGATGAAATATAACATAATTGGAGGATAAATTGAAGAAGACATAGAGGTTGAAATACAACAACAGAGTGAAAGGAATCATCAAGGAGATTCTACAACAGACTTCAAAACCGGGTATTATCTATTCCTCTATTTATCTATTTTTTGGATAGGGCCTATATCTTAGTTTTAAAAGATCATCTATAGATTGATATTTCCTTTTAAAGTCTGAAATATTAACAATCACTAATGCTCCTTTAATGAATTTATAATTAATGTTATGTGTTTTAGAGGCCCAACACCATGACAAGATAAAACTTTATCACACACCATGTCTTTCACTAAATGCACCTTGCCATCCCATTGCTACCATGCAAAATAGATGGATTTTTTGAATAGACACAATTTTTAAACTTCACGCATCTGCTATTGTTCCTATTTCCTAAATAGTTGGAAAGCTCCTATTTTGCACATTTAGTTCTCACTTTCACGATAAGAGCTATTCACGAAATATTTTTCCATTGTTTTGCAGATTCCTATGGAGAGTAAATATTGAAGGAAATAGTTATATGATGACACTTTGAAGAGTCCATTACTTTAAATAGACCCCTTTCACATCCTTTAATCTTTAAAATTTTATTTACATACATGTTTGTAAATTAAATACCTTGAGGTGCACAATCATATAGGATTTGTGCACACATTAAATTGGGTGGAAACTGTAAGGAGTTTTTACATAAGCATGCTATTGCCTTTTTTATTTTTGCATTCCTCAAGTGATGCATGCACATAGTGACAAATGACTAATTATCCTGACTAATTATAATGTCTTTTTCCTAAATAATTATCCATGTGGGCAACACAAATTGAGGAATACATAGAAGGATATTCCACTCAATAATTAATCATCTCAAGAGTAGATGGGTGTTGCATTGAAGTCATCAGTAAAACAAGATCAATTAAAATAGGAATTTGAACAACTAGATTCACAACTATGTGCTAATCACCAATAGAAACCAAATGAGTCATAAGAGAAATATTTAGGGATATTCCAATCTTATAGGGAAAAATCTTGGGAATTTGAATTTCTACATGGGGAATAAGAAGAGAAGACCCAAAATCATAAAATAAATTATCATCCTAAGGGGAAATATCAAACATAGATCCACATGCATTAATAACCAAGTGATCAATATGGTCATTCCTCAACTAGATATCCATACCCTTGCACTACGAGAGAGACAATATAAATCCATGTGGTTAATTAAAAAAAATTACCTATATTTGAAGAGGAAACCCTCATAGTCAAGAAGATTAGTTTGAGATCGATCCCGCACCATCAAAATAATATCCCCATGAAGAGCCTTAAATATATCCATGTCCATCTAAATATGACCATGGATAGAGTAGTCCATGTAGGAAGTAGTAAAATCTAGTCTAAAGAAGCAACCATTTCATTGCCAATGACCTTGAATACTAGGAGTCTTCCTAAAAATAGATAGAAGATTTGGTAGCCTAACCCAAATTGATTTGATATTGAGAGGTTCTAAGAGGGAACTCAAGGAGATAGACCAAGGATTGACCAATAATGAGTGCAACAAATCCCTAACCTCCTAAGAGGAAAAATTCACTATGAAGAATCCCATGACATAACAAAATTAATTGATCTTACTATTATGAGGAAATTGAAGTATTACAAAGAATTTACTTATCGTAGTTTGGCTAATCATTTTTATCAAATTTTCTAAGATTGAAAGTAAAATGAATATTGATAATGCGTAATACCAATAATTACATAGAAAAGTAAGTCATTTCACTAACCTAAAATTACCTAGGGATAAGACAACCAAGTTGTGAATGAACACCATTCCCTTATAACCTTCACCACCCTTGATAATGCAATAATTAACTTTACACAATTTCAAATGTAAATTATAAAAGATTCAAGAATTTTCATCAAGATAACAACAATCAAAATGACTTAGGTAGCTTGATTTCTACCATTTTTCAAATACATAAATGATATTATGAAGAAATTATTGTCTCGTATCTTTTTCATTTTTATATATATGTGAATAAAAATTATCTCAGAACTCCTTTTTATTACCAAGTCTAGACACATATGATGACACACAAGTATAAGAGCCACACAAGGAATCAAGTTCCTGAGTTCACCTACAAAATAAAAAATAAGATTTCTAAAGAGAGTAGAGAAAGAAAAGAGTTTGCTTGATTATGGATGCAATAATGGTGCAGTGACCAATAATGAGTCAATATACATATGAGAGATTGTATATATAGGAAAGGTTGAAAGTTAGGAAAATACAAGATAAGATCGTGACAAATGTCTGACATGTGGACATGTGTGAACATGATCTAATAGGTGAACCAATAAGGTGATGTCCCTATGCACACCAAAATCCCCCCTTAAGTGCAATGTAGGTCCCAAATAAATAAATGCATGACTATAAATATGCATAAATGATGTAAGGATGCAAGGATTATGGTGCAGGAGCACCTAGTACAGTTCAAGCCTCAATGAGGCCATTTTGTGAAAACACTTTGTTTCATGTATTGATTTTAATAAGGTCTTTTAGGACATTTTAACTTGGTTGTGTCAAGTAGGAGTCTTAGGAGGATATTTTTGTGTCACATGGAAAATACTGTCGAATTTGTCATGCATTTTTTGCAACTTTTGTCATGTAAATGAAAAATGAACGGTTAGGATTCAAATAGTAGTTGTAACCATTGGGGATATTTTAAAATATGCCTCAAGAAGTTGATTCCAAGGTTGTTGATGATGTAAGGTGAAGAAATTGTAATAAAAAGTCACTATTTGCTGATTCCTAGATGCCTTTTTGATGTTGCAGGTAATTGTACATATATGTACATAGGCTCCATGATCTAAAAATAGATGTATTGTAAATATTTTTTAATATAATTTATTTGACATTGGTTTCATCAAATTTTATTAAGTTTTGCACATTTTTATAGTATTTTTCTAAGACAAGGTCTGAAACCCTAGGCATGAGGGTTGGCTCCATAAAGTAGTGCATTGGGGCTCATTACACCATTTAAAAATTCTATAACTTGATGAAATGGAGTTTATTTGGATTTATTTTATGTTCCATAAGTTTTCAGGAGTAGGGGAGTGAGTTTGATGGAATTTTGGTGATGCCCTAGGCTGTAAACTCCTTGTTTTTGGTATGAGAAGGTAGCTAAGAGGAGGGTTTTGTAGATGGAAGTTAAGAAGGTGATATCAGTTATTAGAGTTGCATATTCAGATCCTATGTGACTCGAAGAAACCCCAAGAGTGATGTTTTATGATTGGCAAAGAGTAAATCTTGAAATTGCTTTGGAAAACAAGCATAATTAGGCCTAATTTCCAGCGTAGAAGTCCATTTTTGAACCATTCTTTCCAAAGTAACCTATACCCAATTTTTCATATGTTTAATAAAAACTAAATAGTATTTTAATAAAGTTTTATTTCTTAGAGATCAGTTATGGTTTGAAATTTATGGCCAAAATACATGTTTTGTTGCTCCCTTTAGGCATATATGTCGATTACTAATCAATTAATGGGGGATATGCTCCAAAGTAACCCTTTCCAATTTTTAGACATATTGTTAAAAACCCAAAAGGGTATCTCAATATGGTTTTGGTTTGATCCCAAGAGGTGTGCGGAAGAAGTCATGCCTTGATAAGCCTATTTGGAGGGCTGCTGGGGAGACTAGGCCTAGGAAGTGAAAGTTCACCATTAAGGAGTTTGAAATTTGCATTAGATGTTTGAAAATCTTTGAAGTTGTAAAATATGGTATAAACGAAGACATAGACACCCCCGCTTTTCATAAATTGGTATTAGAGCCAGAAAATCTCGAGAGGGATTTGTGAGAGAGTTTGTTGTATCTTCTAATAATGATGAAGCTGAGTAGAAGGTGCGTAGATTTATTTCACTAAGAGGAAGTGGGTAGAAGAGGTTTTGGAGAGTGCATCTTCTAGAATTCTATTGGGTAGAAGATAGTTGTGCATGTGAATAATGGATGTGTGGAAGAGATACTTGCGAAGTGAGGGCTTGCAAAATAAGAAAGAAGAGAGAAAAGGAGAGGAATGAGAGGTAAAGAAGAAAAGTGAGAAGGAAAAACAAATAGGTGTTGAACAAAAGAGATATGAGAGTTGAGGAAATCCTTGGAGAAAATAAAAGAAATGGAAGAAGAAATGGAAAAATAATGGAATTTGAGATGCAACAATTGCTTGAGAGAGAAAACCACGAGAAAAGGTAGCATTTACCAATAAAAAAGAAGGTTACATGGCCTATTAAGAATATTATTTAGAGGAGAAGGAAAGAGAAGAAAATCAAACCAGACATGACAAAATATTTATTAATGAAGGAATATAGTGAAAAAACCAAGCAAGCTAAGGTGATGATATTTGGTAAGGAAGAGTTTGTCAAAGTAGAAGAAGAAAAACACATGGAGGTTACAACCATATTAGATCTTGAAGGTATAAAGACAAAAAATTTGAAGAATGATATGATTTTGGAGGGAAATGATGTTGAGTTGGTGTCAAAATATGAGTTTTGGAAGGTCAAGGATGAGTTAATTTTGCAAGATCAAGGATGGTTTAAATGGCATGTTGATGTGGTGATGGAAGAGTTGGAAGATGTTGTTCATCAACATAGACACTTAAAAGACAAGGTTGAAGTGGGGTGTATGGTGCAAGGAGGAGACTTCAAGGTCTCCACATTTTATTTCTGATATTTCTTTGGACTATGCATGTGCAGGTTTTTTAGACAAGAAGATTCAAATAATTGAGAAGAAGGCTCTTGAAAGAGATAAGGTTCAAAGAAGGATGCCAAAGAAAGACTACCTTATAAGGATGAACGAAGAAGAGGAGTTGAGAAGGAAAATTAGAGACAAAAAGTTGTAGAAACAAAGGAAACTCCAAGAAGACATCTAGGAAATGGTACAAAATAATTGGAAGACCAATAAGAGAAAGAAGACCTGCACTCAAGGGGACTTGAGTTCATTTTCCCCTAGGAGTATGGTTAAGGAGCACCTAGTGAAATTCATGCCTCCATGATGCCATTTTGTGAAAAAAACTTTGTTTCATGCATTTATCATGTAATAAGGCATTTTAGGCCATTTTTAACCTAGTTATGTCAAGTAGGAGTCTTAGGAGGTTATTTTTGTGTCATATGGAAAATATTGTCAAAGTTGTCAAAATGTCATCTTGCATTTTTTGCAACTTTTGTCAATGTAAATGCAAAATAAACCATTGGGATTCAAATAGTATTTGTAAATGTTTTGGATATGTTTAAATATGCCTTAGGAATTTAATTCCAAGCTTGTTGACGATGTAAGGTGAAGATATTACAATAAGAAGTAATAATTTCTTGATTCCTAGATGTCTTTCTATTGTTGCGGGAAATTGTACAAATCTGTATGGAGGATCCATGATTTGAAGCTAGGTGTATTGGAAAGAGTTTTGAATATAATTTCATTTGGAATTGGTTTCAACATTTTTTTATTAAGTTTTGCACATTTTACAAGCATTTTACCAAGACAGGGTCAAAAACCCTAGGTGTGAGGGTTTGATTCATAAAATAATGTCTTGGGCACATTCCATCATTAAAAAATTCTAAAGCTTGGTGGAATGGATATTATTTGGATGTATTTTATGTTCCATGAGTTTTTAGGAGTAGAGGAGTAAATTTGATGCAATTTTGGTGATGCCCTAGGTTGAAAACTCCTTGTTTTTGGTATGAGAAGGTGGCTAAGAGGAGGGTTTTATAGATGGAAGTTTAGAATGTGATCTTAGTTGATGAGAGTTTCATATTAAGAACCTATGAGACTTGGGGAAATACCAAGAGTGAATTTTTGTGATTTGTAGAGAGTAAATCTTGAAATTGCTTTGGAAAATGAGCCTAATTAGGCTTAATTTATAGTGCAATGGTCCATTTTTGAACCATTCTTTCCAAAGTAACCTATACCCAAATTTTGATATGATCTATAATGACCAAATGGGATTT
The DNA here is from genome assembly GCA_027943335.1 of Chamaecyparis obtusa. Taxonomy (NCBI): domain Eukaryota; kingdom Viridiplantae; phylum Streptophyta; class Pinopsida; order Cupressales; family Cupressaceae; genus Chamaecyparis; species Chamaecyparis obtusa. The sequence goes on along the minus strand of BSBK01000278.1, from coordinate 200,205 downwards.
TTAATCAAGTTTTATTTCTGGGAGTTTATTTCTTTTTGAAATTTATGGTCAAAATATACATTTTACTACTCTCTTTAGGCATATATGTTGATTACTAGTCAATTAAAGGGGGATATGATCCAAAGTAACACTATCCAAATTTTAGATATATTGTTTAATTCCCAAAATTTTATCTCAATATTCTTTTGGTTTGATCCAAAGAGGTTTGCATAAGAAGTTATGCCCCGATAAGCCTATTTGGAGGGTTACTAGGGAAACTAGGCCTAGGAAGTGAAAGTTCACTATTAAGGAGTTTGAAATTTGAATTATATGTTTTAAAAACTTCAAATTTATGAAATATTATATCAATGCAAAAATAGCCACCCCTTCTTTTCATCATATTGGTCTCAAATACTAGGCCATATTAGTAATCCATGAACAAAATATCTTTCACAAATGGATTAAAATAAAAACTTAGAAAAAAACACTCTCTAAAAGAGAGAATGCAAGAAACAGAACATGAAAAAGTGATGAAAGGGTGACTTAACATGGCCCCTCAAGGATTATATCCATTAAAAATATATAGTAGATATCACCCCATTAAAAGAGATTGGGTGTAATTATAGATCCCCTTATAACAAAGCAGCTTTTGTGCCAATGGTGAGTGTTTGACAACAAATACAATTTAATACCTATAAAAAAAAATTCTCCCCTTGGGAAAAGACAAAACCAATGGTTAATGTAGAAGAAATCCAAGTCTAAGAAGATATATGAGGGAAGAAGCCTCACAATGGTGTTATTATACACTTCTCAAGTGTCTTCTTGTTAGAGTATGACACAAAAAACAAACTTATGAATATGGTAGACTAGGACCATTTGGAAACTTATGAATTTTTTTTCCAAAAGTATCTATCATAATATAAGAAGTGGATATTCTCAAGTGTGTCCTCCAAAAATACAATATGAAACTCAAAAAATGAATCTAAACTACCTATAAAGTAATCTTCCCAAAATGTTTCATTTGAAATCCTATGACCATCATACTAAAATTAAATACTAGAACCCATGACAAGACTGAAATATTAAGAAACATGAAATAGAGGAGATGAAAGCTCAAAAAAAATCTTGAGAATACCAAGGTTCAAGTGACCAAACTTATAAGAAATGTGATTCACACTAGATGCATGAGTGTGAATACTTGTCAAAGGAATTATATCACCATCAATAGAAAATGTAGAAAGGTGTACAAATGAGATTGGTGATCAACCATCATACTAGTCATGATGTATCTACTCCCCAAGTATATGATAATCATGAAGTGATGTGTGAAATCAATTGTCTTCCTTGTTCCACTATGCATAAATTTTAGATAGAAAATAGATCTATCAACAAGTATGAAACTCAAATTACATCATTGAACATGTTTTCTTCCATTTGAAATAGATAATTTCCCACAAACATGTGAATATGTATTTTTTCCTATCAAAATATGTGGTGAAGTGCAAGGTTAAAACGAAGAGAATGTACCCTATGATGTGAAGGTCTAGAATCAAGAAGCCATCTCCTTGTAGATGTAAAAAATGCTTTACCATTCATATTATCGATCCCATTAAAGAATCCTATTTTCTCTAATAGTATAGATGATGATGGTGAAGAAGAAGAACCAAAATATATTGTTGAAGGTAATAGAATATTATTTTTATGAATAAGATGCTTCAGGTATTCTAATTATGTTTTGTAATAGTTTTTTTTATCATTTCTTTATTTCTTTTAGTATGCACATGTTGGTCTCTCCTTCTTAGTTTATCTTCTTGGGAAGATGTGGAAGGCTCACCATATTTCATCTAGGTTTTGGGTTTCTTCTTTCCTTATTCTTTGTATGATCTAGCTAACAATTCTCAACCCTTGGGAAATGCATTTAACTAGAAAATATTAGCTTTCTCTCCAATAAAAAAATCACAAATTGTCCCAAGTTTTTATTTTTTATTTATTTTTAATTTGTTTCATTTTAAATGCTTCACCTAAGACAACTATAGTGGAAATAAAGGAAGAATAAAAGATGAAAAAATGGTCCTTTTAGCTTAAACCAAGTCAAGAATATAGATTCCTTATTAGACTTGTATTTCTCACTAGTCAATTAAGATCTCAATTATTTGAATTTAATCAAATAATCCTTGATGGAATAAAATGTACAAGGATAAAGAAGTATCAAATTTGGATCTATTTGCAAATAAAAAAATTCGCTAAATATGTACAAAAAAATACCTATCTTTATCCCATACCTGCTTTAATATGGTGCACCCCTCAATGTGGCACAATAAATGGTTAAAAATCTATAGAACAATCAAGCTTATAACCTCATCACATTTGTTCCTATGAGAAGATGTTTCATAATTCAATTGAAATTAAAGTAAATACTCATTCATAATAGACTATAAACCCTTAGAATGGAGAAACAATTGCACTTTGAGTCTTCATGTATGAAAATTATGAGAAGTGAGAGCTCAAATGAATCTTTTTTTGTCATGAGAAAAACAATAACCAAGAGAGAACAAAGATAATATATCATGTGCAATACTTTGGTATGAAGGCCCTTACAAGTGAATAAAAACTTAAAATGAAGTCCATCAAGAAAGAATCCCTTGAATGTCAATACATCTAAGAAATCAAGAAAATTGTGAAAAATTAAAAAAGTAAATGTTGATTTTAAATAACATTTACCTTTCTAATGCTGCAAGAATTGCAAATATTGGATAAATAGACAAAAAATTATGATCTAAAAGGTCATAAAATGAGATCTATACTTTAATAAAAAATAAAATACATTTATAGAAAATTTAAGAAAAATAATTTGCATCACTATGAACTACTCAAAACAAACTTTCCAAGGACTACTAGAGTAAAGAAAAAAAAACATACAGGAGTGGAAAGTTATGGCTCCCATTTTTTCTCGCTTTATTAGGGCATGAAGGAGGCATAAGAATACCCCCCTAGTGGTGGATGGGTGATACTTATGCAAAGGTTTTGTTGAGGTGGTAAGGTCTAATAGAAGGTCGAGTTGAGGGCTTTTTACCACTCAGACAATGTTCGATGGAGGAATGCAAGAGATGGTGATGAAGATCCTTGTGTTATTCTACTAGGATGAAGCCCCATTGGTTGGATGTTCCCATTTGTGGAAAAAATCCATGACTAGGCTCTTGTCCAATCAAACCTAAACTAACATAAAAAGCATTAAAAAAATTAGTTTGAAAATCCTACAAAATGTTGTACTTGCACTAATGAAAATTGATGTCAAAGTGACATAAGCTAGACAGTATTTTATTTATAGATTTAGTTAATTGCATGAATTGATGTTACAAAATGTAATGACTAGTTAATATAGATCAAAAATTAGATTCCATATGATTGTATGGATATCTAGCGTCCTAGTTTTGTGTTTCATATCTTCTCCCCATATCTTCATATAGCTTTTGAGTAAGGTTTGGTCAAGATCTTATGTTGTTACACATCCTACACTCTATTATTTTGATGATGGATCACAGAGTGTGATCCAAAATGATGATGCTAAGAAAATATGCACAATCAAATCCAGAAATGAATTTGAATTAAAAATGGATTGTTGAAATATAATAATGTTACTGTATGGATATTTTATATTCAAAGTCTAGAAACCCTCTAAAAAAGATCAATTTGTTTTTGTCCAAATATAAGTTTTATATATGAAAATAGGGGTATTAGTTTTTCCAAAATTGACGATGAGGTATATTTTATTCCAAGAAGCACCCAAATAAAGCTCCTTCTTTATTGACCCTCAAAGCTAAGAATGATGTTTGTAAATATGAAGATTTGATATTATTAAGAGTCACACATGGAGTATAGTTCCCAAGATCAACTACAAAATTTTAAATAAACTTCTATAAGTGAGTAGAGAAAGAGGATAATTTTATTGATTATAAATAGAAAAATGGATCAATATTACTACATAATGTACATATGAAGCCTTTTCCTATATAGATAGGTTTGAGAGATATGATAAGACAATATTGTGACAAGTTTTTTAAACCTTTTCAATAGAAAACTAAAGATAAGATCACATGTAACTTGGGACGCGGATATGACCTGAAATGTGTGTAAATCAGGTTAATATCCTCATTCACACAAACAAAAAGAATGTGAGAAAGACTAGGTATGTAACATCAAAGATGATAAAAATTATGGCTATGGGGATCTATAAGGTATGAATGATTGGAGAGATAGAAATAACACCAATAAAAACTCCAAAAATACATTATCAAATAAACTCAAGATAATTATTAAATTGTATAATTAATTGATGCTATCATCATTATGAAACTAAAATTATAATATGAGTCAACCATATATTTGTTGGGAGAAAAAAACCAAAATCTAAAAGCCTTTATCCCCACAACCACTACCTCAATGATGCCCTATTCAATCTAGGTCATATATTTATAAGTGAATAAAAAATAAAATTAGGAAGCCTCTAATCCATACCACAATTTCCTTAATGAGACCTTATAGTGCCTTGGTGAAACCCTTTTAGTGATCTATGTCCTCTCAATAGAGTAAAAAACATAACATATGAGTGTGAAGTTATGACTCATTTTTATTTATTTATGATGGTATGAATGATGCATAAGAATATCCCCCTAGTGGTGGATGGGTGACAGTGATGCAAATATTTGGTTGAGGTGGTAATATCTAATAGAAGGTAGAGTTGAGGGATTTTTATTGGTATTTGATGTAGGTGATATGTGTTTTGATCACATGATTGTATTGTGGTGTTTTCATTGCTAAGAACATGATCTATTGATGACAAAAGATTAGTTTTATTGATGGCATTGACGGATCAAATTGGAAAAGCAACTAGGTGTTCATTCAATCGGTAAGAAGATAATATGCAAGGTAAAGGTGACAAGATTTGGAGTTGGAGATCGAGTTAAGGTGTACGATCATACATACATCATCTACAGAGGCATATTTGACTACATCTATGATCACATCATTTAGTTTGAAGAATTTAGTAAGTTATTGAGGATTGAAGTGACACAAGTAGTAAGAATAGAGTACCAGTTAATACAGTTGCTTAGATTAGTGTAGCAGTCAAATGTAAGTGATGGGCTGACATGTCGTCGAGATTAGATATTTTTTACTAACATAAAGGATGTTGAATTTTGGTTTTTGTGCACTTTCTCATATGTTAAGTTGAATTTTTATGCTAACTTGAAAAACATTTTAGGTTTCTAGCATCGACTTAAGACAAGTATATAAGTGGTTGAGAAAATCGTTAAGTATTTTGTTGCGATGGTCTGTGGTGTATGGAGGTGATTGTTGAAGGATATACATAGGAAATAAAGTGTTTAGAGTAGTGCAATTGAGCAAAGAATTGGATCTGTTTGGAAGTCTAGTGCTAATCTCAGATCATACATTTGAGTTCTTATATTCAAGGTAGACTCTAACCGGTTGCTAGTGATCTAAATCCCTTAATAGGGTGAGAAAGATCCTAATAGATCTAAAGATCAAAATACTTTAACCAAGTAGCTCTTTAACTAGAGTTTTGAAATCCTTTGACAAAGCGATCTTTAATATGAGTGTTGCAATTCTTAATCGGGCTATTAATACTCTTAATTGAGCATAACCTCAGAAGTGTTTTGGTATTTTCTCCTAATAGGACATAATTCATTAGTGCACTCATCAAATTTGTGGGAACCATTCCCACACATGGTTTTCTCCCTCTAGCAAGGGTTCACACAAACAAAAAGTGTCTTGTGTTCATTGTGTGTGAATTCTTTATATGTTATACATCATCGTTATATTATATTTTGCATGTTGGTTATTGTGGAAGATAATTATTAGAAGTTTCAAATTTGTGGATGCATTGATTCAACTCCCTCTCTAAGTGCCTTATAATACTAACAATTGGTATCAGATCCTTGTGCCCTTGAAGAAGCCTAACAAATTGGGGAAGATCCTTAAAGAATATATGGAGGGTTTGAGATACAAGAGATAGCTTGATGAAGATGAAAGGGTTATCAAAGATCTAAAAGATCACTTGAAGAAATCTTTGGCCAAACAACAAGAGCTTTTTGAAAAATTAAATGAGAGTCAAGATTACATTAATAAATTGTCTGAACATAGTGGATTTGAGAAATCGGAAGAAGCCCTAGAAGCAATGGCTATGGAAAATGAAAAATTACACAAGGATAAGAAATACCTTAAGAGAGAGATTGAAGCCCAATCGATTAGAATGTGTGAAGAGTTGGAAGCAAGGATATTTGAAGAGAATGAAAGGAAAATTGTAGAAGATTCCCTATAGACCAAGGATGAAGTATTGGAAGTTGTAGAGGATGAAATTTTCAAGACAAGACAAGAGGTTGGCACATTGCATGAACATCTGCATGATACAAATGAGGAAAATGGAAAATTCATAAGGGAGAAAGAGAATTTGAGAAATGAAAATGAGTAATTAAAGGGAGAACTAAAAAATGCAAATGATCTACTAAAGAAATTCAATGAAAGTAATATGAAACTTGATAAGAAACTCAGAAATCAAAGAACAAGGAAAGAGACCATAGGACTAGGATATACCGGTTTTACTACTTTTGAAGTTGGTGGATCTTTTAGAACAAAAGAGATCAAGCAAGAAGGAAATTATCCACTAAAGGTAACAAAAAGAACTTTTGGTAAGAAATCCTACAAGCCTATATGTTTTAATTTTCACAAGGTAGGTCATACTATAAATGTATGTAAAAGTAGATCTGCAAATAGGACTAGTACTTTTGGTGGATATTGCTATAACTGCAATAAGTGTGGTCATAGTGCTCATGATTGTAGATCTAGATCCAATAGTAGATCTAATATATTTGATGGTCATTGTTTCAATTGCAATAAATATGGTCACAAAGATGATGAGTGAAGGTTAAGAATGAACAAGTAGAGGTTACCCGTGAACCAAAAAACACCTTACCAAAGAGAGAGGAAATTAAATATCACATGCTCAATATGTGGCAATTATGGATACATGGTTGTAAATTGTAGAATGAGGACTGCAAGAGGTAATGTTGGACCAAGGAGATTGATTGGTATGTGATGTTTTAATTTTCATTTGATTGGACATATAGCAAGGGACTTGATGCAAGATCCCAGTCAAGAGGGGCCAAACAATGGCACACCCTAATGATCCAACCTACTCAACAACACATGGAAGAAAACAACAACATAGTGAGAGAGAGAATGCAAGATCTTTCATTAATTTTCATCAAATAGATTCATACATGTCAGGCTGTAAGGCCTTCCCAATTACAGCCTGATATTACAATGAATTATAGAAGTCCTCAAACATGCGAGGATCCACCAAAAATCTCCAATCTAATATCTTCTACCTTATATCCAAAAACTCCCTCCTAAACTCTAAACAATCAACTACATTTATACAAGAGGCTACTGAACTGAGTCAGCCTTCAAATCCACAATCAACAGAAGAAATAGTCAGATATAGGACCACACACTTCCCAATGATTGATACCAGCATTAAATCCATGACTCATAATCAATGCGTAAGTGGGCCTCAATAGAAACTTAAAATAAACTACTCGGTAAGCAAGGATGACCGAGCAATAGACAAGCATCACCGAGTGCCAGTGAAACAACCAACCACCCAGGAGATAATTGACCATCCCCGGTAACCAAAGGAAACCAACCAACTACCAACCAACTCGGTCAAAGAAGGAACCGAGAAACACAGACAAACTTCAAATTCTTTTTGGTGACATAGGATTGCCAAGGACCTAAGATGCTCCTGCATCAGACACCTGAGGTTGTTTGAGATGATTCTCCAAATCATGAAATAGGTCTGGTCTGAGCTGCATCCAACTTAGATTGTGAAATCCATGAACTGTCTTCAGTTGGTCTATTCTTTCACTTTACCAAATATTCCATATATTGTTTTCCTCTTGTACTCTTTCCAATTCTTTGCCCCAAAATCTATTCAACTTGCTCTTTCTATTTCTTAGGATATTCCATTGATACTGTCACATCTTCATCAGGTTCATGATATTCATACAAATTGGTAATGTTGAAAATAGGTGATATGTCCATGTCATCAGGTAACTCAATCTCATATGCATTTCCACTGTCAAATTTCCTCAAAATATTGCAAGGTCCAAACTTCTTCATCTTAAACTTCCCATATGTTCCAATAGGAAATCAACCTTTCTTCAAATGAACCATCACTTCATCACCAACATCAAAAGTTTTGTCTCCTTGATCTATCAACTCTGTCTTTGTATTTTTTATTACTCTCTTCCAGCTTCAGCTTCACATCTTCATGTAATGTCTTCATGTACTCAACAAATTTTACTCCTTGAACACTTCTCTTACTTTCATCAACAATATCCCTTAAATCAGATATACCTCTCAGCTGTATTCCACTCACAATCTCAAATGGTGTTTTTCCGGTACTCCTATTCATTGAATTATTGTATGCAAACTCTACTTGTGCCAACATAGAATCCCAATTACTTAGTGTGTCTCCAACTAAACATCTCAGAAGATTTCCCAAACTTCTGCTCACAACTTCTGTTTGTCCATCAATTTGTGGGTGAAATGTAGAACTATATTTCAACTTAGTGCCAAATTTATTCCAAAGGGTCTTCCAAAAGTATACAAAAAATTTAATATCTTGGTCAGAGATAATACTCCTTGGTAATCCATGCAATCTAACTATTTTGTTAAAGAAAAGATATGCTACATGTACTGAATCTGATGTCTTTCTACAAGGTATAAAATGTGCCATTTTAGAAAATCTATCCACAACAACAAATATAGAGTCATTACCTCTTACTTTCCTTGGTAAGCCAAGAAAAAAATCCATACTGATGTCAATCCAAGGTTTCTCAGGTACAACAATCAGTGTATACAATTCAGTATTCTGACTTACTCCTTTTGCAACTTGACAAACTCCACAACTTTTTAAAAATTTCTAAACATCTTTATACAACTACGGCCAAAAGTATTTCTCCTTAAGCAAATTCCATGTCTTATCAATACCAAAATGTCTAACCAAACCACTACTATGTTTCTCCTTTATCAGATTAGTTTTCATTACTCCTCTTGATATACACAACTAAATACCTTTAAACAACATACCTTCTTGAATAAAATATTCATCCCATTTAGTATCTTGTTGATCTTGAATAGGTGATCTGCACTTTCTCCATGGCTCAGAAAAATCAGGATCAAACTCATAAGAATCTCTCATCTCATCAAAACCAAGAACTTCAATTTTCATCTTAGTCATCAAAGATCTTCTACTCAATGCATTAGCAACTCGGTTAGTGACTCCACTCTTATGCTTTATCACAAATGTATAACTCTGCAAATACTCAACCCATTTCATATGTCTTTGATCCAAATACTATAAAGCCTTATGATCGGTATACAACAAAAATTCACTCGGTATCAAATAATGTCTCTATTTCTTTACTGCTTGAACAATAGCATAGAATTCTTGATCATACACAGAATATTTCCTTCTAGCATCATTCAACTTTTCACTAAAGAAAGCAACATGTTTACCTTCTTGACTCAACATAGCTCCAATTGCACTTCCACTTGCATCACATTCCACTTGAAATACCTTACTGAAATCAGGTAATGCCAAAATAGGCAATTCAACAACCTTCTACTTTAGAGTCTCAAAACTTTTATTAGCTCCATGTGTCCACTTGAATTCCCTTTTATCTCCTCTCATAGTTTCGGTCATAGCATTACAAATTGTATTGAAATTCCTTATGAACTTTCAGTAGAAACTTTCCAAACCATGAAATGATCTTACCTCACTAGCATTCATAGGTGTAGGCCAGTTCAAAATAGCTTCAACCTTTTCAAGATCTATTTTCAAACCATCAGCTAAAATCACAAATCTGAAATACACAATCTCCTTTTTCATGAATGAACACTTTTTCAGATTTATCAGCAACTTTTCCTCTTTTAACCTCTGTAAAACTTGTCTAACATGCAAAAAATGTTCTTCTCTAGTCTTACTGAATATCATAATGTCATCAAGATATACAATCACAAACTTACCCGAGAATTTCTTGAAAACTTCATTCATCAACCTCATAAAAGTACTCGGTGCATTAGTTAAACCAAAAGGCATAACCAACCACTCATACAAACCTTCTTTTGTCTTGAAAGCAGTCTTCCATTCATCACCTTCTCTAATTCTGATATGATGATACCCACTTTTCAAATCAATTTTGGTGAAATAATTTGCTCCAGTCAAATTATCCATTATATCATCCATTTTCGGTATAGGAAACCTATATTTCACTATTATCTTATTGATTTCTCTAGAATCAATACACATTCACCACTCTCCATTCTTCTTCGATGCTAATACAATAGGTACTACACAAGGACTCAAACTTTCTCTAATCAAACCTTTCTCTAGCAAGTCTTGAATCTGTCGGTTCAATTTTTTATTCTCACTAGGTGTTAACCGATGAGGTGCCTTGTTTGGTAAACTAGCTCCAGGGATTAGATCCATACAATGGTCAATGCTTCTCTTTGGTGGAAAACCATTAGGTACATTATCATAAATGATTTCACTATACTCGGTGAATAATTTATCAATCTCCTCAGGGACACTATCCTCTATTTTCTTACTTGGTTTGTTAGGAATCACAACAAAACATACATCACTCTTTTTCAAATCCTTAACAAACTTTCTTCCTTCCATCAAGAAAACTTTCACAGATGTGCAAACATTACTAACAGGTTCTTCTATCAAAGGTAACAAGATTTGTTTCTTTCCATTAGCCACAATAGTATACTTATGCAATCTTCCATCATACATAGCATGTATGTCATATTGCCAAGGTCTACCCAAAAAATTATGACAACAATCCATAGGCATGATATCACACAACACCTTATCATAGTACTTTCCAATTTTCAAATCCACATAACATTGTTCACTTACCAAGAGTGTATGTTCATCTTTGATCCATGAAATTTGATAGGGCTTTGGATGTTCCAACCTTTTCAACTACAATTTTGTCACCATTTCCTTAGATGCCAGATTCTCCGAGCTACCACTATCAATGATGACCTTCCAAACTTTGTTAGAAACTCTACATCTGGTCTTGAAAAAACTTTTCCTTACTGGATCTTCCTTTTTACTTTCATTCCACAGTGCTCTCCTTACCATCAAGTTATTTTCCTTCTCAGGTTCCTTCGGTGACTCTTCTTGTACCAAAGCATTTCTACTACTACCGGCCTTCTTACTTGCATGTGTACATTCAAAAGATCTATGTCCTTCTTCTCCATAATTATAACAAGTTCCTCAAAAAATTTCTCTACTATAACCACCTCGGTATTTATTGCCTCTGCCTCTAGATGAACTTTCACCTTTCCACTTAGTCTTGCCTTTATCCAGATTTGTCTTTTCAGAATTAGATCTACCATTTTCACCATAGGATCTACCTCTTCCTCTAGGGAATCTACCACCTCTACCTCTTTGTCTTTGCTCATGTCTCTTATTCAATTTCTCTTCAACTTTCAATGCAAATTGATAAGCCTCTTCAATGTTCTCCAATTTGACCAAGCTGATTTCTTCTTGAATGGAGACTCTCAAACCAATCAGGTACCTAGAAATTCTTTCCACATCATCTTCATCATGTCCAGATCTAATATCTAATCTATAGAATTTCTCAGTATAATCCTTTACTGAGCTATCTTTCTACCTTAGACTTTGCATTCGCCAAACTAGGTTAATCTGATAATCACAAGGTAAGAACTTTCCTTTCAACTTATTCACCATTTTATTCCATACCTTGATTTTGTCTTTACCTTTCTTTTTCCTATCCAGCTATAGATGTTCCCACCATAAGGATGCATGACTTTTCAATTTTGTTCTTGCAATTTTCACCTTCTTGTCTTCAGGAATGTTTTCATACTCAAAATAATTTTCCATCTCAGTGATCCAATCTACCAATTCATCAGAATCCAATTTTCCACCATACTTAGGAGGATTAAAATGTGGTGTAGACTTCAGACTTGTCAAAGCCTTCAAGAATATTTCTTCACCCTGATCCATTATAGGTATAGGTTCTGCATTACCTTGTTCCACCTCAAATTCATCATCACTAACATCCTCAAGATGTCTACCTCTTCTTTGGGCTATCTCAACAGCTTCTAATCTAGTAGTAATTTGTCTCAACATATCTGCCAATCCTGGATCCGCATCTCGCTTGCAATGAACCATCTTGGAAATCCTCTACAATTGTAGGTTAGATCACAATTTGCAACCCCACAACAATTCAATTAGGGTTCCACAAGAAGGAACCTACAAACCTAGATTTGTAGACCTAGATCTAGATCTCACCTCCCTATGATACCACTTGATGTAAGATCATGGTCAAGAGGGGCCAAACAATGACACACCCTAATGATTCAGCCTTCTCAACAACACGCAGAAGTAAACGGCACAGTGAGAGAGAGAATGCATGATCTTTCATTAATTTTCATCAAATAGATTCATACATGTCAGGCTTTAAGGTCTTCCCTATTACAACCTGATATTACAATGAATTACATAAGTCCTCAACATGCGAGGATCTTCCAACAATCTCCAATCTAATATCTTCTACCTTTTGTCCAAAAACTCCCTCCTAAACTCTAAACAATCAACTACATTTATACAAGAGGCTACCGAACTAAGTTGGCCTTTAGATCCACAATCAATGGAAGAAATAGTTAGATCTGGGACCACACACTTCCTAATGATTGATATCGGCATTAAATCTGTGACCCATAATCAATGCATAAGTCAGCCTCAAAAGAAACTCAAAATAAACTACTCGATAAGCAAAGATGACTGAGCAATAGACAAGCATCGTCGAGCGCCAGTGAAACAACTGACTGCCTAGGAGATAAACGACCATCCTCGGATAACCAAAGGAAACCGACCAACTATCGACCAACTCGGTCAAAGAAGGAACTAAGCAACACATACAAACTTCAAATTCTTTTTGGTGACAGAGGATTTCCAAGGACCCGAGATGCTCCTGTATCAGGACTATAGGTTTAGGAACCAATTGGTAAACCAGTCAAGCAATCATAAAGGAAAGAAAATTGTGAATGTAGAAGAGACTAGGAAAGAGATGAACAAGACTTGGAAGAAGAAGGAAGACAATAATTCAATGAAGGAATCCACATCTCCATTAGGTGTGGAGAATTATTCATCAAAATAAGTCTTCATGTGGCTTAGGGGGAGAAAGTATTGTTGAATCCATGTTTGGACCCCCTATAGATGTGCGGTAAGATCTATTAGCATTTAAAGGTACAATAAGTATTTTGGAATGTATTGTGAAGTTTTGATAAGTGTCATGGTGTTTTGATCATCAGTAACAATTCTTTGGGTGAATTGGTCAAAAAGTATGTTCTATCATTAAGTGCATTTAATAAGTGTGCGAAGGTACATAAAAAGGCATTTTTGGATTTCATTTTCACCTTGCACATTTTGAAAGTTGTTGTGGAGAAAAAGAAGCTTTGTTTGAGCCATTTGTAGAGATCCAAGTGATTAGAAGGAATTGTTGTGATGATCTAAAAGAGAAAACCAATTGGTAGTGGTAATTATTGTCTTGGTTATTGTCATTATTATCGTGATTTCAGCAAGAATCCTAGTTGTGAACATTTTGAGGTATTTGTCTATTATCTGCACTTGTTGTTGAAACTTAAGATGGCTACTCCTAAGTTGATTAACATAACTGAAATACCTAGACCATAATTTAAAAGACATCCATTCAAATCAATGGAAAATAACCTAGAAGGCGCCCTAACTAGCGTGCCCTATGGTGTTCTATACATTCAAGATGTTAGAGCTTACATTCATTGTAAATTTGAAGATCTAGGATTAGGGGTAATCTATGAATAGTATAAGATATTAGGCAATGATAACTTAGTATTGAAAGATGAGCATAAATGCATTGCAGATAAATATTTTCATCACGTGGTCGATTATCCTGATGAGTTTGAAGAGGATCAGATCAATATGTTTTAAGTAGAATTCATGATCAGTTCATGTGGATGGACTGACCACATAAAATTATAAATTGAGGAAATTTATACTATAACCGGTCGATGTTCAACAAGTGATGTATCCATTCTTCACACTATTCCTAAAGAAGAAGTGACCATTTTGATTAAATCTAGGTAGGATGGTTATGTGATGACTATGAATGACATTATAGATGCAGAGGTGAAATAAACATCTATGGTTATTGGTTACAAGGTCTACCATTCTAGTCAATTGAATAGCATACACAGTGGTACTATTCATACAACATACAAGATGATCAAGGAAAATGCTGACTACGATCTGGGTGAGGTGATGAAAGTGAAACTAATGTTAAATATTGAGATAAAAAAGGATAAGAGATAGAAATTCATATATGGACAGGTGATTACATGTTTATTCTTCTATTTCCAAAACACGTTCCCCGATATCAGTGATATTGCATGGAATATAGGTACTCCTAACTTTATTCAGATAAATAACAATATCATAATCTTAGGAAGTGATTTTACTCAGAAGGTTTGAGGATATTCCAGAAGAAGATGCATGTAAAAGAAATGATACCTTCTGAGATTGTTGATAAGTACAAAGATACTATTTGTTTCATGGTTGATATTGGCACTTTTTGGATAGAATTAGTTGAGCCAAGAACCTCATGGGTGATGCCTATGGGCTATGAGATAGATGAAGATATTCTAACCATGTATGTTGAGAACTTGTTAGCTCAACTGGTAGATCCCAAGACTTGAAGTACACAATGACTTGAAGTGCACAATGACTTGATGAAACCAGTTATTGAGAAGAAAGTGAGAAAGGAAGTTGAACAATTTATGATTCAGAAAGGTTTTACAAAAGAACAAATTGAGAAGGCTAGAACCAAAGATGCTACTAAGAAAGCTAGTATATCAGGTACAATAGAAGATGAAGATGTTGAAAATGTTAGTGCAACTAGTAGTGCCTCAACCAATCAATAAACAAGAAGTACTAGTGCAATAAAGAAAGAGAAAAAAAATTCAATAAATATTCCAATCAAAAGACCAGTCACAAAAACACAATTTGAGCCCACAAAATCCAAGTAGGTTACTGCTACAAAATTTATTTGAAAGAGAAAGAAAGAAAAAGATAAGGGATAGAAAGAAGGATATGAAGAAGCTGAAGGAAAAAAATCAGAAGAAGAGAAGAAGGAACTCAAGAATCAAGGTAAGAAATCGAAGGTGGTAGGCTCTCCCAGTACTAAGTCATTTTGAATTGTTAGTTTCTATTGATAATATTATCAATGAAGTGAGAAAGTGGGGTATGCTTCTTGGAGTTAACAAGTATTATGATAAATCTAGAAAGGAGGAACAAGAAATGATTGAAGATGCTGAAGTGTACAATATGAATAATCTTAGAAAAAATTTGATGGAGTTACAAGGACAAATACCCATTTCTTTGTATGATAAACTTAATGCTAGGTGGCATACTTCTATTAGACATGACACATAGCTAATCCAATATGTTCTACTACAACTTCAACCAAAAATGTCACAAGAGGAAATGAAGAAGATACTTGTAGAGACAAGACCACTCTTAAAAACTAAGAAGATATTAACAAGACTCTTATGTGGTGAGTCTCTTGGAGTTTAGGATGAAACTAAAGAGATCCTGATGGAACACTTGGGAATGATTGAAGATACAAAGGATGGGGAACCGATAAAAGAACAAGAAGATGATCTAGTGGTTACCTAAACATATGAGGGATTTACTATTGATGGTGTGAAGTTCAAACTTGAGGAACTCATAGATGAGATGGACATTATAGGTGATATCCCAACTATGGAAATATATGATGAGCCTCTAGATATAAAAGATCAATAGGAATTTGATGAGAAGCAAGATGTATCTAAGGAAAAAATGGAAGAAGAACCAGTAAACATGGGTATCAATCAGGCTATGATTGATGGTGAACAAGTTAAAACTCCTATAGATGATCAACAAACAAATCAAGTGGAAGAAAATGAAGATACAAATGATGTGATTCAAGTCAAACAAGAGGAGGTAACTATAGCTCGAAAGAACAAGAAAAGACTACACCTTCCTCACTATCTAAGATGAGCATTGAGGATGATTTACCTATCATAGGATAAGTAGACTCGATCACAATGAGCCCTGAAGAAATGTTCAAATTTTCAATGGAAATCAAGACTAAGCCCAAGAAGGATAAAATCAAGTAGGATGCACAAGTGGTCCTAATGGAAAGAGATATATACTTTGTGATCTAATACTTGAAGTGTCATATGATGACAAGGCTACTCCAATGGACAAATTAGCACACCTAGTCAGTGCTAGCTATGATGAGATGAAAAGTTTGGAGGATGCATATATTGTTACAACTAGCAGTTTCTGTTGCACCAAAAGATCGACTTGTTAATGCTCGATACAACCAATAGACTTATAGAAGACACATGAGGCTATTTAACCATGCCACAATCATGAAGGGTGACATTGGTGGTTAGTCCAATAATCCACCCCTCAACATCACCTAAGGGGATTCAAACATGTGACCAAGCTCTGATACCACTTGTTACAACTAACAGTTGTCCTTGCACCAAAAGATTGACCTTTTAAAGCCTAATACAACCACTAGACTTATACAAGACACATGAGGCTATTAAAATATTTCGCGAATCCTGAAGGGGGACGTTGGCAATTAGTCCAACAACTATTTCCAGAGTAGAAAAAGAACATGTCAAGAAGAGATCAAAAAAGCTAACACAGTCCATTGCTGAAGATAGGAACACTCTTACATTGGCTATGAACCAAGTGAAGGATTCTTTTCTTGAAGGATGTAAGACTCTGAAGTGTATTTGTGATATTTCCCATTTCTTGAAGGATATTGAAAGGAAAAGGAGTGAATCTCAACAAGATCTGAGATTGTTTTCATTAAAATTTGATCCTATTCATGGAAATGCAACATCCTTTGGAGTTGAAATTGGGAAGAGAAACTAGAAATTGAAGAAATACAGGGATAAATAAGATAAAAGGATCAAAAACTTGACGGAGTTTCAAAGTGTGTTGATTACCAAAATGGAAATCCTACAACAGAGTGTGAAGGAAGCTGAAAAAACATTAACACCTTGACTTTTGAGAACAATTGATGGATTTGAGGAATTAGCATTTTTTCTTCATGGATATATACTTATTATGGAGAATCTACACAAGTCATGGATCTGTGATTGGGAAGCATGGAAGACTAATTTCAATGAGATATTTAGTAGAATGTAATAGGTTATGCCACTCTTACGTATTAATAAAATATTTAGTTTTTGCAACACCTTTGTCATTGTTGCCAAAGGGGGAGTAGTAGTGTTAGAAAAATTGCTTATCACTTGTATGTAAATAGGAAAGTTAATCATGTATCCAATTTTTGTATAGTTTTTAGTATAGGGGAATTATGTAGAGTTTTTGACACTTAGTAAATTTTTGCCTATGTTGCCATCAATGTCAAAGGGGGCGATTGTTGGTATTTGATGTAGGTGATATGTGTTTTGATCACATGATTATATTGTGGTGTTGTCATTTCTAGTAACATGATGTGTTGATGACAATATATCATTTTTACCAATGGTATTGAAGGATCAAATTGGAAAAGCAACTAAGTGTTCAGTCAATTCGTAAGAAGACAATACGCAAGGTAAAGGTGACCGAATCTGGAGTTGGAGATTGAGTTAAGGTGTGCGATCATACATATATCATCTATAGAGGCATATTTGACTACATCTATGATCACATTCGTTAGTTTGAAAAATTTAATAAGTTATTGAGGATTGGAGCAACACTGGAAATAAGAACAGAGTATCGATTGATATAGCTGGTTAAATTAGTGTAGCATTCAAATGTAAGTGTTGACTCGACATGTTGTTGAGATTAAATGTTTTGGGCCAACATCAAGGGTGTTGAATTTTGGTTTTGGTGTGCTTGCTCATATGTTAAGTTAGATTTTTATGTTGACTTGAAAAAACCTTTAGGTTTCTAGCATCAACTTAACACAAGTATATAAGTGGTTGTAAAAAAACATTAAGTATTATATTGCAACGGTATGTGGTGTTTGGCGGTGATTGTTGAAGGAAGTACAAAGGAAGTGAATTGTTCAAAGCAGTGCAATTGAGTAGAGAATAAGATCGATTTGGAAGTCTAGTGCTAATCTTAGATCAAACATTTGAGTTCTTATACTCAAGGAAGACTCTAACCCGTCTCTGATCTAAATCTTGTAATAGGGTCACTTCTAACATGGTGAGAAAGATCCTAATAGGTCTGAAGATCAAAATCCTCTAACTAGGTATCTCTTTAACTAGAGTTTTGAAATCCCTTGACATGGTAGTCTTTAACAGGACTGTTGTAGTTTTTAACCGGGCTATTAATACCCTTGACCAAGTATAACCTCAAAAGTTTTTTTTTGTAATTGCTCCTAACATGGCAGATTTCATCAATGCACTAGTGATATTTGTGGGCATCATTCCCACACATGGTTTTCTCCTCTAACAAGTGTTTCCACAAAAAAAAAATATCGTGTCTTGTGCTCATTGTGTGTGAATTCTTTATATGTTGTGCTTCATTGTTATATTATCTTTTGCATGGTTGTTATTGTGGAAGATAATTATTAAAAATTTTAGATTTGTGGATGCACTGATTCACCCCCCCTCTTAGTGCCTTATAATACTAACAGTTTTTGCCACTCAAACAACATTTGGTGGAGGAATGTAAGAGGTGGTAATTTATTTCACCACAATCATTGTGTTGTTCTACTAGGCCAAAGTCCCATTGGCTGGGTGTCATCAGTTGTGGAAAAAATCCATGACTAGGTGCTTGTCTAATAAAACCTAAACTAGCACAAAAGCATTAAAAAGATTAATTTGAAAATCCTACAAACAAATATACATGCACTAATGCAAATTGATGTCAAAGTGACATAATCTAGATGGCATTTTGTTTATAAGTTTAGTTAATTACATGACTTGATGTTGCAAAATGTAATGACTAGTTAGTATAGATCATATCTAGATTCCATATGATTGTATGGATATCTAGCTTCCTATTTTTGTTTGTCATATGCTCTCCCCATCTCTTCATATATCTTTTGAGTGAGGTTTGTATGCATCTTATGTTGTTACACATCCTAGAGTCTCTCATCTTGATGATGGATCACGAAGTGTGAATTAAAATGTTGATGCTAAAAAAATATACACAATCAATCTAGAAATAAATTTGAATTAAAAATGGATTGTAGAAATATAATAATGTTAATGCATGGATATTTTCGATCCAAAGTCTAGAAATTCTCTAAAAAAGATCATTTTTTTATTTTTTGTCAAAATATAAATTTTATATATGAAAATAGGGGTATTGGTTTTTCCAAAATCAACGATGAGGTCTATTTTACCCCAAGATGCACCCAAATAAAGCTCCTTCTTTATTTACCCTCAAATATAAGGAAAAGGTTTGTAAATATAAAGATGTGATATTATTAAGAGTCACACAAGGAGTCTAGTTCCTGAGATCACCTTCAAAATTCACGTAAACTTCTACAAGTAGAGAAAGAGGACAATTTTACTGATTATAGATATGACAATGGATCAATAGTACCGCATAATGTACATATGAAGCCTTTGGCTATATATATATATATATATATATATATATATATATATATATATATATATATATATATATATATATATATATATATATATATATACACACACATACATATATATATATGATAAGACAATGTTGTGACAAGTTTTTTAAACCTTTGCCATAGACCTTTTTTAAACCTTTTTTGTAATACTGATTCACCCCACCTCTTAGTATTACTCAATCCTAACAAGTAGATCCTACAAAAAAGGTGAAATGTTTATCATACATTGACAAAGTAGTTTTTAGATGAGCAAAAGAGGTTGTTGCCTCTTATGGGTGATATTAGTGTTTCTTTTTGAGTTTGTGCTTAGTTTTTGGGGTTGGAGTCTCTAGTAAGTTGGCACTTACGAATTTTCTTGTGAGGGTTAGTGTCTCGAGTAAGTTGGTGCTTGTAAATGTGGTAAATGGAGGTTGGTGTCTCTAGTGCGTTGGTGCCTACAAATATTGCAAGATCATTTTAGTTGACTTGTGGTTGGATTTGAACACTAGCTCGAGACAATCCTTTTGAGATATGATTTTTCTTAAAAGTGTTTCCACATAAATCTAGTGCTCTTAGTTGTGTGAATCTTTTATGCTTATTGTTATTGTTATTATTATTTTTACTGTTGTTATATTTGTAAAGTTTTGAATTAAGTGAAAACATTACCTTATATTGATTAACCTTCCCCCACATAAGCATGTGCTCATCAAGATCATACTCAACTTTTGAAGAGGAAATGTAGTCTTTAGTCTTACAAATATACTAACTTTAGGACACCATAGCTTTAATGTTATATTATAATTTTAAGAATTGTAGCCAAACACAAAATACCTTAAAAATAATTTCTCTATATTCAATATTATGGAACAACTTACCAATAGTAAATTACAAATATAGAGATGTCTAAAATGTATGCATGCATGAAATCACAAGTCTAAAATGTATGAATTAATTGTCAATCACTATCAATGATTGAATAGAAACAACACTAATGACAATCAATCCAAAATTGATAAGGGAGCCATGACACTTGTATACTACCTACTTTATGAAAATATTTAACAAGATTCAATGTATCCAATTTATGTGGTATTGAAGAAGGTGTTGTACTAAAAGTTTAGCCCACCCCCTGGAAAAGTTGAATCTGGATGATTATTCTAACGTGTGGGCTATTAATAATAATGTGGTATTGAAGATCATTTTAGTTGACTTGTGGTTGGATTTGAACACTAGCTCGAGACACTCCTTTTGAGATATGATTTTTCTTAAAAGTGTTTCCACATAAATCTAGTGCTCTTAGTTGTGTGAATCTTTTATGCTTATTGTTATTGTTATTATTATTTTTACTATTGTTATATTTGTAAAGTTTTGAATTAAGTGAAAACATTACCTTATATTAATTCGCCTTCCCCCACATAAGCATGTGCTCATCAAGATCATACTCAACTTTTGAAGAAGAAATGTAGTCTTTAGTCTTACAAATATACTAACTTTAGGACACCATAGCTTTAATGTTATATTATAATTTTAAGAATTCTAACCAAACTCAAAATGCCTTTAAAATAATCTCTCTATTTTCAATATCATGGAGCAACTTACCAATAGTAAAATACAAATATAAAGACTTCCAAAATGTATGCATGAATGAAATCACAAGTGTAAAAGGTATGAATTATCTCTTAATCACTATCAATGAATAAATAGAAATGACACTTAAGAACAACCATATCAAAATTGATAAAGTAGTCCTGACACTTATATACTACCTACTATTCAATGTCCCCAATTTATGTGGTATTGAAGGTGTTGTACTAAAAGTTTAGAAGTAGTCCTGACACTTATATACTACCTACTATTCAATATCCCCAATTTATGTGGTATTGAAGGTGTTGCACTAAAAGTTTAGCCCGTCCACCCCCGATAAACCTGAATCTGTATGATTATTCCAAGGTGTTGTACTAGCTAGTGGAATCGGGCGAGGCAGATCGTGCCACTTGTTTCTATTAGAGGTAATCTACACCAGTCTCTAAGTCGCTAAACACATAAATCTAGTGGCTATCAATTTATTCTTGTTCATCATCGCCTGCAATATAATTCTGATACGTTTCTTTTGCCAAGGGGTGAATTAGCAAAGGAATGGCATCCCCTGCAACCCATGCTGTTGAATCTTACAGTAGTCCAAATTGGGGTAACCATTTTGTTGCCATGGAGAGTGTGTAGGAGCTTGCAGTGAAGAAACCCAATGAGATACCTCAGAGATACGTCAGATCAAAAGATGAGAGGCCATCTTCAACACCACTTTCTTCTCTCTTGACAGTTCCTGTAATAGACATGGAAAAGCTTCTCCTGGCTTCTGATAATGAGGAAAGACAGAAGGAGATGGGTGTCGTTTCTAAGGCCTGCATAGAGTGGGGTTTTTTTTAGGTATCATTAAACTCTTTCACAATATGTAGCTAGAACCCACATAGATTTTTTCCTATTTGGGTTTGTAGTTGTGCTGATGGTGCCGTGATCCTCAGATTGTGAACCATGGAATTCCACATTCTTTGATAGATCACATGAGATGAGTGGCTAATGAATTCTTTAGTCTTTCCTTAGAAGAGAAACAAAGGTATTCTCCGCATGCAGGGGATGCTCAAGGCTATGGCAATATGTTTGTGGTTGATGAAGATCAGAAGTTGGACTGGGGTGACTTGATGGCTTTGGCACTTATGCCTAAAAAGCTTGTCAACTTAGCTCTGTGGCCAACCACACCATCGGATTACAGGTACTGGGTTCATTCCTTCAGGGCCCGTTTGGCACTAGGAATTAACCTGGAATAAGCATTAGTTAATGCTAGAATAAATTTATTCTTTGTTTGTGGGCATTTTCCTTATTCTCGAATTAGAAAACTTATCCCCATTTTGGGGCTTATTCTAGCATAAGTTAATTCTTAAAAAAAGCTGGAATTCATTTCTTATTCGAGAATAAGCTATTTATGGATTCAAATTTATTTTATTTTATTAATTTTTATTTTATTTTTAAAAAAAAATTTAAATCTTTTTTTTTGATGTATCTATATATATACACATGTGTGTATATATACACGTGTGTGTATATATACACGTGTGTGTATATACATACATGTGTGTGTATATACACACGTGTATATACACACACATGTGTGTACCTATGTGTATATACACATGTGTGTAATGTGTATATACACATTACACATGTATATACACATGCGTGTATATACACATTACACACGTGTATACACACACATGTGTGTATATACACATTACACATGTGTATACTCTAGCAATGCAGCTTGCTTGTGGTGGCCAGTTTCAATAGTTCTATCTTGGTATTCTCTAGCAATGCAGCTTGCTTGTGGTGGTCAGTTTCAATAGTTTTGGTTGGGTTGGCTTCAGACGTATAAATGCAAATCTGTAGTTACTTTTATTGTTCATGGAGTCTTCTTTCCAAGTGAAGGTTTTCATTGTTAGTTTTATCGTGGTTTTCGCTAGCAATCTGTGGTTACATTGAACACAAGGACTTATCAAAGTGGCGGGGCGTTGGTTCACTGCCTTCTTTAATGTCCAATTCAGCCACGATCATATGGGTGACTAGGTGCCTGCCAAATTTTAGCTTGCTGGTGTGTTTCGACCCACATATGTGCCTTTAAAGTGTTTTTTCTTCTTTTTCTCATAACTTGGGCAAGCTGAGGTGTTTTTTTATGAACAAGACATTATCGGTAAGGCGGTTTCATCAATTTGAAGTTAGATCTCTATTTTTGTTTTATGAGCTCGTAACTTTGTGCGACAATATATGATTTTCACAATTCTTGTGACATTAGAAAGGTATTGAGTGGCTCTACAAAACTATCAATACACATTTTTAAATTCTATTCTTGTACTTTATTTTAGTTATATTTCATGTTTTTATTTCTACTTTTTATTTGAGAAGTGTATCATTGGTGTAATCATGAATTATGCAATACACCTTTTTGTTATCATTCTAATTAGAGACAATTATAAGTTATGGGCGAAAGTCACTATAGCATATTGTGGGTCGCTTAATAGCTTGATTCATCTTTATACACTCATTACTGAGCCAAAGACCAAATAGAACCAATCTAGGTTTGGGGTAATAATATTGATCATGACAGATTTGATTGGTTGTAGCATTAGTAAGAGCTTCTCTTATGAAATCTACCCCAGGTTTAGTGAGATTCAATGCCCATGCATAGTTTGCACCATTATTTAGTAGATTTTGGTTATCCCCGTATTCCTCCATCCCTAGATCATCCTTCTTCACTTGATGATGTTGACAATATTCCCTTCGATGATGGTACCATTGAGGAGTTGAATATGATGCAAAACTTGAGAGTTCTCATTATTCATTTTTTGTTGGTAATTCATTGAGTATTACCAATGATTCATTCCAAAAGGTGCATATTTGACTTCCCCATTGGGATTCCTATTTCACAAATATTGGTTAATTACTTTTGGAGCCTCACATTTCAAATTTGGAAAACCAATTTGAGAGTTTATCTCTCTAATGGATGATAGTACAACTATTGTCACATCATCTTTCACTTTGGAGCTTGTTCAAAATTACTTTCTTTTGGTTCCTTGTTTGTCACCTTATATTGTGTAGACATGTACTTGATTGGTTTTTGGCATCATTATCATCCAAGGACTTGGTGGTAGACATGAATATTTCAAAAACTTTATCATACATTTGGATCCCACTTCTTACCACCTTCTAAGCATAATGGGAAGAATTCTTGCATTTTTACTTGGTTTATCTTCTGAGCGCAAGGGGAAATCCACTATTTGTAGGCATTGGACCATGTTATGTATTAAAGAATTGGCTTTTTCTATTGAACATTTCTCATTAATTGGAGGTAGTCTTTCTCTTTCCTTCTTATGAGGGAATACTTCATTGTACATGTATACATAATGCATGTAGTCCTTAAGGGTATCATTGACTCCTCCAGACATCATCTTGTTTGTTTCTTTTCTCTTTATTGGAGAGAATTTTTTTTCACATAGGGTTTTCTCCTTTTTATATATATATTTGTGATAGATTGCATTGCATTTCCATTGTGCATATAATGGTTATGTAATTGACCCATATTGCATAACAATTTTCTCCCTAAGTTGTACTTATGGGGGATTGTTAGTGTAAATGAGGTTATTACCTAACTAGTTCATAGTGGGAATCAAAATTCACATTTAAGTTCACTTAGGTTCTAAGTTAGTTATCCTAGGTCACATTCAAGAATTTCCTTATGATGGTTCCATGTCTCATTATTTTATTTTGAATCGACATAGTATTTAATATTTACATCATGCATTTAATGTTTGTGTCAAGAGTAGTTGTCATTCTACATCATTACCTTGACTTGATAAGAAATGAGTTTCATGTACATTTTGTATGCTTAACTATCATTTTTTATGTATATTTTATATGCTCAATTATAATTTTAATCAATCATGCATTGTCGAAGCAAGCTTTCTTGTCATTCTCTCTTGTGGAGGTTTTTCTAGTATTTCATAGATCTTTGGGGGTATTATGGATTCAACTACTTACTCCAATAGATGAGATGGACCTTTCATGCTAGTGATTGAAATTCTGAAATTTTTATTAGTAACCTCTATTGAATAAATAAAATGGATAATTGAAGGCATTTTAACATTAACTATGTTTTAGAAATATATAATTTTTAGTTTAAATATCATTTAAGGTCATTGACTAGGAGCATATTATAGTTTGATGTTTTTTTATTTTTCACAAAGTTTATATCTTCAAGTTATGATTTCCTCTCATCTAATTACCAGTTTAAATGGATAGATGTTCAACGTGTAGATGGAGATGGGAGAGGTAGACATGGAGAGGAGATTTTTTTGAATTTAATATAGAATCAATATATTTTATTACAATTTAAATTTATTAGAAAATGTAATGAACAACCTAATATTTCTCTATTTACTTTCTTTATCTAGCATTTAATGAGGGATTTATTGTATTTTTATATAGATTGGGTCATTTAAAGATTCTAACAATATCTTTTTCCTACCTTTTCATTTGAAGATAAAGACATCATTTTCACCTCACATGTTACCTTCCAACATGATGACAATTCACCATTCCTAGTTGCACTAGAAGACAAAATATGATGTTCAAGAAAATAAAACATATAGGCATACATAAATACATGTAAATCAATAAATGAATGCTACAAAATATTAAGGTTAAGACATTAATTCCTGTAGTGCCCCCCCCATAGTTTTTTTTTCAGTTATCTTTTCCAAACTATTTTAACCATCTTTATGTGTGCATTGATTATCTCAGTGATTCTTTTACAATTTGAGATTATGATGTTCGTGTACCAGTGTTGGATGATCCCTGTAGCGGTTTTTCCTTCTATTTCTTCATTATTGGAGATGTACTCTTAGCTTTCTTATTCTATGTTCATTGTATCATTGTACCAGTTATTCAGGAGATATCATGTTGTACTTTATTTTGGATTATTGTATTACATACCCCACAACATGTGCAATGGATGTGGATTATGATGGATACCTTATGGTACCAATTGTATTTATGTTATCCTTTATATGATGTTGTGTTTATCATTCATTTGTCTACATGAGATTAATAATTATATCTAATCTAAAGTAATTAATTAATATTTTATGTAATGTATGTCAAGGAACCCTTGAGATTTGTAATCTATGTTGAGTTGTATTTATATGTGAGTTAAAAATTATATTGTATTGCTTCCACATTGTCATTGTTATTTGTAAACACTTAAGAAAAAAAGTATTATGTAAACTTAGTTGCATTTTTAGGTTAAATTCTCCTGGGTTCCCTCGCGGGGCATTACAGTTGGTATCAGAGCCCAAGTTTCTACACTTGGAACTCTGGGAAATTTGTAAGCCCACTGGATGTCTAACAATTAAAATTTGAAAATACAAAATTTGACATATAAAAATCTATATTTCAAACTATCATTTTATATATCATGTCTTTCTTTTATTCTTGGCTATTTTTGAGATATCGTTGTTTGTTTGGATGTTGTAGGATAGATAGTTTCTAGAGCTAGATCTACTGGTAGGGGTCATAGTGGAGACTACAGTAGAGGACATGAGAGGGGTAGGCTTCATAGCCCTCCTATGAGTCATAGAGATGAGAGTTTTCATGAGGATAGTGGTGAGAAGCATGGTGTTTCTAGGGAGCCTAATACCAGGCGGATACTTCAGACCATCCTAGAACATCTACCTCTTCATAATAGGAGTGAGAGAGGAGAGTCACAACATTATAGGAATGAGGATAAACTTATTAAATAATTAAAATGGAGTAGAAATATTGGGTTGAATCACACATTTTCCGTCTAGCTTTCCCTTGAGATCCAATTCTAAAATGGAATAGTACAAGTTTCCTATCACAAAATGGGTTTTTCTTCATACACTACAATCAGAGTGTTTGATGAGACCATATTTTTTGTAAAGCATTCCCTGAAACTAGTTGAGGCACCTTGTCTATGCTTCTACAACTAAAACATCTGATAAAATTCCTCTTTTCTTTATCTTGTGATGAATCTCCAAAAGCCTGTTCCAAAGCTCATTTTGACACGCAGGAAGATTGTTAGCAAACGTTTTTGAATCTCGATTTTCACCAGACAATGGCAACCAGTAAAAAAAAGAGAAAAAGAAAAAGAATAAAGATAAACAAAAAGAGAGAGAAATAATATAAAATTTTGATCAAAAACTTGTAATTACTTAATCCAATACATAATTCGCAGCCAGGAAGGATGTTGGCGAAGATTACAGTCTCTGGAATATTACTTTTAAACATTTCACGTGCCTCGTTGTCATTGCTAAAGGAGTTGATCGGGGCCACACAAGCCATGTAATAACGCCCAGCCGGGAATGCATAGACGAGGATTACATAATTATTATGATGCTTGGGACGGCTTGTTAGCTTTTGTGAATGTTGTTTAGCACGTAGACAAGGATTGGAGGATTCCTTTCTTATATTTTAATCTATATTTAGATAGCCCCAGTTTCGACGTATGCATTGTGATGATCGCTTCAATGTACAAGTTTTTCGATTAAATCTCCCAACGAGGAGGAATGTTTGGGACGGCGATGAAATTCCCCTCTACAAATAGGAGCGGATTAGCATTTCTTCACAACAGTTTTCTTCATAAAATAAAAGAAAATGGCAAAGGCGATGAAATTATTTTGGGCGGTGATAATAATGGCACTGGTAGTGGGCATGGCAGAGGCAGAAGCAGCAGCAGAGGTAGAAGCTGTAGCTAGCCCTGATCCCTGCCTAACTGAAGTTCAATGCATCAGCAGCCTTGAATGTATTGATGTTTTGACCTGCTGCGGGCTCACCATCAATTTGTGTGGTCCGGGATTGGGATATTGTTGTTGATCCCTTTATTTGCTGCACAAATCTTCTCACAGAGAAACACTTGAACTTCTCTCAAAATAAATATTCTATTCTACTATGCTTTGGACATATGCAAAGATTATATTAATATTATAATAATTTAACTATGTTTTATATTGTGGTAGTCATTAGATTATGAAAAATGTGATGTGTTTGGTTACACTAACTTTGTGGGAGTCATTAGATTATGAAAAATATGATGTGTTTGGTGTTATAGAACTGATTTAATATAATAAATGATTTGTATTGTTATATTTTAGATTTTTTTAAAATGTAAATCACTTATATTAGATTGTAATTATTGCATAAATAAATAAGATTAGAAGGATTTTTTTGAAATTTTTTTAGTTATAAATGCTTGATATCTTATATCGGTATCATTTACTATGAGCATGTATGGTTATCTAAGTAAACTTAAGTCCTATTCAATTAGAGAATCATAGTAGATAGAAGGTAGATGGTCACTTTATTGCACCTAGTATCTTATTTTCTTATAGTGAGCATTAATATAAGGGAGATGATTACCTTTTGTTGTGTAGTAACTCATATTTTTTGTGTGCTATCTTATTTTCTTAGAAGAGCATAAATAAGGAGAGATGATGATCTTTTATTATGTAGTATATTATTTTCTTAGAATGATTAAATATTTAAACAGGGGGATGGTAATCTCTTATTGTGTATTATCTTCTTTTCTTAGAATCATAGTAGATAGAAGGGAGATGGTCATTAAATTGTGAAAATATGATATGTTTGGTTACAATAACGTTATAGAACTGATCTAATAAAATAAAGATTTGTATAATTATATTGCAGATTTTTTTTTAATATAAATCACTTATATTAGATTAGATATTATTGACTAAATAATTAAGATTAGAAGGATTTTATTTTTATTTTTTAGATATAAATGTTTGAAATCTTATATCTATATCTTTTACTATGAGCATGTATGGTTATCTAAGTAAACTTAAGTCCTATTCAATTAAAGAATCATAGTAGATAGAACGGAGATGGTCACTTTATTGCACACCTAGTATCTTGTTTTCTTATAGTGAGCATTAATAAAAGGGAGATGATTATCTTTTGTTGTGTAGTAACTCATTTTTTTGTGTGCTATCTTATTTTCTTATAAGAGCATAGATAAAGAGAGATGATGATCTTTTCTTATGCAGCATATTATTTTTTTAGAATGATTAACTATTTGAACATGGGGATGTAATCTTTTATTGTGTAGTATCTTCTTTTCTTAGAATCATAGTCGATAGAAGGGAGATGGTCACTTTATTGCACGTAGTATCTTGTTTTCTTCGAATGAGCAATAATAAAAGGGAGATTATTATCTTTTATTGTGAAGTAAATCATTTTTATGTGTACTATCTTATTTTCTTAGAAGAGCATAGATAAAGAGAGATGCTTATCCTTTATTATGTAGTATATTATTTTTTTAGAATGATTAAATGTTTAAAAAGAGGGATGGTTATCATTTATTGTGTAGTATCATTTTTTTTAGAATCATAGTAGATAGAAGGGAGATGGTCACTTTATTGTACGTAGTATCTTGTTTCTTAGAATGGGCATTAATAAAAGGGAAATGATTATCTTTTGTTGTGTACTAATTCATTTTTTTGTGTACTATCTTATTTTCAAAGAAGAGCATAGATGAGAAGAGATGATTATCTTTTGTTGTGTAGTATCTCAGTTTTTTGTGTACTATCTTATTTTGTTCGAACGAGCATAGTTAAGGAGAGATGATTATCTTTTATTATGCAGTATTTATCTTCTTAGAATGATTAAATATTTAAAAAGAGGATGGTTATCTTTTATTGTGTATTACCTTATCTTTTAATATAAATCACTTATATTAGATTAGATATTATTGCATAACTAATTAAGATTAGAAGGATTTTATTGTCATTTTTTAGTTATAAATGTTGAAATCTTATGTCTATATATTTTACTATGAGCATGTATGGTTATCTAAGTAAACTTATGTCCTATTCAATTAAAGAATCATAGTAGATAGAAGGGAGATGGTCACTTTATTGCACACCTAGGATCTTGTTTTCTTATAGTGAGCATTAATAAAAGGGAGATTATTATCTTTTATTGTCTAGTAACTCATTTTTTTTGTGTGCTATCTTATTTTCTTAGAAGAGCATAGATAAACAGAGATGATGATCTTTTCTTATGCAATATATTGTTTTTTTAGAATGATTAACGATTTTAACATGGGGATGTAATCTTTTATTGTGTAGTTATCTTCTTTTCTTAGAATCATAGTAGATAGAAGGGAGATGGTCACTTTATTGCATGCAGTATCTTGTTTTCTTTGAATGAGCAATAATAAAAGGGAGATTATTATCTTTTGTTGTGAAGTAAATCATTTTTATGTGTACTATCTTATTTTCTTAGAAGAGCATAGATAAAGAGAGATGCTTATCCTTTATTATGTAGTATATTATTTTCTTACAATGATTAAATATTTAAAAAGGGGGAAGATTATCATTTATTGTGTAGTATCTTACTTTTTTAGAATCATAGTAGATAGAAGGGAGATGGTCACTTTATTGTATGTAGTATCTTGTTTCTCAGAATGGGTATTAATAAAAGGGAAATGATTATCTTTTGTTGTGTAGTAACTCATTTTGTGTACTATCTTCTTTTCTAAGAATGGGCATAGGTAAGGAGAGATGATTATCTTTTATTATGAAGTATATTATTTTCTTAGAATGATTAAATATTTAGAAAAGGGATGGTTATCTTTTATTGTGTAGTATCTTATCTTTTAATATAAATCACTTATATTAGATTAGATATTATTGCATAAATTATTAAGATTAGAAGGATTTTATTATTATTTTTTAGTTATAAATGTTTGAAATCTTATATCTATATCTTTTACTACGAGCATGTATGGTTATCTAAGTAAACTTAAGTCCTATTCAATTAATGAATCATAGTAGATAGAAGGGAGATGGTCACTTTATTGCACACCTAGTATCTTGTTTTCTTATAGTGAGCATTAATAAAAGGGAGATTATTATCTTTTGTTGTGTAGTAACTCATTTTTTTGTGTGCTATCTTATTTTCTTATAAGAGCATAGATAAAGAGGGATGATGATCTTTTCTTATGCAGGATATTATTTTTTTAGAATGATTAACTATTTGAACATGGGGATGTAATCTTTTATTGTGTAGTATCTTCTTTTCTTAGAATCATAGTAGATAGAAGGGAGATGGTCACTTTATTGCACGTAGTATCTTGTTTTCTTCGAATGAGCAATAATAAAAGGGAGATTATTATCTTTTATTGTGAAGTAAATCATTTTTATGTGTACTATCTTATTTTCTTAGAAGAGCATAGATAAAGAGAGATGCTTATCCTTTATTATGTAGCCTATTATTTTCTTAGAATGATTAAATATTTAAAAATGGGGATGGTTATCATTTATTGTGTAGTATCTTTTTTTTAGAATCACAGTAGATAGAAGGGAGGTGATCACTTTATTGTACGTAGTTTCTTGTTTCTTAGAATGGGCATTAATAAATGGGAAATGATTATCTTTTGTTGTGTAGTAACTCATTTTTGTGTACTATCTTATTTTCATAGAAGGGCATAGATAAGGAGAGATGATTATCTTTTCTTGTGTAGTATCTCATTTTTTTGTGTACTATCTTGTTTTCTTAGAACGGGCATAGGTAAGGAGAGATGATTATCTTTTATTATGCAGTATATTATTTTCTTAGAATGATTAAATATTTAGAAAGGGGATGGTTATCTTTTATTGTGTAGTATCTTATTTTCTTAGAATGGTCATAGATAAAAGGGAGGTGGTTTTATTTATTAAGTATTATCTTATTTTCTTAGAAAGATAATAGATAAAGAGACTGTTGGAAATTGAGTAGTATATAAATGTGTGTATGTTATCATTGTTGGAAACACATATCGCTGTCATGGTCACTTGGAGTGGAAACAAGTTTTGTATAAAAAGGTCAAGTGAAAAATGCCTAAGTACAGAGATACTTCACATGATGTAGTCGAGTTGTTTTGGTTTGTACGAGAATGAAATATTAAGGGTAAAAGTACAAACTTGTGTTGCAGTCGAGGTCAACTAACATGTTTAAGCCTAATTAGGTTTCATCTAGAACATATTCAACCAAATAGTGTCTGACCAAAAACAAATGACATCCAAATGGTGGCATGCAGCGCCAGCTAGCACCGTGTGGCACCACCTTTTCAGCCAAACCTATTTTAGTTGGAACATGTTTTAGTGGAAATGGGAAAACCTATATGTTCTTCCCATAGGCTCTAAGCTCCTCATGTCATCTGTAGTGGCTTCTAGAGACATATGAGCTCTAGTTGAGACTTTCAACCAGACTAGGTAGGTTTTTTTTAATGGTTTTTAAGTTTTTCATTACGTATGTACACATATTAATTAATTTACTGATTATTGGGATAATTTATAGTTATGTTAGATTGTTAAAGTTAATTAATATGTTTTATTTAACATAGTTATCATTAGCTAACCATAGTTGAAATCTAGTTGGCTTAGGTAATCGTAGTTAACCTTAGTTAACTTAGTCAAATTTTGTTAATATAGCTAAATTTTACCCATCTTGTTCAAATTTAGTTAATGTAGTTAACCATAATTCAAACCTATAATAAATTAATTTTAACCTTAGTTTCATATTTCAAACTTAGCTAACTTAGTCAAACATAGATAACCTAGTTAACCATACTTGAATAAACATAGTTAACCTAGTTAACTTAGTTCAAACCTATTAACCTTGATGTACTTCAAACCTACTTAACTTAGTTAGCATAGTGAAATTTAGTTAACCTAGTTAGTTCCATACTTCAAACCTAATTATTCTATAATAAAGTTTTAACCATGTATATGTTTATTTTTTATTTGTGCGAGTTACATAAAAATGTGATTTGTGTACATGTACACAAACATACATATAAAAATTTATGATTGAATTATAAATATCATTTATTTTTTTGTCATTTTTAGATTAAATTTGTAGTTCATATTTAATTTTAAATATTAATTTAAAATGTTTAACAAGTTCACTTTGAATCATTTGAAACATTAGAAATTTATTCGAGCCATATAATTTACATTACATGTAAAATCATCACTAGATGTACATAGTTCTACTAGAACTAACCATAATTGAAATCTATCTAACTTAGTTTTAACCATAGTTAACCTAGTTAATTGTAGATCTAACTAACCTACTTAACCTTAGTTTTAATTTAGTCAAATTTATCAAACTAACCTAGTTAACCTTAGCTCTAGAGATATTATTCAAATTTAGTTAACATAGTTCACCATGTGTAATTCAAACCTATTTGAAATTACTTAAATAACCAGGTAGTTAAATTTATATATATTTCAAACTTAGTTTTAAAACTTACTTAAATTTAGATTTAACCTAGTTAACCATACTTGACCAAACATAAGTTTAACCTAGTCAACCTAGTTAACCTAACTTCTTGAACTTAGTTTAAAAAATAGGTAGTGAAATTTTGTAAGTTTCCTATAGTAGTTTGTTTCATTCTTCAAACCTTGTTAATCTAGAATAACTTTAACCACAAACATGTGCATTTATGAACTTTATTTATATGTTTGAAAGTTGTACAAATTTTTGATTTAGATGTATATGTACATATGTACATGTGTGCATTTAAATATGCGTAAATTATAAATATCATTCATATTTTTGTCATGTTTCTAGATTAAATCTATACATAAATTTAAATTTCAAGTTAATTTTTAAAATGTAACAAGTTCACTTTCAATCATTTCAAACATTACATGTTTAAAAAATATTCATGTATATATTTAAAATAAACTATATATTTAAAAAATCACTTTGCATACATGTAGTTCAGGTGCAATTAACCATACTTCAAACCTAGAACTAACCAGGTTACTTTTAGTTCCTAGTTTTAACAAACTAGTCAATAGGTAGACATTTACTTAGAACTAACCTTTAAGTTCCACATGTACTTCAAACCTAGTTAATAAGTCTAGTCTTTAATATAATGAACCATGTATGTATACTTCAGATATCATTCATTTTTTTGTCATGTTGAACTTTTAAATAATGTACATGTAAGATATTGCATTCAACATATAGTTTTTACAAATTCTTTAGATGATCATAACTTGTGTACATGTACACACTTTAAAAATTAGATTTTTTTAATTTATATTGTACATATATTTGTATGCATGTGTAGAGATTTATATACATATCATAGTCTACATACTTTCATGCATATACATTTTCTCTGTATATTATACATGGCATCTCATTCTGGGGCAGCATATGCACCATCAGAAGATGCTAGTGTTTAGGGGGGTGGTAGTGCCCTCTCTACACATAGGTCTACATCTCCTACAAAGGAGAGAGAGTAGTTTTTAGATACTATTGCTAGATTGACTCATTCAATTGAGGTTCTCGATTGTACTATTGAGACATCAACCACCCTCCCAAATAGGGATAGGGTGAATAGCATTAGAGAGGAGTTGGTTCGTATGATTTAGATAGTTGTATCATACAACCCTTATAATGGGTATGTGCAAGATCATGAGGGGCCAAAAAGTGGAGATGTGAAAAATATTCACTTTTCACTCGTCCAAAAGCACATGAAAACACTTGTTGATTTTTTAGTAGGCTTGGGTGTCAGTACACCTGGGAAAACCTGACACCAAAGCACAAGCCTAATTGGGTACCCGATATTTTTGGGTACCCGAAACCTGTGGCATAAATCAAAACCCACAAGCTGTGTTTATCATTTCTCATTTCTATCATTGTTTTTTGGTTTGTAAAATGACTCTATATATCCAATACTCAATTTTTTTAGGTATCTAATTTTCCCAATGACAAATTTGACTCCGCAGTATATATGATAAGTAAATTCATTGTATATTTTGATTATTTTATTTTACTTTGATGCTAAATGTAGTTTTTTTGGTTGAAATAGGGTTTTGTATTTATTCTTGTAATAATATATGAAATCAAATTGAAATTTATTTATTTATTTATTTAATCAGGCATGGCTAACAACAATGAAAAAAATAACTCTCTTGCACCAAACAACGATCCCCAAAACAATCCCCCATCTCAAAACCCTCCATCTTTAGAAGATTTGATACAAGATAATTTGAACACAATACGAGGTTTCCAAAACACATATCAGAATATACCTACGTTAGGTCCCATGCTTGCCACCCTAAATACTATTGTTGAAAACATTGACACACTCATGCAACAACATAATGCTGCTCTTCATTGGCGTGATGATATGCACGCCCAATTTGATGATAGGCTTGACCATGATGGGATTGAGGCCCTTAATATAACTAAAGAAGATATAGCCTCCCTTTTTGTGAATCCCAAAACTGGATTACCAGTTGAACCCAAAAAGCCCAAATTATCAATAAAATGGTGCATAAATGAAGTAATGCGCACACACTTTTAGGATCATTGGTGGATGGTTTTTTATAAACCACCCCATAGAAATTTGGAGCTCCCTTTCCATTTCATAAAAAAATTGTATGCTAAGTTTGTGCTTGGTCACAATGTTAATTATTTTAGCATGAGGCCCAACATGGGCATATGTGGAAGAGCTCCTCAGACTAGGCCATTTTCCCAATGCAAAAAGGCCACTACCTTTGTCCCCCCACTGATGTCGCTCCCCCTCCTCCAATGCAACATCTCAATATCATTGTAAAGCCTACCTCACAAACTATTAGGGCCATTCATTTTTTGAGTGATCAGTTGATCACGCAGACCAGGTCAGTGTTGCCTCCTAGTGTGGATGATGCTGGCGCATCGACATCTCACCAAAGTTCACATGTATGCGAGCCCCATATTTGCATTATATGCAGGAATATGTGTCTTAGACCACTTATTGATACTGATACATATCAGTATGTTATTGATGAGGAGGATATAGGAAACACAGCTACAGAGGCTACAACACCTCATGCAGCATCTACATCTCATGAGAGTGCTCAGGAGGTGTACATAGAGCCATGGACTCCTATTCATACGGTAAGAGTAAACATTATAAATAAATTATTCACATGACTTATTTAATTTAAAAATAATTTATTTATTTAGATTATTTTTAATGATTGCATGAACTTATGTATATATATTTTTTCCATTTATGTTCAGTCGATGACAAAGGAGGAGTTGAGACAAGTGGATGACTCCACACTTTTAGCTATTTCATTTGGCCTTGATGCCTATACAGTATATTATAAATTATGTACCCATTAGGTTTTTTTATATCATTTGTTGTACATGCTTAAATCTCTATCAATTAGAGCAATAAAATTCATACATTTACTAATATATTGTCATCTTATTGAACTCTTGCAAGCTACTACTAGTGTCAATGGGGGGCACGAGGGGGTTCCTTCTTCATGTGTCGACAAAGGAAAGGTAATTAATTGTTTAAGATTAATTATGCATTCATATGTATGCCACTTGTATGTAGTAATAAATATTTTACTTGCACTTTATTGTACAGGGTGTGGCTATTGATGATATCTCGACACAGGTTCAGGAGCCTAGGGTGACAAGAATCTCGATTTGGAGTGATAGCCTGATTGTATGTAGTTTGTTACATATTGTTATTTGTATTTTGTAACCAGGGTTCTTATGATGAAGTAAATTTATATATAATTGAAAATCTTTTTACTCTCATAGGTTACTCCTAGTGTGAGGGAGGGTTCACGAGAATCTTTTATATCCTTGTTGACCCAGACCACTATTCTAGAGGAGGGATTAGTGGATGTAAGTTTTAATTTTAGCTCAATCAATTTGTAATTTTATTATGCTATCATCCTATTTTGTAGATTTATTACTCTATGTTTCACCACTCTACTAATCTCATTATTGCAAATATATATTTACAAGTTGAACTTGGTATTGGTGGCATTGTCCCTTCGCTACCAAAGACTTATTCTAGGACACCTGATCATCATAGGCGATTGAGAGACCAAGTACAGATGTTTGTATTCAATTATAATTTTAATTAAATTAGTGTTTGAATTATGAATTATATATATGTACAAACCATATAAACTAAGAAATCTAACTTGGGTTAGAACTCATTTTTGATGCAGGATCAATGAGAGCCAAACACTTCTTCAAAGAGGCTACATTTTGATGATCCCCCTATGACATAGTATGTAGTTTTAGTTTTATGGTCATTTAGAGATGCCACTTGGCACATTCTGAGATGGCATATATGCCACGTTGTACACCTTGAAACATTGATTTTGTAGACATTTTGAAATGGCATGTGCCATATTTGTATATGGAGATACTTTTGATACATTTGATACTTTCTATATATAGAACATGTTCATTTTTATGTTATATTTGCGTCATCTCTTGTATACATATTTATTATTCATGTTTATGGAATTGAATGGTGAAGTTATATCTTGAATATGATTATCATTATGATTTAAATTATATCTTGTTGAAGTTACATTTGTTTTTCTTTACTCTGGAATACCCTGTTCATGGAGCTTATTATGTTTGAGGTTTACCTTCTATAGATTTCCTATGTTCTTATGTTTTATACCATTATACCTCCCACCCAAAGGGATAGTCAATCTCTTCAGATTTACAAACCACCTCTATAAATGTTAACTTCCTCAATTTGAACACAATTGGACTCGCGTATAAAAACCATAATTTTGCATTCAAGGTGTGCTCCAGTGATAGCCCACATCTACCAACTACTTGAAAAATAAATCTTTTTAAGTATTTGGACAACCCAACTCCATTACCATACACAACACATGCTCTATGTCCTCAAAGCCATGCATGCACATCTTATAACATCCCAAACTTCTTGACTAGCTATATATCTTTTCCATATACATCTTGACCCCAGCATGCAAAACCATGAATCAAATTTCTTGATTACCATTAAACTTCACCTAACATAACATTTTATATCTCCATCTACTGCATTACAAAGACAAGTGCTGATATTATACTCTATATACCCATTCTACTATGTCACAGATCCCATGGACCTTAACCCAACTTGTAATCCCACTTGAACCACTCAGTGCTACATTGTTTCAATACTATGTATATACTCACTATGTATATAACTCATCATATTAGGGTTTACTAAATCCATAGAGAAATGTGGCACTTGTGCTATTAGGTCACTTGGGTCGAGCGTGGTCACGAGTGTTCCAGTGACTCTGTGGGTGGAACGAGGTTGTCACTGGTGTTTACCCAGCCAACCAAAGTCGATGGAGTAGACAATTCGATGCCAAGATAGATGGTTTGAAAGATACACTATTGGGCTACTTTCAACTGACCCTCACTACAATTTTTGGCATCGATTGAGATCACCTTTCCAAATGCAAACGAAGTCAAATCACCCAAAAATAAGAGAGGTTATTGTAGACCTCAGAAATGCAATCTCATGGCCCCTAATGGTTTGTTGATACCTCTTATGAGGTCTGATATATGATCCTTAGAAGCTCGCTTCCCAATCGTCCTTAGTGCACCTTGGGGTCACTTGGGTCGAACATGGTCGCGAGTGTTCCAGTGACTCCATGGCTAGAATAGGGTTGTCACTAGCATTTACTCGGCCAACCAGAGCTGATGGAGTGGATGGTTTGATGCTAGGATGGATGGTTTGAAAGATACACTATTAAGCTACTTTCAACTAACCCTCACTGCAAGTTTTTGCATCAACTAAGATTGCCTTGCCAAATGAAAAAAAAGTTGAATCGCACAAAACTAAGAGAGGTTATTGTAGATCTTAGAAACATGATCTCGTAGCCCTTGATATTTTTTCAATACCTATCACAAGGTTCAAGATAGGAGCCTCAAAAGATCACTGCCCAATCACGCTTAGTGCACCTTGGGGTCACTTGGGTCGAGCGTGGTCACGAGTGTTCTAGTGACTCCGTGGGAAGAATGGGGTTGTCACTAGTGTTTACCCAGCCAACCAGACCTAATGGAGTAGATGGTTAGATGTGAGGATAGATGGTTTTAAAGATACATTGCTGAGCTACTTTCAACTGACCCTTACTACAAGTTTTGGCATCAGTTGAGATCGCCTTGCCAAATGCAAATGGAGTTGAATCACCCAAAATTGAGAGAGGTTATTGTAGACCTTAGAAACATGATCTTGTAGCCTCTAATGGTTTGTTGATGCCTCTCATGAGGTCTGAGATATGAGCCTTGGAATATCTCTGCCCAATCATGCTTAGTGCACCTTGGGGTTACTTGGGTCGAGCATGGTCGTGAGCATTTCAGTGATTCTATGGGTGGAACATGGTTGTCACTAGCATTTACCCAACCAACTAGAGTTGATGGAGTAGATGGTTTGATGCCAAGATGGATGGTTTGAAAGATACACTGCTGAGCTACTTTTAACTGACCCTCACTACAAGTTTTGGCATCGACTAAGATCACCTTGCCAAATGCAAATGAAGTCGAACCACCAAAAACTAAGAGAGGTTATTGTATAACTTAGAAACATGATCTTGTAGCCCCTAATGGTTTGTCGATGCCTCTCATGAGGTCTGAGATATGAGCCTTAGAAGATCACTACCCAATCGTGCTTAGTGCGCCTTGGGGTCACTTGGGTCGAGTGTTCCAGTTACTTCATGGGAAGAACGGGGTTGTCACTAGTGTTTACCCAGCCAACTAGAGCCAATGGAGTAGATGGTTTGATGCTAAGATGGATAGTTTAAAAGATACACTATTAAGCTACTTTCAATTGACCCTCACTTTTAAAGATAGTTCCCTCCTCAACCAACGAGAAGAATCTACGCACTATAATCAAGAGTCCCCCCCTCTAACAATGCTAAAGTACACCAATCAATAATAGAATGAGTATCAAGAAGTACAACACTTGAAATCCTCAATTTCTCCTTAACTAGAGCTCTCTTCACATACGGACCTGCTCCATCATGCTCCCCTTTCCCATGCCCTGACTCAAAAAAATTCCAAATATGAGGTACACCTCTCTCCACATGCATTATACATAACTGATAAAAAATTATGGCATTCTTAAATTGACCGGTGCAATTATCCGACCAAATGAGATGCCTATCCATAGCAATACCATTTTCCTGCAACAAGTCAAAATAGTTCTAGAAACAATGTTGAACAAACTCATGAGAGTGAGACCTATCGTCACTCATATAAAAATGGTACTCTCTAATTATCTTTCACTCATCTTTTTTTCTATCAATGGAATGTCTATATGTGATGTGTACAAAAATAGAAACCTGAATGGAATTGTAATATTGAGCTTGAGTCTC
The DNA here is from genome assembly GCA_027943335.1 of Chamaecyparis obtusa. Lineage (NCBI taxonomy): Eukaryota > Viridiplantae > Streptophyta > Pinopsida > Cupressales > Cupressaceae > Chamaecyparis > Chamaecyparis obtusa. The sequence continues at coordinate 159,674 of BSBK01000278.1, read as the reverse complement.
ATTTTGGGGCTGCAATGCATAGTTCTCCGCAAAGTCTACAACATATATAATAGTTCCAATGGGGAAAGTGTCCTTACATGTCTTGAATTATTGATCCAACCATTGAGACTTGTGATTATGCCTTGCATACTTGTAAAAAAGATATGACTTGAAATCTTAGATAAAATTAGCAACATTGTATTCTTTTGCAACTAACTCACATCTAGAGCCTTCATCTCCACTCTTCAATGTATATTTCACTATTTCATATACCTTTTTTTGGACAAGTGTCTTCCAAAATTGTGTTCCAAACCCTCATGAAAACATGTCCTAAACTTGGCATTTAAGAAATATTTTTTATGAATAAACAGCCATCATCTCTAGGACATAAAAATTGATCTAGCAAGTCTCTTGATGAGTTGGGAAGACCACTTGCACCAAAATCCTCTAGCATTTCATTAGTACAAAAAGTAGAACAAATGGACCATAATAATTCATGATGCATTGAAAACTCAACATGATATTTGCAACAACATGTATTCCAAATCTTAAGGGATACACAATAAAATGGCTTCATGGATTCAAAAGACCTTTGTGATATTTTCAATGTTGGATGTGTTTCACAAATTTTTTTATACAACATTGTTTGACTTGCCTCCCCACAATGTTTAGGATGTGGAGTGCGGTCTTGATTTCCAACTCTCAACTTCAAGACATCCTTCACATTTGGTGAAGCTCTTGAGTTAGCATCCCAAAATTGTTGAATTTTATCCTTGACAACATCTGTTAGCTTCTTATCAAAATGTGGAAGTATCCCACCATAAGCCCATGTATCAATTTGAAGTAGATCATCAAGTCTTTCTCTTCTTGCAAGTGCTCTACCAAAATTTTTAGGGTCTATATTGAAGGCAACACATGTTTGTCTCATCAAACGAGCCTTTCCCAACTAAAGACTTACTAAGGAGGTTGTAATAACCCTCCAAGCAACTCTCTTATCTTTTTCTCTGCTAGTCTTCCCAATGCTATTGAGAGCACTAAAAATATTGTTCACAACAATGGAATTTCTCTCCATTTTCTTGTTCGCATGAATCTTCAATTTCACAAGCACAGGTCTCATCTTTTGCATCTTTAACAACTGCACAAAAATTTGATATTGCTCAACCAATGTTTTGTTTCCAAAAAATTAATCGTAAAGTCTTGAAGCCCACAACCTAACAGTTCTATGTGGCCTCTTTCCTTCCCAATTATTCATAATGTTCTTCTCACTATTCGTAAAAGCCCCAAATTTGAAGATTGATTATCTTTATTGAGAGGGACTTCCTTTCGCATATAATTTGGAGATGTGTAACATTCATGTGGTTCTTGTGCAACATTTTCATTCCCCAAGTCTGCATTTTCAATCTCCATCTATACATTTTCATTTTCATTCCATTCATTGTCATTCCCAAAATCTACATTTTCATTCACCAAGTCTACATTTTCTTTCTCCATTTCTACATTTTCATCTTCACTCCATACATTATTATTCACAAAATTAATTTCCATATTATTTTCAAATTCAACATCCTCTTCACTTGCAACTACATTTACTGGGTCACCTTGATTAATGTTTAACATAACTTTTCTCCTTCTTCAATGATTTTCCCTATCTTTTTCCCTACATTCTTGAATTTCTTCATTCATCACCTTCCTCTTCTGTTTAGCCTTTCAATGACTGTTGCTTCCCATGGTGAGACCAGAAGTTAACCAAAAACAAAAAATGGGCCCCAAATCACATTTTTTTCCCCGTAACCCGTAAACAAAGTCTAAAATCCCATACTTCTCAAGTATATGGGGATAGGGAATATTTTAGTCAAATATGACCAGTTAATAATTGGGCACCCGATTTAATCGGGTACCTGATTTACCCGATATTCCTAGGTAGATGAAGAAAAGGGTGGGAGAAAATGAAAAAATTGAACTTTTATATATAAAAAGAGGTATTACATACTAATGTATATAATATATACTAATGTATTATATGTCCTAATGTGTGTGTGTGTGTGTGTGTCTATATATATATATATATATATATATATATATATATACACACACACACACACTAATGTATATAATATATATAATAATGTATTATATACTAATGTATCTAATATATATAATACACACACATATATATATATTTGAAAAAATACCTGCACAATTGATTTTGAAAAAATACCTGCCCAAGTCCTCTTGAAAGTATCCTAACAGTGGATATGACCTTGGTACTGCCAGAGTTAATGATAAATTTTACCTTTTAGCTATTAATTTTTTGTCATTTTTCCTATATGATGCTTTTGTATAGGAATTGTGGATATTCTCTAGGAAACTTTTCATTTTTTCATGTAGGATGCCTTTGTATACAAATTTTGGAGAATCTCTAGCAAAAATATGGAAATTATAATCTTCCTCCTAGAGTAGACATTAATGAATTTCTCCATGCCTTAGCAGAGGAAGCCGACTGGATTGTTGAAGCTTACGATACTACATATAGAAATGTGGTATGTATTTTTGGCCTAAATTTTATTTTTTGTTACTTTTAGGTCTTTAAAGGCGGTCGGCTAAATCTTTGTATTAAATGTCAGGGAATGCATGAAAATAATATGATTCTGAGAATGAGCATGAGTCCCTACAGGGGAATAGTTGTGCCTTTTACAGGAGCCATAAACCCTAGCTAAGAAGACATAGAGGCTTTGAAGAATAGTTCACTGGAGGCAGGGACAGAGAGAGAGGGAGAGAGAGAGAGAGAGAGAGGGTGATGAGAGAGAGAAGGAGAAGGAGTAGGAAACACTTGAGGGTTCAAATGTGTCAAAAGGGGTCATGGAGACTTCCTAGGGGTCATGGAGACTTCCTAGGAAGTCCTCATGACCCCTATGGACACATTGGAATGCTCAAGTGTGTTTGAAGGGGTCGTAGGACCCCTTCAGACACACATGAGCATTCTAATGTGTCCATAGGGATCATGAGGATTTCCTAGGGGTCCTAACGTGTGATAAGGCATAGTAGGACCCCTGGAAAGTCCCTGTAGGACCCCTTCAGACACACTTGAGCATTCCAATGCGTCCATAGGGGTCATGAGGATTTCCTAGGGGTCCTAATGCATGATAAGGCATAGTAGGAACCCTAGGAAGTCTTCATGACCCCTTTTGACACATTTGAATGCTGAAGTGTGTCCGTAGGGGTCCTAGGACCCCTTACAAGATACTTGAGAATTCTAATGTGTCCATAGGGGTCATGGGGACTTCCTAGGGGTCCTAACATGTGATAAGGTGTACAAGGAACCCTAGGAAGTCCCCATGACTCCTTTTGACACATTTGAATATTCAAGTGGGTTCGAAGGGGACCTAGGACTACTTAAGACACACTTAAGTACTCCAATGTGTCCATAGGGGTCAGGGCACTTCCTAGAGGTCCTAATGCATGATAAGGTGTACTAGGACCCCTAGGAAGCCCCCATGAGTCTGAAGGGGTCCTAGGACCCCTTAAGATACACTTGAGAATTCCCATGTGTCCATATGGGTCATGGGGACCTCCTAGGATTCCTAACATATGATAAGGTGTACTAGGACCTATAGGAAGTCCCCATAACCCCTTTTTACACATTTGAATGCTCAACTATGTTTGAAGGGGTACTAGGACCCCTTAAGAAACACTTGAGCATTCCAATGTGTCCATAGGGGTCATGGGGACTTTCTAAGGGTCCTAACACATGATACGGCATCCTAGGACCCCTAGGAAGTCCTTGTGACCCCTTTTGACACATTTAAAGTTTCAAGTGTGTCTGAAGGGGTCCGAGGACCCCTTACGACACACTTGGGCATTCTAATGTGTCCATAGGGGTCATGGGGACTTCCTAGGGGTCCTAACATGTGATAAGGTGTACTAGGACCCCTAGGAAGTCCCCATGATGCCTTTTGAAACATTTTAACACTCAAGTGTGTTTAAAGGGGTTTTTGGACCCCTTAAGACACACTAGAGCATTCCAATGTGTCCATAGGGGTCAAGGGGACTTCCTAGGGGTCCTAGCGCATTATAAGGCATACTAGGACCCCTAAGAGGTCCCCATGACCCCTTTTGACACATTTGAACACTCATATGTGTCTAAAAGGGTCCTAGGACCCCTTAAGATACACTTGAGCATTCCAATGTGTCCATATGGGTCATGGGGACTTCCTAGGGGTCTAAATGCATGATAAGGTGTACTACGACCCCTAGGAAGTCTCAATGACCCCTTTTGACACATTTGAACACTCAAGTGTGTTTGAAGGGGTCCTAGGACCTATTAAGACACACTTGAGCATTCCAATGTGTCCATAGGGGTCATGGGGACTTCTTAGGGGTCCTAACGTGTGATAAGGTGTACTAGGACCCCTAGGAAGTCCCCATGACAACTTTTGACACATTTGAATGCTCAAGTGTGTTTGAATGGGTCCTAGGACCCCTAAAGACACACTTAAGCATTCCAATGTGTCCATAGGGGTCATGGAGACTTCCTAGGGGTCCTAGTATGCCTTGTCATACGTTACGACCCCTAGGAAGTTCCCATGACCCCTTTTGACACATTTGAATGCTCAAGTGTATTTGAAGGGGTTGTAGGACCCCTTATGACACACTTGAGCATTCTAATGTGTCCACAGGGATCATGGGGACTTCCTAGGGGTCCTAACATGTGATAAGGTGAACTATGACCCATAGGAAGTCCCCACAACCACTTTTGGCACATTTAAACACTCAAGTATGTCTGAAGGGGTCCTTGGAATCCTTAAGACACACTTGAGCATTCCAATGTGTCCATAGGGGTCATGGTGACTTCCTATGGGTCCTAACACTTGATAAGGCATACTAAGACCCCTATGAAGTCCCCATGAGCCATTTTGACATATTTGAACCCTCAAGTGTGTTTGAAGGGGTCCTAAGACCCCTTAAGACACACTTGAGCATTCCAATGTGTCCATAGGGGTCATGAGGACTTCTTGGGGTCCTAACACATGATAATGCGTACTAGGACCCCTTGGAAGTTCCCATGAACCCTTTTGACACATTTGAACCCTCAAGTGTGTCCGAAGGGGTCCTAGGACCCCTTAAGACACACTTGAGCATTCCAATGTGTCCATAGGGGTCATGGGGACTTCCTATGGATCCTAACATGTGATAAGGCATACTAGGACCCCTAAGAAGTCCCCATGACCCCTTTTGACAAATTTCATTGCTCAAGTGTGTCTAAAGGGGTCCTTGGACTCCTTAAGAAACACTTGAGCATTTGAGTGTGTCCATAGGGGTCATCGGGACTTCCTAGGGGTCCTAACACATGATAAGGGGTAATAGGACCCCTAGGAAGTCTCCATGACCCCTTTTGACACATTTAAACCCTCAAGTGTATTTGAATGGGTCTTAGGACCCCTTAAGACACACTTGAGCATTCCAATGTGTCCATAGGGGTCATGGGGACTTCCTATGGCTCCTAACATGTGATAAGGCATACTAGGACCCCTAAGAAGTCCGCATGACCCCTTTTGACAAATTTCATTGCTCAAGTGTGTCTAAAGGGGTCCTTGGACTCCTTAAGAAACACTTGAGAATTTGAGTGTGTCCATAGGGGTCCTAACACATGATAAGGGGTAATAGGACCCCTAGGAAGTCTCCATGACCCCTTTTGACACATTTGAATGCTCAAGTGTGTCCTAAGGGATCCTAGGAGCCCTTATCACACACTTGAGCATTCCAATGTGTCCATAGGGGTTATTGGGACTTCCTAGGGGTTTTAATATGTGATAATGTGTACTAGGACCCCTAGGAAGTCCCCATGACCCCTTTTGACACATTTGAATGCTCAAGTGTGTCCAAAGGGGTCCTAGGACCCCTTTGGACACACTTGAGCATTCCAATGTGTCCATAGGGGTCATGGGGAATTCTTAGGGGTCCTAACATGTGATAGGGCATACTAGGACCCCTAAGAAGTCCCCTTAAGCTCTTTTGACACATTTGAATGCTCAAGTGTGTCTGAAGGGGTCCTAGGTTCTCTTAAGACACACTTGAGCATTCCAGTGTGTCCATAGGGGTCATGGAGACTTCCTAGGGGTTCTAGTATGTCTTATCACACATTAGGACACCTAGGAAGTTTCCATGACCCCTTTTGACACATTTGAATGCTCAAGTTTGTCCGAAAGGGTCCTAGGACCCCTTAGCACACACTTGAGCATTCCAATGTGTCCATAGGGTTCATGGCGACTTCCTAGGGGTCCTAACGTGTGATAAAGTATACTATGACCCCTAGGAAGTCCCAATGACCCCTTTTGAAATATTTGAATGCTCAAGTCTGTCTAAAGGGGTTCTTGGACCCCTTCAGACACACTTCAGCATTTTAATGCCTCCATAGTGGTCATGGTGACTTCCTATGGGTCCTAATGAGTGATAAGGTGTATTCAGGGAAAACTTTAAGAAACCCCCTCCCTAGAAAAAGTGTAAAATCCTGGCGAATCCTACATTATTTTGGCTGGAAAAAAATAATATTGTTGGCAAATTTATTTTTTTTGAAAGGAAAAAATATTAGTTTAACTGGCAATTTTTTTTCAATTATATGAAAATTCTATAAAATCCTGGTGAATCTTTCATTGTTGAAGAAAATTGCAGATAGAAGTACACATACCTAGAAACCATCATTTAATCATTATTTTTATATGGATCCTAATTAATTATCACACTTGAAGGTTAAATTTAATACTTTTAAATTACCTCGAAAGCTCAAATGACATTTAATATTTTAGTAAGGTGTCCTAAGTTGGCTTTATATCATTTAACATATAGTAAACCTATTTTTTATAACCCTTGGATGATCCTAAATCAATGGCATAAATCCTGTTTCGGGCCAAAATTTTAAAGGACACCAAGTTCCAGAGAAAGTATCTGAAATAACGACATGTGTCCATAATGAAATTTATTCCGGGCCAAAGTTTGAAAGGATAAAAAGTTTAATAAAAAGTCTCCGAAATAGAAACACATGTCAAATCTTTGTAATTAGCCGTACCCTAACTTAAATGTTGACCACATATTGGCGAATATGACCATCTATTAATAGAAGCTTTGGAAATTGTAGGCAAAAGTATTTAATTTATTATGTGGAAAAATTAGATTCTATTGGCGAATTAATCACTAAAATACAAATAATTCCATATCACTACTGGCGATTGGCCTATGCATGGGACCCAATTTTTATAAAGCGAGGGCGACATGCCCACCTAGAAAGTCCAATATTTTTTGCCAAATTTTGGGTCCTCAACGAGTGAAATTCACCAATTGGTGAATATTCGCCACTAAAGTTTTCCCTGGGTGTATTAAGACCCCTTCGAAGTCCCCATGACCCATTTTGACACATTTGAACCCTCAAGTGTGTCCAAGTGGGTCCTAGAACCCCTTAAGACAAACTTGAGCATTCCAATGTATCTAAAGGCATCATGGGGAATTCCTAAGGTCCTAACACATGATAATGCATACTAGGGCCCCTAGGAACTTTCCATGAACCTTTTTGACACATTTTAACCCTCAAGTGTGTTTGAAGGGGTCCTAGGACCCCTTAAGACACACTTAAACATTCCAATGTGTCCATAGGGGTCACAGGGAATTCTTAGGGGTCCTAACACATGATAAGGTGTACTAGGACCCCTAGGAAGTCCCCATGATCCCTTTTGATAGATTTGAATGCTCAAGTGTGTCTGAAGGGGTCCTTGGACACCTTAAGACACACTTGAGCATTCGAGTGTGTCCATAGGGGTCATGGGGAATTCCTAGGGGTCCTAACATGTGATAAGGGGTACTAGGACCCCTAGGAATTTCCCATGACCCCTTTTAACACATTTGAATGCTCAAGTGTGTCTAAAGAGGTCCTAGGACCCCTTAAGACACACTGGAGCATTCAAATGTTTCCATAGTGGTTGTTGGGACTTCCTAGGGGTCCTAATATGTGATAAGGTGTACTAGGACCTATAGGAAGTCCCCATGAACCCTTTTGACATATTTGAACACTCAAGTGTGTCCAAAGGGGTCCTAGGACCCCTTAAGACACACTTGAGCATTCCAATGTGTCCTTAGGGGTCATGGGGATGTCCTAGGGGTCCTAACATGTGATAGGATGTATTAGGACCCCTAAGAAGTCCCCATAAGCCCTTTTGACACATTTGAATGCTCACGTGTGTCTGAGGGGGTACTACGACCCCTTAAGACACACTTGACCATTCCAATCTATCCATAGGGGTCATGGGGACTTACTAGAGGTCCTAACATGTGATAAGGCATACTAGGACCCCTAGAAAGTCCCCATGACCCCTTTTGACACATTTGAACACTCAAGTGTGTCATAAGGGGTCCTACGACCCCTTACAACACACTTGAGCATTTCATTGTGTCCATAGGAGTCATGGGGACTTCATAGGGGTCCTAACATGTGATAAGGCATACTAGGACCCCTAGGAAGTCCCCATGACCCCTTCTGACACATTTGAATGCTCAAGTATGTCTTAAGGGGTCCTAAGACCCCTTAAGACACACTTGAGCATTCCAATGTGTCCATAGGGGTCCTAATATTTGATAAGGTGTACAAAGACACATAGGATGTCCCCATGATCCCTTTTGACACATTTGAATTCTCAAGTGTGTCTGAAGGCATGCCAGGACCCCTTACAAAACACTTGAGCATTCTAATGTGTCCATAGGGGTCATAGGGACTTCCTAGGGGTCCTAACGCATGATAAGGCATACTAGGACCCCTAGAAAGTCCCCATGACCCTTTTTGACACATTTGAATGCTCAAGTTTGTTTGAAGAGGTCCTAGGACCCCTTAACACACACTTGGGCATTCCAGTGTGTCCATAGGGGTCATGGGGACTTGCTAGGGGTCCTAACGCATGATAAGGCATACTAGGACCCCTAGACAGTCTCTATGACCCCTTCTAACACATTTGAACACTCAAGTGTGTTCGAAGGGGTCCTAGGACCCCTTAAGACATAGTTGAGCATTCCAATGTGTTCATAGAGATTATAAGGACTTCCTAGGGGTCTTAACATGTGATAAGGTGTATTAGGACCCCTATGAAGTCTCCATGACCCCTTTTGACATATTTGAATGCTAAAGTGTGTATGAAGGGGTCCTAGGACCCCTTAAGACACACTTTAGCATTCCAATGTGTGCATAGGAGTCATGGGGACTTATTAAGGGTCCTAACATGTGATAAGACATACTAGGACCCCTAGGAAGTCCTCATGACCCATTTTGACACATTTAAATGCTCAAGTGTTTTTGAAGGGGTCCTAAGACCCCTTAAGAAACACTTGATCATTCCAATGTGTCCATAGGGGTGATAGGGGCTTCCTAGGCATCCTAATACATGATAAGGTGTACTAGGACCACTAGGAAGTCCCCATGACCCCTTTTGACACATTTGAACATTCAAGTTTGTCCAAAGGGGTCCTATGACCCCTTAAGACACACTTGAGTATTCCAATGTGTCCATAGGGGTCATGGGGACTTCCTCAGGGTCTTAACATGTGATAAGGTGTACTAGGACCCCTAGAAAGTCCCCAAGACCCCTTTTGACACATTTAAACACTCAAGTTTTTTTGAAGGGGTTCTAGGACCCCTTAAGACACACTTGAGAATTCCAATGTGTCCATAAGGGTCATGGGGACATCCTAGGGGTCCTAACACATGATAAGGCATACTAGGACCCCTAGGAAGTCCCCATGACCCCTTTTGACACATTTGAATACTCAAGTGTATCTTAAGAGGTCCTAGGACCCCTTCAAAATTCATTAAACTCATCAATATAAATAAATTACTTGTCCACAATAAATTCCTTTTAGAATAGTTGTTTTACATCATTCTTTTTATCAGAAAGGAGGTGGATCTACCACAATTAATCAATCATTATTTTCTTCTAAAACTTGGTCAAAATGTACATAACCTTCTTGTTTACACACTTCCTTGATAGAACTTTGAAACTCAAGGATGGGATATTGTGATAAATGCATTAGAGTCACAAATTGAATAAATTTTTCCATTGATAAATGAGACCCTTTCCTAAACATATGTGATGGAAAACCATTAATTTCTTCATCTACATGAGATATCATTTGATTCATTTGAGAAACAAGATCCTTAATACTTGTAGTGGTACTCAAACAAGGTAGGTAAGGTTTCTTCTGCATTCTTCATCCTTGGTGACCCTTTCAAAAGTTTCAAGTTTTTTACTAGCCTCTACTTTTTCCAAGTTCCTCATAATATTTGTAAGAATTTGCAAATAGAAAAGATTGAACCAAGGATCTAGAGGTTTTAGAAAAGCACAAGAGAGAAAATATGAATGTAAGGATGGATTGAATAGATCCAATGAATTCACCATAAAAATGTTCATGAATGATTATGAAACAATGTTGTAAAATGATTACATAATATGCCTCCTTATATAGGAAAGGAAATAAGAGAGAATGATAAGGAGCTTGATAAGCTATCACCTATGCTAGGTGTAATCACATGTCCACCAAATGTGGATCATCCTCCATTATGCAATAAAGTATGTGCAATGGATTAGGATGATAATGTGATAAGAGCATGAAAGGTGGATCTCACACACAAAGAGGTATGTGATGAAAACTATCACACCAAAAGTGGAATTTCTCCTACACCATGTGCTTAGTAGATGTGCACACTCCTAGGTGTCTCAATCACAAACTACTATGCAATGCAAATTAACCTAAGTAAAATTAAGTAAAGTGTAATTAGGAATAATTAATTACACCAACAATATCATATTCTAAAAATGACACATTCTGATATGAGTGCAACTTTTATGTTTACTTTGCATAACTAGTGAATCATTATGGATAAAAGTTCCTCCTAGGCTCACCGTGTGAGAGACCATAATGACCTATTTTGTGTTAGGATTAACAAGGCATAAATAACAATTATGTGCAAATATAACTAATATCAAAAAATAATAAACCACACATAAGAGAACAAAAGACACAAAGATTCAACATAGTTCACCCAATCCCTGGGCTACATCCACCAACAGTGAGTCCAATATTTTATTATCTAGTGATTACAACTTGATTACAATCTGTAATCCTCTTATAGCTCAATTCTATCATAAGCACTAAAATCATACATCATAATGAAATCCCTAACCCTGAGCCAATATAACAAGGCTTATGTCAGTTAACAAGTTAACCCTAAAATACTTGACGAGTCAACCTAAGAAAAGGCTTGACAAGTCAACCTAGGGAAATTTTTGACGTGTCAACTCAAAAATGCTTGACGAGTTAACCCCATGATGAATGAAAAGTGTACAATACTTTCCTGGATAGTACTTTCCTAATTAGTCACCACAAGCTAACAATCTCCCACTTGGAGACTAATCAGACTCCACACTAAACAATAATTTGGAGACTAATCTTGTAGCTAAACTACTACCCTATGAGGCTCCCACTAGATCCAATCACCCTTGACTCAACTATCTCTTTATTCTGTTCAATCTAGTAGACCAACCAAAGTTGAACAAGAGTTCAACTTCTACCTTGTTACTACCTAATTTGTAAACATATTTGCTGGATTATCATCTGTATGAATCTTTTCCAGATTTAACTTCCCATCATCCAAAACTAATTGAATGAAATGGTATCACAAATGTATGTGTTTTGTCTTTGAGTGCAAAGCAGAATTCTTCGCAAGATGAATGGCACTTTGGCTATCTATATGTAGAAAATTATCCCTCCGTGGATGTCCCAATTCTTCCATGAAGAATTGAAGTCATATCATCTCCTTGGCTACCTCTATAGCAACAACATACTCTGCCTCTATAGTGGATAAACCAACCACCTTTTGTAGTTGAGAAATCCAACTCACTGTTGTCCCACCAACAGTAAATAAATAACTTGTAGTACTCCTCCTACTATCTATATCTCCTACCAAATCTGATTCAACATAGCCTTGTACAGTAGTAGTAAAATGCCCAAAGTGTAAATACTTACTAGATGTACCTCTCAATTATCTGAGAATCTATTTAACTGCATTCCAATGCTCAATACTAGGGTTACTCATATATTGGCTAATGAATCCCACTACATGTGCAATATTTGGCCTAGTACATACCATAGCATACATTAAGCTCCCTACAGCTAAAGCATAAGGTACCTTAGACATTTTAGTCTCTTCTTCTGGTGTCTTGGGACACATATCCTTAGTCAATTTCAAATGACTAGGCAAAGGTGTGCTAATAGCTTTGGCATTCTCCATAGAGAAACATTTCAACACCTTCTCATTATAATCAGCCTGAGATAGAGACAATTTCCTATTTTTCCTATCTCTACAAATTTTCATACCAAGGATTTGTTGTTCTGCCCCCAAATAATGTAGTTGTCATCATCCAACCTCTTAAAATAAACACAATGGTCAGAATGACACCGACTATATCCATGCTCATTCATAAAAGTGTCAAATTTAATATACCATTTCCGATGTGCTTTCTTCAAGCCATATAAACTTTTCTGCAATCTGCACACCAAATTCTCCTTCCCCTTGACCTCAAATCCTTTTGGCTGGACCATATATATTTCTTCATCCAAATCACCATGAAGAAAAGTTGTGTTAACATCAAGCTCCTCTAAATGAAAATCTTTAGTAGCCACAATACTTAAAATAGTACAGATAGAAGTCATTTTAACAACTGGAGAAAATATCTCATCAAAATCAATACCATGTTTCTGTGTAAATCTTTTTACAACTAATCTGGCTTTAAATCTTTTCTTACCTCCATCATCTTCTTTTATCCTATAAACCCATTAATTCTATAAAGCTCTTTTACCTGTAGGTAACTTACATAAATCCCATGTTTGATTTTTTAGAAAAGAGTCCATTTCATTTGTCATTGCAAACTCCCACTAAAGCTTTATATCCACCTGCACAACTTCATTATAACATTCAGGTTCACCAGCATCTGTTAACAAAATAGAATACAAAGATGGAGAAAATATTTCTGGAGGTCTACTTAGCCTTGTTGACCGTCTAACATTCACTGGGGTGTGTGGTATTTGTTGTTGCTATTTTTGTGGAGCATAAGGAACTATTGGAACATGAACTTGTGGAGTATCATCTAGTATTACATAGTCATTTTCTTTCTTCTCATGTTGTAGTAATAGATCTTTGTACAATACTTTCTCATTGAATATGACATCGCTGCTTCTTACAATTTTATGATTTTCAAAATCCCAAAGCCTATAACCAAATTCATCAATGCCATATCCAACAAATACACATTTCATTGACTTAGCTTCCTGCTTGGTTCTATTTTCAAAATCTATATGTGCAAAAGCTTCACAACCAAAGGTTTTGAGAAAAGAATAACTCACCTTCTTACCACTCCATGCTTCCTCTAGAATACCACAGTCCAAAGGAGTAGAGGGGCCTCTATTGATTAAATAAGCAATAGTTTTCATAGCCTCTGCCCACATATTTTTGGGCAACCTAGCATGCAACCTCATACTCCTTGCATGCTCCATTATTGTCCTGTTCATTCGTTTAGCCATTCCATTTTCTTGTGGAGTCCTTGGTATAGTTTTTTGCCTACAAATACCATTAGAGGAACAATATTCTTCAAATTTTGTGCTATAATACTCACCACCATTATCAGATATGAGACATTTTAACTTTTTACTAGTCTCATTCTCAACCAAGCATTTCCATTTCTTAAAAGTTTGAAATACATCAGATTTTTGTCTAAGGAAATAAATCCATACTTTTCTTGTTGCATCATCTATAAATGTAACATAATACAGAGAGCCACCAAGGGAAGATACTTGAGCTGGTCCCCATACATCTGTATGCACAAGCTCTAATCTCTCATTTTTCTTTTACTTCCCTTTCTTCATAAAACTAACTCTCTTTTATTTTCCACAAACACAACTTTCATAGAAATCCATATTGACACATTTTAGACTAGGTAAAACTTTATTTGAAAGAAGTAATTTCATACCTTTTTCACTCACGTGCCCAAGTCTATTGTACCACATTGCTATGTCAGAATCTACAGCAATAGTTTGATGTTCTTCCTACTCAACTGCAGCCACTGTTCCTGAACATTCATTATCTTCTGAAAAAATTAAAGTAGAAGGAATAGAATGACCTATACAAAGATATAAGGTGCCTACTTTCACACCTTTTTCTACTACTAAGGAATCTTTTGAAACCTTCCAATTTATATCATTAAAAGTAACTATGAAACCCTCATCACCTAGTTTCCCTGTTGAAATTAAATTCCTACTCAGCCTTGGAACATGTCTTACCTCTTGTAGTAGCCAATGATTCCCATTATGTAACTTAATATTAATTTTCCCCTTTCCAACTATCTGATAAGGTTCATTATCTCCCAAATAAACTAGCCCAAAATCCCCTTGGACATAATCAACTGAATAACCTCTATGGGGTGTAGCATGAAATGAAGCCCCAGAATCTAAAACCCATGAATCATCAATACTTTCTAAGGAAATAATCAAAGCATCCTCTTTGGATTTGTTACTTACCACATTTGCCTCCTTGTTTCCATCATGTTTGTCTCCTTGATCTTTCTTTTGAGACCAACAATCTTTCTTCTTATGACCTGGTTTTCCACAGTACTAGCAATCATTTGGCCCTTTGGATTCAGACCTCTTTCCCTTTGATTTTCCTCTTGATTTCCCATGATTTCCAGAGTTGTTTCTTCTCTCATTGGTTCTACCCATGCTTTGTGCATTTAAGACACTTCCTGATGTGGATCCACCTGAGCTTTTCCTACAAATTTCCTCACTCAGAATAACACCAATAACATCATCATATTTTAGGTATTAGAACCAGAAACTAAATTACTAACAACCATTACCAAGCCATTCCAGCTTTCTGGAAAAGAACACAAAATCAAGAGATCCCTAATGTCTTCATCAAAAGTAATTTTAACTGAGGCTAACTGACTTGTAACTATATTAAACTCATTCAAATGATTAGTGACTGATCCACCTTCTACCTTTTTTATATTAAATAAACACTTCATAAGAAATACCTTGTTTGAAGCTGAAGGCTTTTCATACAGCTTTGCTAGGGTTTCCATTAGAGTTTGAGCTATCGTTGCTCTAGTAATATTGAATGCCACTGATTGTGCTAGGAATAGATGAATACTCCCTAATGCCTTCCTATCCAAAATATCCCATTCTTCCTGAGATGTTATTGCCTCTTTCTTGGCTATTCCCTCTAATGGTCACCATAGATCCTTTTGATAGAGATAATCCTCCATTTGCATCTTCCATAACTGGAAGTTCTGACCATTAAACTTATCAACCTTCAGCCTACCCTCATCTACCATTTCTCCCACTTAACTAAGAGACTCTCCCACTGACTTGTGAGACCTGCTTTAGAGAATAGATGAAAGAACGAATGAAATAACCTCACTCTAATACCACTTGTTAGGATTAACAAGGCAAAAATAACAATTATGTGCAAATATAACCAATATCAGAAAAAAATAAAACATACAGAAGAGAACACAAGACACAAAGATTTAACGTGGTTCACCCAATCCCTAGGCTACGTCCACCAACAGTGAGTCCAATATTTTATTATCTAGTGATTACAACCTTATTACAATCCGTAATACTTTACACCTCAATTCTGCCACAAGCACTAAAATCATACATCATAATGAAATCCCTAACCCTAAGCCAATATAACAAGGCTTATGTCAGTTAACAAGTTAACCCTAAAATACTTGATGAGACAACCTAAGAAAAGGCTTGACGAGTCAACCTAGGGAAATGTTTGATGTGTCAACTCAAAAATGCTTGACAAATGAAAAGTGTACAATACTTTCCAGGATAGTACTTTCCTGATCAGTCGCCACAAGCTAACAGTTTGAATTCAATGCGATCATAATATTTAGTTGTAATTTCAATCAATTATGCAAAGAAAAATGCCCTTGGCATAAGATATTACTTTTGATATGATCCAAGATGCATAAAACTAGAGGCAACTAATTACCTTACAATCTCTAGATAAGAAATCTTATCTGGTACTGTCCCAGGAAGGAGAAAGTGAATAGATTAAAAGATATAAATTCTTATTGATCCCTCTAGTTATGATATACTATCTTCATATCATGATAGTTGTTAAGCCTAATGAATCTGTTAATTTATGGGATAAGTGTATGAGCCTAATGATTTCTCAATAGTCTACATAATAGTTTTACAAAATACTATTCAAGGTATAAACATGTATAAAATAGGAATCTTCTATCTCATATCGATGTCTACATCTATACTATTTTAGAATCCTTGTTTATCATACTCCATGATTCTCAATTAATTTATACACAAGCTCAATTGTTTCCCAACATATAGGAACATGTGAAAAATCAAAGAATAGTGTTTGAAGTAAATTTCGTTAGAGTAACTTATCTATTACTTCCAAACTATGATGATTTGATCCACTACATACCCCACATAATCAAAATTCTAAGAATCTAATATTTGAATGCCTACAACTAAGACCATTAGTATAATATCTATGACTCTACCCAAGACCTAGTGGTACGGGAGCACCTAGGCTAGCCTCCATGGTTAGTGTGTTTTTGGCTTGTACTTGACTCTATCCAAGTCAAGAGGTTAAAATAGTTTGTTTGAGGACCTTTGAAGGTCTCTTGCAATGTTGGATAAGTGAATTAGTCACTAGAACTAAGGTCACTAATTAGCTATTGTTAGTTTCTATTTCAATTTCCTAGTGTTAATAGGGATTGTGAGATTGAGTCATTAATGTGTCTTAGGCACAAAGAGTTGTTAATGGTTTTTATTATGATTCCATATGGTCATAAATGGCCTTGGATCCTCGAAACATAGGAGGTTAGGAGTCCTAGAATATAGGATCAAGGCATAAACCAAAGTTGTCAAATGTTGTAAAAATGTTGTCATGACAACATTTGTAATTATTGCAAATGTTGCATGCAACATGGATAACTTTGGATTCCCTAAAGTCTAGGAGTTAATGCTTGGCCAATAGGCCCTAAAATGTTGGAGATGGCATCTAATATAAGCCATGGATCGAATCTCAAGGACATTGTATGCATTGTAAAGTTTGAGTTTGATAATATTAGCTCTGCAATAGTGTTTATAGTGAAGATACTAAGCTTATGTGTTGACAGACATATCAGAGCTTGATTTGATCAGGCTTGTGGTGGATGTTGTAGCCTACTAAATTAGTGGGATAAAATAAACCAAGTGTATTAGGAGAAGCTGAAGAAATGGTGACTAATGCTGAGTTAACCAAGAAGATTGAGGAACAAGAGAAGACAACCAGTTACTAAGGGAAATATTAGCCCAAATGGAGAAACTCTTGGTAGAAGTCCAAGACAAAGCTGATAAAGTCAAGGATAAAATTGACAAGAAGGAAAAAGTTGAATCAACTGATAAGGAATTAGACTTGGAGGAGGAAGCTCCAACACCGGACCCTATTCTTCCAGAAGAGCCATTCTTAAAGGCACTAAAAGCATTGAATGGCAAGGAATTGGAAGGTGTGCCACTATTTAGTGGATAAATGGATCCAAATTTAGTTGTGGACTGGATAGATATCATTGAGAACCATTTTTAGTGTGATGGTATCTCTAAGGCACAAAAAGTTGTGGTGGCCAAGTCTAGATTAAGAGGATCAACTCTTACTTGGTGGAAGTTTGTGAAAGCTGAGAGGGAAAAGGATGGAAAAGGTCCTATAGTGACATGGAAGGGTATGGTATCCAAAGTGAAGAAAACCTACCCTCCTAATGATTATCAAGTGCAACTTCATAGAAGAAGACACAATCTTAGGCAAAAGGAACTAGATGTCCAAGCTTACACCGAGGAGTTTCAAAATCTATGTTTGAGATCTAAGGTGGCTGAAGAAGAGAGTATCAAGCTTGCAAGATACTAGAATGGCCTCAAATGATCAATTCAAGAGGAGATGAGCCTAGTAAACTTCAAATCCATTAGGTAATGTTACCAAATTGCCTTGAAGATAGAAGAGAAAAGAAAGAGGAAACAAGAAACCTCTAAAGGAAAAGGCAAAGATAACAGAGGTCAAAGAGGTGGTTATAGTGGAAGAGGTTCTAAATCAAGAGGTCAAGGAGACAACAAGTTGAATGAATAGCAAGTAGGAAGTTCAAGTAGAGGTGGTAGAGGAAGAAATTCTAACTCTAGCTTTAGAGGAAGAAGTGGTGGTTCATCACAAGGAGGAAGATGTAATTACTTTGCTAATATGAAGTGATATCATTGCAATTAGATTGGGCACCCTTCCTATAGATGCCCAGAGAAAGGTGGTTCATCACAAGGAGGAGAGAAGAGGACTAATTTAGTCCAAGATGAATCTAATGCAGCAGACAAGCATGTTGAAATACCATTGAATTCAAAGGAAGGAGAAAACCTCATGATGAGGAGAACTTTGATTAAAGAACTGGTGAAGGAAGAGCCAAGCCAAAGAAGATCTTTATTTAGGATCAAATGCAAGATAATGGGGAAAGTATGTAGGCTCATCATTGATTTAGGCTCTATAGACAACATTGTGTCAAAGGAAGCATTCAGCAAGCTAAAGTTGACAAGAATATCCCATACTAATCCTTACAAGGTCACTTGGCTTAACAAAGGCCAACATGTGGTAGTGAATTAATGAGCATGGGTGGAGTTCTCCATTTGAAGGTAGAAATACAAAGTGCTATGTGATGTGTTTCCTATGGATGCATGTCATTTTATCCTAGGTAGACCATGGAAATTTGACTACCAAGCCATACATGATGGAGGAAAGAATTCTTATTCTTTCAAGAAGGACAATGTGACCTTCAAAATTCAGTCATTATTGGAGGATGCTGAAGTGAAGACAATAGGTCCAAATGTCCTTATGGTAAGTGAAAAATAATTCCTACAAACCATGGAAGAGAGTGAAGGTATAGGCTATGCATTGGTGTTAAGGCCAAAAGAGGAAAATGAAGGCAATGAGAATAAAAAGAAAGAGTTACCAAAAGAAATTCAAGGTATGTTGCAAACCTACCAAGGAATAGTAAGTGATGGAAAACCATCAACCTTGCCCCCTCAAAGAGCCATTAGCCATAGAATAGACCTAATCCTAGGAGCTACCCTACCAAAAAATCTTCTTACAAAATGACCCCTCAACAAAATGAGGAAATAGCAAGACAAATACAAGAGCTCCTAGACCAATGCCTAATTAGGAAGAGTATCAGTCCATGTGCTATCCCTACTGTACTTGCACCTAAGAAAGGAGGAACATGGAGGTTATGAACTGATTCAAGGGCTATCAATAGGATAACCATAAGGTATAGGATTCTTATCCCTAGGATTGAAGACTTAATGGATTGTCTAGGTGAATCCAAGTACGATAGCAAGATAGACTTGAAAAGTGGTTATCACCAAATAAGAATACATGAAGGAGATGAGTGGAAGACATCCTTAAAAACCAATGAAGGGCTGTATGAATGGCTTGTCATGCCATTTGGATTGTCAAATTCCCCCTCGACATTCATGAGGCTCATGAATGAAGTCCTCAAAGACTACATAGGCAAGTTTTTAGTTGTATATCTAGATGATATATTGATTTTTAGCAAGATAAGGAGTGAGCATTTAGAACATCTTGATATTGTTTTCAAGAAGCTAAATGAGGATAAGTTGATGATCAACTTGGAGAAGTGTGAATTCATCAAAACAGAGCTAGTGTACCTTGGGTTTGTCTTATCACATGGTGATCTGAAAATGGACAAAATTAAAGTAGAGGCTATCATAAATTAGCCTACTCCAAGGATAGCAATAGAGGTAAGAAGTTTTCATGGTCTTGCACAATACTATAGAAAGTTTATAAGGAAGTTTAGTGCAATTTGTGCTCCAATGTTGGATACTATCAAAGGAGGAATGAAAATCAAGTTTGTTTGGAATAAAGATGCTAACAAGAGGTTTGAGTTGTTGAAGAAGAAGATAGCCACTCAACCTGTTTTAGTGTTTCCAAGCTTTGAGAAGCTTTTCACTATTGAGTGTGATGCTAGCAATGTAGCAATTGTGGTTGTTCTAAGCCAAGAAGGAGGACCGATGGCTTTCCATTCTAAAAAGTTAGGTGAATCCAAGAAGAGATACTCCTCATATGAACTAGAAATGTATGCATTGGTCCACACTCTAAGGAAATGGAGGCATTACTTGCTGCCAAAGGAGTTCATTGTGTATTCAAACAATCAAGCACGTAGCTTCCTAAATTCACAAGAGAAGTTGAGTCACAAGCACATGAAGTACGTTGAGTACCTACAAGCTTACACCTTCAATAGCAAACACAAGAAGGGTGTTCTAAACAAGGTGGAAAATGAATTATCAAGGAGAGCCCTCACACTCCAAGAAATGCAGTTTAAAAGCATGGGGATTGACCATTTAAAAGATCTATATGCTGATGATGAGGACTTTGCTAACATTTACAAGGTATGTTCTCAATACAAGAATCATTTTCATAGTAAATATGCTGAATATACTTTGCAAAGTGATATCTTGTTCAAAGGGAACCAATTTTTTGTTCCTAGAGGCTCTATTAGAGAGAATTTGATTCAAGGAAAGCATAATGGTGCTTTGAGTGGTCCTTCTGGGATCACTAAGACTCAAGACCTTGTTTCAAGGTTTTAGTATTGGCCAAGGATGAATCTTGATGTTAGGAGGTATGTGGAGAGTTGTGTGGTATGTGAAAAGGCCAAGGGCACTTCCAAAAATGTTGGTCTTTACCAACCACTACCAATTCCTACTACACCATGGGAATGTTTAAGCATGGATTTTGTAGTTGGGTTACCCAAGACAAGACAAGGAATGAACATTGATTATGCAGTTGTAGATAGGTTTAGCAAGATGGCTCACTTTGTGTCATGCAAGACCACAAATGATGTAAGTTAAATATCCTCTCTATTCTTCAAGGAAATAGTGAGAATTGATGGGTTACCTATTAGCATTATATCAGATAGATACAGTAAATTTATTGTCATTTTTGGAAGACTCTTTGGAGAAGATTTGTTAGAAATAGGGAACTAGTGAAGCCGATGAAAATGTGATGCAAGATCCTTCCAAAATGAGTCAAATGGGAAGGGATATGAACAAGTTCAATGTGAAGATAGTCCTTACAATGAAGTATGACATTAGTGGAGATTTAGCATTTAAAGTCTTCTAAGTGAGTGTGGAGAAGTGTACTAAAACTAGGTTGTTGATCCTTCAAGGTGAGGTTTTAATAGATTGACTCTTATAGAAAAGTTTGTATAGGACTTAGTTAGTGATCTAAGCCTATTGGAAGATCCTAGAGAGGAATAGGATACTAGGAGACAAGTGAAGTCTCTTGGAGGGTGTAAAAACAAGCCTTGGAGTTATCATACATCACCTAGAAATCGGAGTAGTAGGTATACTTGAGAAACTCTTCAAATAAATCTAAATAAAACAATGGTTTCTCATTAGTTTAAAAATCCTTAGTTTCTTATCATCCTTGAGCCTATGAGCTAGTAAATTTCATTTGTTGTATATGTCCTCTAATTTATAATATACATTGACTAATTCATCTATGAAAATTTTATTACCATAAAAGAGGTCATGGGACTCAAATACCCTAGACATGTAATCTCTAGTTATTGGAAATAATTATTGTCCATGAGTGTCATATACCAGGCTCTCATTTGTGGGCTATAAATCTTTCCAATTTCCACTATCAAGTCTACATTTAAAATACATTTGGAAGAACCAATTTTCTAAAGTCATTGAAACGTGGGTTGCATAGTGGTTCTGTTGGTTTTCAAAACCACAGATTGGAATCCTACATGTCTTGCCAACTTGATATTGGGATATCCAACCAGCTATGGCCAACTTGACGAAACTGAGCAGAGTAATTCGAGTTCCTTACAGTTCTAGCTCTGCAAGGCCAAGGCAAGTGAACCTAATCCTGAACAAATACTCAAGCCCAAGATGCTAGAGAAAAATGGTTAAAATATTAATGCAATGAAAGAGTCCTAAATGGCAAGATGAGAGCAGACTTTTGATTTTTCACAATAATACTGAAATCGCTAAAATAGAGCCAATTCGTATGACTTCAAAGATAACTATATATAAAATAATGCTTCAAACCTGTGAATTTTGTATTGTAAACAAGCACAAATGATTATATGAATATATGAATAATTTAGAGTAAAAAAGTAATTGTAAACTTCAAAGATAAATGAGTACAATATTTCTTTAAAGGGAGGATATGAAATAATTGCTAGCATATAAATTATGAATTAAGAGTAATATAGAGACAGGTGCCTAATTAAATGGGCAAACAGAGTCAATACTATAAGCTTATTAGGTGAAACTTTATTACATTTTTGTAGTTAAAAATATAAAAATATTAATAATCCAGACGTGACGGATCAATTATACGAATGCAATTTTAAACTAATCTAGGATGCACTTGAACTCCTTTGATGCGGAGACAAACTAAACATAAATATGGAAACAATTAAATATTTTACAATATCTGTGTTTATGAAGTTTAAAATGCAATAATGACCCAGTCTACTTATCCAAATATTAAAATATTAATAAAAATAAAAAATATTTATAGAGGACACAACTTAATAATAATTTAAAACTCTAATGAACATAAATAAAATAAATATGGTTACAGATTATGCCAAAAATAAAACTGCACTAGAGACACTCCTTACAGATGATCTATCCAATGTAGTTGGACTCCATAATTGCATCTAAATATAATTACTTGATAATCCGAAATTCACGGGCTTAGTTCAAAAATTCATTCCTTTGCTAATGAAAAAATATAATATATCAAAGTATAATATTTGCTAGTTTTTAGAGGCTGTGTTCATGGTGTCTCATTTGATTTTTTTATCTTATATTTATATGTAAATGAAAAGGCATGGGGTTTCTTTTAAAAAGACACACCACTTCACAACAGGTAACCAATAGTTGTTAATTGAAATTTGTAACATAGTTCGATACGAGGAAACCAAATTTTAAAACTATTGCAGCCACCCTCTTGTATATGAGACATAGGAATTTATGACAATAAGACAAATGGCACATAAAAATTCAAACCACCTATCCATTTATGAAAACTTCCGCTCTCATTCTTCTTCATTCGGATGCATATTTCTTTGTTTCATATAGACACTTCACCACGCACAACTTGATATTTTAAGATATTTTTCCATATTATAAAGAGTCTAACACAATTCAAATCTTTGATGTGGCTTCTAGGATTTATACTATTGTCATCTATGCTTCAGTTTGGTGCCCAATACTTAGCCATCAAAGATAACTATTTGAACACTCCTATGTTGGTGAGAATAAAGATGAAATGGTTTATGATATGAACACTCTCTGCAATGAATGGTTCCTCCATATCTAGATTGAGGTTATTTAAGATATCAGATGTGATCATATTCTCCTTGGAAATGATGTGTGAGCACAGTGGGAATCATCTGGCAAAGGAAAAATGTTGAGTGATCAATACAAGGTATCTAACTAAGAAATGAATTCCTACTATTATTATTTAAAAGATGAGAACTAGAATAGGTCAATTCAAATAGTTTAAATAAAATAAAATATAGTGACACTTTATGAAGATAATATGCTATACGAAATAAGGAAATTCATCTACAATATAGATAAAATGCAAGAGTATAGATGATATATTCCATATGCAGATATGCTAATAATCAGGCTTATTAGCAACAAATTTGAAAATGAAAAATGATAGAGGATAGTCCAATGGAGGCTTTAATTTTGCAAAAACTAAGGCTCTATCAGTGGCTCTTATTGGGGTCACATGCTCCTTGTGAGCATGATGAGTATTCAGCTCTCTCTGGATGAAGAAGACCTACAAAAAGATAAGACACAACCACAATTAATACATAAAAAATTTATATCTTAAAAAGTTTTTAAAAATATGTAATAGAAAATAGAAAAGGTAAAGAAAACCCCTTTAAGATCTTTATGAGAAGAATGGCTTCAAGTATTGCCCATGAACTGGGAATTCTTGCACTCATCCATTGGTAACCTGCAAAATATAAGAATGCTCTCCTAACTTTCTAGAAATAATGAATGGTCCTAACCAAAAGGCCTCAAATTTACCATTCTTACCTCTATCTTGATCTTTTGCATTTCATTTTAAAACGCAATCATCTACTTTGAAAGATCTATTCAAAGATCTTTTATTGTGTAGAGATTTAACTTTCTTTTACTTGGTGATATTTTTTTCTTGAGCGTATCTCCTTATTTCATCAAGCTCAACCAATGCATTCAACCTTTCTTCCATGTTTTCAATATCTTCTAACTGCTCTTCACTGATGAACTTATAAACTAAGAGCAAGTTATTGAGGGGAATTCTTTCTTCTTTTCCATAAACCAAGTTGAAAGGTGAGAAACCTACAGACTTCTTCACGGTGATCCTATCAGCCCATAAAGCTAAATTTAACTTTGCATCCCAAGAATGCTTTTTGTTATCCAACATCCTTTTGATAATCTTCAAAATATTCTTGTTGTTGGACTCAACTTGTCTCTTTCCCTAGGGGTGATAAGGAGACGAATAGGACATAGTTATACCATATTGCCCACAGAAATCAGAAAACTCCTTTGATCTGAGACACATACTGTTATCTATAATAATCTTTTTTGGGACTCCAAACCTAGTTATAATGTTTTCCATCAAAAACTTAGTCACAACCTTGCTTGTGGATTTCCTGGTAGGTATGGCCTCCACCCATTCTGTGAAGTAATCGGTAGCCACTAAGATCCAACTATGTCCACCACTTGACTTATCATTGATCTCTCCAATGAAATAAATTCCCCACATCTGAAAAGGTTCTTCTATTTGCAAATTCCTAAGGGGAAGAGCACCATCATATTGTACCTTCCCAAAAAATTTCTCACAAGCTTCACATTTTCTCACATAAGCATGACAATCCTTAAAAATTTGTGGCCAATAATACCCTCCATGCAATATTTTATATGCTGTAGTTTTTGTTGAAAATTGACCACCACAAGATCATTCATGCAATTCTTTAAGAGTAGTTTATGCTTGATACATGTTTTAACAAAAAAGTAAAACCCCATCTCATTTCTTCCAATATAGATCACCTTGAACTAAGACATATTTTGCAGCTTAAAGTTTGATAGTTATCTTTTGGTTATCATTCAAACTATCGCTACATTTCATATGCTTTTAAAAATAAACTATATCACTGTACCAAGGACTCATTTCAATACTAAACTAGGCGTACTTAAGATCAACCTAATTTACCTGTGTTGCTTCCAAATTTGATTCTTCCATAAGCTTGGCTAAGCCCTATCCTCTTACCAACTTTGTGATCTGAACATCAATGTTGAACTCCTGTATTTGGTTTATGCCTCTACATCTCCTCCCAATAGTCTCCAACTTTCTGAAAATGTCTTTAACTGTAAGATTTAGTACATATGCTATCACTTCTACCCCAACTAAGTGATTTAACTTCTTTGAAAAGAGGATAATTCTGCTTCTCATTAAAATTATAGTTGATCTCAACTACTTGCAAACATTTACTAAAGAATGCAATCAATTGCACATGACCTTCTTCATTCTTCTAAAGCATAACTGCTGCTATAGTATGATAAGATGCAAAGGAAAAGAACTAAAAAGGCTTCTTGAAATTAGGGGATTTAAGAACTGGAGCCTCTTTGATAGCTTTCTTTATCATTGCAAATTCCTCTATGGTATCCTTATTCCAAGTTAACTTTTCTCCCTTCTTTAAAATTTTAGTAATTGGTTTGATAATTTCTATAAATTTTGAAACAAATCTCCTCACAAAGTTGATCTAGCTAGAAAATGATTGAATAGCTTTCATTGTCTTGGGTATTTTAATATTATCAATTGCAACCACTCTTTCTAGATCAATTCTAACACCTTCCTTAGAAACAATATGCCCTAAAAGTTTCCCTTCTGTAACTCCAAAATGACACTTATTAGGATTAAGAGATGTTCCATATTCAAGGGCTCTTTTGAATTTTTTCTCTAAGTGCCCACAATGGTCTTCTTCCCTTTTAGAGAAATTTGTAAGGTCATATTGATACACAACTAAAATGAAATCAATCAATCTGTCAAAAGAAACATCCATTGCTCTCTAAAAACTAGCCCCTACATTGGTTAAACCGAAAGGCATCCTAGCATAAACATAAGTACCCCAAGGCGTGGTGATTTTTTTCTTATACTGTTCTAACTCTCTAACTTTGACCTAGTTGTATCCTAAAAATATATCCACCATGGATAATAACTCATTCCCAGTTACCTTTGGCAACAAAATTTTCATATTAGGTAAAGCTTAATTGTCCTTTAGAGACAACACATTAAGATTTCTAAAATCAATGCATAATCTAATGTCACCATTTTTCTTTCTAACAAGGACAAGATTAGAAACCCATGTTGAATACCTAATAGGCTTGATGATCCCAACATCTCTTAGCTTAATTAACTATTCCTTCATATTAGGGGCTAAGGTTGGATTAATAAGCCCTTGTCTTTGTCTAAAGGGTTTTGTATCAGTCTTCAAAGGTATTTCATTCTAAAATAAATCCTCTTTGTAAGCTTTTAATTCATCATAACTCCAAGAAAAGACATGCCTATATGTTCTTAACAAAGAAATCAATTTAGATCTTATTTTAGAAGATAATTTTTTACCAATAAAAACATCCTTAGGAGCATTCTCAGTTTCGAGATTAATTTTCTCAATATCATTTTGAACTTTAGTAGATCTGATAGTTTTGAAACTTTCATGCTCATCAAAAATCCTTTCTAATGCCACCAGACATTTAGGTATCTTATTCATTTTAAGTTGAACAACTTCCTTATCAAACAAAACTTCTTTACCATCTTGGAATTCCACATGACAATTCAAATCTATATTTTGATCCTCATATCTTTCTTCACAAGTTAAGAATCTGAAAAGATCTTTATCATCTTCAAAAATCTGCCAATTCTGCACATTATCAAGTATTGATGGTCTATTCTTCATTTAAACTTGCATAATCTCATCAAGTTGAAATTCATTTTGCCTAATGGCTAAATTAGCCATCAAATCAATAAGAAAATTGTTTGATCTTTCTACCTAGTTAATAGAAAATGCATCATATGATTCAATTAAATCCCAAACATAATTCCTATATTATTTTATCCTTGGACTTCTTGTTGAAAATTTACCTCTAATCTGAGAGACAATCAAATCAGAATCTCCTATTATAGAAAGCATCTTAATTCCATATACCTTTTTAATATTTAATCCAATAACTAGTGTTTCATATTATGAGATATTATTTGTGCATTCAAAATTAAGTAGAAATGAATATTTAAAAGTTTTACTAGATGGTGATATTAAAATGACACCAGCCCCATTACCATCTTTGCTGCATGTCCCATCAAAATATATTTGACATCCGTCTTCATGATTTTCTTGCACATGTACTTCAATAAGATCAATAACTTTTAATGCTAGTTTAGAAATACTTACTTGAAAATTGTCCATGTCTGAGTGAAAAAAGTTGACTATAGGGTCGGGATTGAAATCCTCAACCAAGTAAGAAAATCTTGGCTCTCTCTCAATTTTTATTTCCTTCCCATGGACTAGTATGGTGGCATAGGAGAAATCTAGTTGAACATGTCCTCCAACCAAATTTGACCACTGTCTAGACAACAACATACCATAATAAGTAGGAATTTATACAACAGTAATGTCAGTTCTATATGAAACTTTAGGATATGTAGGAAATCAAAATTCAACATCTTTTATGATATCGACATCAGGAAATGATCTATTATCCATTGCATAACATTTTCCATAAGGTGTATCAACTTCTAAACCAATTTCTTTTATTACATCTGCAGACATAATATTAAGTATTGCCCCTGAATCAATCATGCAATTTCTAATTAATCTATCCTTAATTAACAAAGTGAAATAGAAAGGATCAACTTGATTAGGTTTTTTATTCCATGTAGTTCCTAAGTACACAATAGGAGGTTCATTATTATCCTTTACATCTTTTTCATCTTTTAATTCTTCTACATTAGATAAAATCTTCACTATCTCCTTCCTGTTATCAGGGAATTTCATCATTTCCATTAGTGTAACATACATTTTTAGCTGAGATAATGCATGATTCATAAAAGAATGACAATCAAAAACTTGCTTAACAGAGTTCAACTTACTTAATGGCTTGGATAATTTAGGGGTTGTGACATATCCATCTATTTTCCTTGATTGTTATCTTTTCTTGATGTATCCTCCTGATGTGGAACCTTGGAAAACATCCCTGTAGGAGTTTTTTGATTTAGATTTGTAGTCTTATTCCTTCGCTGATATGTAAGTTTTGCATATTCAACTACTGCAACAATATACACCCTCTTTTCCTCGTTGGTTAACCTTCTCAAGGTGGGTATTTCTTCTTCATCTGAAAATACTTGTTTCACATGATCTTGCTAATCTGTCCTCCTTGAGTATGAAGCTGGAACATTATATTCATCAAAATAACATTCATCATCCCTACCCCAAAAAGGATCTACTGACAAAGCATTTATGGTGGGCTGCCCTTCTATCTCATGACTTTCCTCTTCTAGAATAGATTTTGCAATGACACATTGGTTAGATGCGTGAGGTAATCTACAAAATTGACACCATGGCCCATCCTCAACTATGTTGACTTTCTTTAAAGGATCTAGAGTGTCTTTATCTTGATTTGGTGTTTCTAGTTTTCCATCTTTCCAATTTGTATTATAGGGCATATCCTGTAATATAGCTTTGTTGTTCCTCTGAAATTGTGATCTTTCATTTCTATTTTTCTTTAACTTTATATCTTGTAACATATCCATAATCTTCTTTAACTGATCTTTCCTTAGAGCTGTAGGATTATATAACTTTGCATCATCCCTTTTGTTTATTATGCATGCCACCTTTCTTCCATCCTCTATTGTTGTTGCTACTTTGAAAGCCTATGGTAGAGAATTAGGCCTATGAGACCTTATCTCATAGTGAGTTTTACTATCGAATGCACTTAGATAAAATTCAATCAAGAAGGAATCAATTGGTCTAATATCTCTTGGGATTCTGTTTAACACCTTGTTGAATCTCTTGTTGAATTCTGAGATTAACTCATTCATATTCTTATTTATGCTTTTTAACTCATGTGAAGCAAAAGATGTATCATTGTGGTCTCCAAATTGCTCTAAGAATTGATCAGAAAAATTACACCATCTAGTTATAGATATGTTAGGAAGACTCTTATACCATTCTGTTGCATCTTTTATTAAGGATTGCACAAAAAGTTTCATAAAGACATCTTCATGATTCTCTTCTAGCTCCTCAATTGTGTTCTTCAAATTAATAACACGTTGCTCAGTAGATTCAACCCCATTATCATAAAATTTTTGAATAGTCATTCTTAGATCATTAGAAATCAGATTTGGATATCCTCTTATCCCATCAAAATCAAGTTGTCTATACCTTTCTATTACCATAGGATCTTTCATTATTTGGCCTGCATTGTGAAAATTCCTATTTTGCCCTTGCGTATTTTGTTGATTTGCTTTGTGGTAATTTTGAGCATCATTATAATGATTTCCCTCATTTTGATGCCTTCGGTCATAGTTCCCTCTATTATTTGGTTGTCTTTGTGGATCACCTCTTTCATTGTTATTGTTGTTTCTTGACCATCTTTCTCTATTTCCTTGGTCAAATAATGGATTATTATGATTGTTGTTGAAAATTAGATTTGCAGCCTTTTTATGTGGAGGATTATACTTTGGCACCCCCTCCCCTTTTGGTGTAATCTTTTTTGTTGATTCTTCTCTATTAGTCTTATTATTAGGTGATAAATTTAGTTCATCTCTATTTATCCCTAATATATTCAACTTTTCGTTAGGGAACCTATTCAAAGCTTTAGCTACCTTGGGATTTGTATCTCCATATTCATAGAACTTACATTACATTTTAAATAGTGCTTCATCTTCTTCATCATACTCCTCTACTTCCTCTTCTACATCTATTGCTGGAGTCTGATCTTCACTATCCTGAAAACCAAAGGGGTGTCTATTATCCTCAAAATTGTTTGTACTTGCAAAATAGTTTTCTTCATTGTAACTAGTATTCTCTCTATCCGAAAACCTCTTATATCCAGTGAAATTCATATCAGACATATTTTTAACCTTACTAAAATTCCTCTTAGGACTTAATTCCATGTGCATGTTTTCTTTTTTATACAAGGACCTTCTTTCGTTCATAGAAACTTTAACACCACAATATGAAATGCCATAATAAAACTAAATTAAATTTGTAGAGTCACCACCCTTTTGATAAAATGAAAAATGAGAAAGATTTAGTTGGATTCTATCCCAGTAGAGTATATGCTAAAAATTCTAATTTTAAATTCTTTTGAATATATTTATCTGAAACAAAACTAGAACTTTAATAGAAATTAGGAACTTTTATTGTATGAATTTTAAAAATCTTTCAATTATATTATTAACATCCACTTCTATGCAAAAACAAGAATTTTCAAAATTTAAATAACATAAACTATTTAAATACTTATGAAAAGTAAAAGAATCAAATGCTGATTTAAAATATCAATTCTAAATAAAATCTAAATTACTAAAACTTACCACAATGTTTTAAATAAATAAGTCTCTATGCTGGTCTAAAATAAAAAACTTATAAAGTTTATTTGCAACTCTCCCCAATAGAGTCGCCAATCTGTTGGTTCTCAAAACTGCAGATTGGAATCCTACGAGTCTTGCTAACTCGATGGTGGGATATCCAATCGACTATGGCCAACTTGACGGAACTGAGTGGAGTAATATGAGTTCCCTACACTTCTGGCTTTGCAAGGCCAAGACAGGTGCACCTCATCCTGAACAAACACTCAAGCCCAGGATGCTTATAGCAGAATAGTTAAAATATTAATGCAATGAAAGATTCCATAATGGAAAGATGACAAGAGACTTTTGATTTTGTACAATGATATTGAAATCCCTAAAAAGGATCCATTTCGTATGACTTCAAAGATAACTATATAAAACCTCACTTCAGACCTGTGAATTTTGTATTGTAAACAAGCACAAATGATTATATGAATATATGAATAATTAAGAGTAAAAAGTAATTGTAAACTTCAAATATAAATGAATACAATATTTCTTCAAAGGAAGGATATGAAATAATTGTCAGCATAGAAATTATGAATTAAGAGCAATATAGATACCAATGCCTAATTAAATGGGCAAACAAAGTCAATACTACAAGCTTATTACATACAAATTTATAAAATTTATACAGTTAAAACTATAAAAAGATTAATAATCTAGACGTGACAAATCAATTATACGAATGCAATTTTTAACTAATATAGGATGCACTTTAACTCTAGTGATGTGAAGAAAAACTAGACATAAATACGGAAATAATTAAATATTTCACAATATCTATGTTTATCAAGTTTAAAATGCAATAATGACCCACTCCACTTATCCAAATATTAAAATATTTATAGAAATAAAAAATATTTACAAAGGACACAACTTAATAATAATTGAAAACTCTAATGCACATAAATAAAATAAATACTCTTATAGATTATGCTGAAAACAAAACTGCACTAGAGACACTCCTGACAGATGATCTATCCAATGTATTTTGACTCCAAAATCACATCTAAATATAATTACTCAACAATCCAAAATTCACGAGCTTAGCTCAAAAATTCATTCCTTTGCCAATGAAAAAATGTAATATATGAGAGTATAATATTTGTGAGTTCTTTACAGGCTATGTTCATCATGTCTCATTTGATTTTTTGTCTTATATTTATATGTAAATGAAAATGCATGCAATTTCTTTTAAAAAGACACACCACTTCACAACAAGTAACCAATAGTTGTTAATTGGAATTTGTAACATAGTTTGATATGAGGAAACCAAATTTCAAAATTATCGCAACCACCCTCTTGTATATGAGACACGGGCATATATGCCAATAAGACAAATGACACATAAAAATTCAAACCACTTATCCATTTATGCAAACTTCTGCACTTATTCTTCTTCATTCAGATGCATATTTCTTTGTTCCGTATAGATGCTTCACCGCACACAACCTAATATTTTAAGACATTTTTCCATATTATGAAGAGTCCTATACAATTCAAATCTTTGACGTGGCTTCTGGGAGTTATACTACTACTGTCTATGCTTCAGTTTGGTGCCCAATACTTAGCCATTGACGACAACCATTTCAACACTCCTCTGTTGGTGGCAATAAAGATGAAATGGTTTCTGATATGAACAGTCTTGGCAATGA
Organism: Chamaecyparis obtusa; assembly: GCA_027943335.1. Lineage (NCBI taxonomy): Eukaryota > Viridiplantae > Streptophyta > Pinopsida > Cupressales > Cupressaceae > Chamaecyparis > Chamaecyparis obtusa. Next base: position 127,238 of record BSBK01000278.1, on the reverse strand, counting down.
ATGGTTCCTCCATATCCAAACTGAGGTTGTTTAAGATATCATACGTGATCATATTCCCCTTGGAAATGATGAGTGAGCACATTGGGAATCATCTGGCAAAGGAAAAATTCTAACTAATCAATACGAGGTATCTAACCAAGAAATGAATTCCTATTATTATTATTTACAAGATGAAAACTAGAACAGGTCAATTCGAATAGTTTAAATAAAATAAAATAAAGTATAGTGACACTTTATGAAGATAATACTCTATACAAAATAAGGAAATTCATCTAAAATATATACAAAATGCAAGAGTACAGATGACATATGCCATATGTGGATATGCTAATAATCAAGCTTATTAGTAACAAATTTGAAAAGGAAAAATAATAGAAGATAGTCCAATGGAGGCTTTAATTTTGCAAAAAACTGAGGCTCCATCAAGTTCTACTTAGTTTGTTTATTTATAATGATACGTAAATAATTCACATCCCCTTTGAAAATTCCATACATCACCTTAATCTTCAAATTTGTCTCCTAATCACTCCATGCTAGTGTACAATTGCATTGTCCTTTCAGATCTGGGTCTAGTGTTAGGGAATCATCTATCAAGTCTTGATTTAAATTTCTCCCTTCCTTTCTTGGCCTCTTTTATTTAGGTTCCTCTTGAGTTTCTACTTGTTATTTTTTCTTTGTTTTATTTCCCTATGTTTCTTTAATGTTCCTTCCATTTTGTCCTTCAGAAAAGAAAAGCCTATGTTGTACAATTTCTTAATGATTTAGGCACTTACTTGGAGCTATGAAAATAACTATGATCTTCTGGCACTATTTGATTTCCAATTCTTCGTGTCTATATCTCGGTGGCCTCTGAATTTTCTCATAGGTCTCAATTATGCATCAGAAGTATGGTTGATGATATGAAATATATAAGATACTTTGTTACATGTAGCCTTAAATATTACTAGCATCACCATTAAATGTTTTTACTTTAAACTTCCTATCAATGTGAAACTCCCTTAATTTTCTTGGCCCCAAATTTTTGGTCTTATCTCTTGTTATTGTATTTAAACTCGTAAATATTTTCTTCGATCCTATGTATATCCTTATTTTCTCTAACTGATTCTAACTCAAGGCTTATTAAAGAAATTTTCTTTTGTTAAATTGTTGTATGTTGTGATTGTGAGGAATCACCCTGACTCATGTAACTCCTCTCAACAAGGTTTTTTTTTTATAGGACTCACTACCTTGTAAAAAATCAATTTGATTTGGTTGAACCTCAATGTCCCATTGATGAAGTAAACTTTTACTTATATAATTTATTCTATTTTTCAATAGGATCACAATATATTTCATAAATAATCATTTTTTCGATGGGACTTTATGTTTTGATGAAGCACCTTTCTGCTTTCTTAGATCTTCAATGTCACACAAAAATTATCATATTTCAAATAGATGTTTTAACACGTCCCATACACATCATAGCATCTCTCTTCAATGAGGTACTTTACTACCTTTGGTCTTTGTCATCTCTTAGGTGATCTCATTGGACAAGCCACTTTAATATCTCCCTAGTCACGAAGAAGAAAATAAATGGGATTCACGATATTTTTTTTTTGAGACAAGCCATTTAACTGGGACACTATTTTTCTTTAGTAGCTATTCATTTTCTCCTCAATGCAATACTTTGTCGATAAGATTTTTCTATCTCCCTTCGATAAAGCATTTTTTATGAGACATGCCTTTTCAAATTTTTGCAATGCTCTTTTCCCTTGTTAGATGTCTATTATTACATCGATGTTGATATTTCAAAGAAATCTTCATATGTCTTTTCAAATGTAATTTTCTAAAACAATGAGTTCAAAACCAAAAATACATGTACTTCAAAATTTAATATTATATATGACTTTCACTAATACTAAGTGTAATCTTATATTACTATTTAAAGAGCATTTCAAATAGCATTTTACAGTAGATCTTTTCCCATGGTTATGTAGTATTGCATGAGAAAAAAAAGGAAAATAAAGAAAATACAGTTGTAAACTCCTTTGATATATTAAAAATTTAGATTTTCGAAGGTCCAACAAATTTTAATCAATGTATTTAGGTTGAAATCTCTAATGAATATATTTAAATGTGCTCCTAATACACACATTAAAAACCATTTTTGCAAATGCAAACAAACTAACAATATAAAGAAGTTATGACTTTACTATGGATGTGACCATTTTTATTCAACTAGTTTAAATGTAAATGTTTGCACCTAATAGTTTGGTATAAAACATGTTCTTTCAGTTCAAATTAATTAACAACTATTAGAGAAGAGGGCTTTAACTGGTAAAAAGTGTAAACATAGATTTGTTATTCAATGTGTATGTGTAGTACGAGTCAAGGAAAACTACCTTTTTCTGTTTCTTGTATAGTTTATAGTATAAAATAAATTGACAAATCATGAAAATGCAATTGAAAAGTATTTATGGAAGATGGGTTTCTAAGCGTACCTTGAACTTGATATTGAAATATTGGGTTGCCTTTGTTACTGGTTCAACTCCCAAGCTGTCTTATAAAGCCCGTTTCCAGTACCTTTAAATGGGTAATCAAAAAAAAATTTCACCACAGCTCTTACTAGAAATATAAGGCCTTATAATTTAGTACATAGAATGACAAAAAAGTTAAAGCATTGATACTACGTAGTACAATTTATTTTACTATAAATTTTAAATGCTTTTTAGTTAAATACATGCATAGCTCAACAATCGTTTAGAACAATGTTTGTTTGATTATACAGTGAGACATGTGTAGCACAGTATTGAAAATATGACTATACAACACAAATTGCATAGGACTATAACCTTACCGAGATGAAACAAAGGAGTAGGACTTAAAGAATTTTTTTTATGGTAATAAAGGATTCAATAATTAAGGATTGGAGATAGAACAAAAAAGAAAATTGATGTTTTTGATTAAGTAAAACAGGTTTTACAGGGATCCTACAACCCACAACAAAGTAATTAAAAATAAAATTGATGTTTGAGGTTACATTCACTAGGTCTTTCAAGAAGAAATAGGTCTTCTAGATATAAACAAAATTAGTGTTTGATGGACTTTCATAGCTCAGTCATTGCATGTATAAGTTGGATAAGGTCTGAATAGAATAATATTTATGAGATAGTCAAATTTCAACCTTCAAACATCTTGCAAAAGAAGTAATATGATATTAGTGCCTTAGATCATATGGAGAAGTGCATAGTAAAAAAGTGAGATTTTTCAAAATAAAAACTATACAAAATAATAATTTATCATCATTGAATTGGATTTAGGGACTACTCAATCTATCAAATACTTTATAATAATATACATTTGCACAATTTTAACAAAAAAATATCAATTAAACATTATTAGATCATTGATAAATCTGCATGTACTTGCAAGACCTAAGTACATAGGGAAAAATATTTGTCAAAATATTTGTTCATTGTACATAACATCGACTATACAAACTCAAATGCACAAAAAGCAGTGAAATAATCAAATTCACATTAAAACTAATAGTATTGGTAGATGAAGAGACACAAGGCCTTTGCTTAAGGTGAAGAAAGGAATAGCAAATCAATATAGTTTAATGAAAGCCCACCAAAATCTACCCTAGAAACTTAGTTTACATAAATGAAACCTATTTATACAAAGTGTAGATAGGATATATGCTTAATAGACTTAAGTGCTCTACATTAGCAAACATGGCTTACATAGTAGGTTGACTATCGACTAGATATGCAAATTGGTTTTCCCTTTCACATTTCACAACAATCAAACTCTTTCATAATGAAAGCCCTCTGTATGACTATTAAATTATGAAGAAATATTTTATTAATAATAAAAATATATATAGATAAATCAATTGAACAAAGATGGTGTACACATAATTATAAGAACTTAAGCTATCGACATATATTTTATTATAAATAATAATAATATTAAATATATTAATATTGATATAATAATAAATATTTTTTTCCTTAAAGGCTCACTATAATGTCCCCTTTTTCAATTTCTTAATGTTTAACTAATTCTTAAATTGCAAGAGACTTCTTACTATCCAATCCTTATTTTGCTACTAGTGAATGTATTAATATGACTTGCAGCATGTGTAATAACAATATCTTAAAGGAATATGATACTTCTTACGATGTGCCAATTAACAAATATTAATCTCTTTATTCCAATGAACTAGACAATGCAAAATTTGCTATTTCGATGTTAATGAAGAGTGGTCTGTGATTGTATTACGATGTGAATTGCCTTGTTTAATAATGATTAGCTTGATGCACCAATGTTATATAACAATATCAATCTAAATATAGATGGGATTGTAAGCCTTCTACCTATTTGAAGGAGACAAGATCTTTCAATAAATGCGGAAATAAATATCAACCCGATTTAAGAATTTTGTATGTTAATTATAGATGGAAAAATGGTATGTGTCCTAACTTCAACTTTTAGTGTAGAGGATTGATTTGCTGCGGCAAACAAAATGCCTTAATGTTCATCTTTTAATAAATTTTTTAGAGTTAATTACAGACAGAAAATGCTTCGTTTTCAGATTTCAATTTACCTGTAGAGATTTTCTTTAGTGTGGCACAAAATAAAATTGTATTTGTTTAATAGAGTTTATAAAATGTGACTTTCTAATTTTCCTTCATTTATTTGATTTGTTTTGGCTTAAAAAATATTAATTTAGTATACTTTTAGCTTATCCAGTCATTTAAAAATGGATCAATGACTTGTGATGTTAGACTTAATTTTTTTATGCAGAGACAAGATTTGTCATGGCGAAATATGCTTTTTTATTTGAGTTTAGGGAGGAATTGCGGTTAGAGCAGTACTGTTGGTTCTGATTTAAATTTTTGTTGCAACGATTTGATTTGTTGTGGCTATTTCTTCTTCTTTTATTTGAGTTTTCCTAAAAACGTGGAGAGCATTAATCGCAGATAGAAAAATGCATTTATGCTTACTTCATTTTTCACTGCTGTGGCTTGATTTGCAGGGGCAAATAAAGATATTTATTCATTGAAGTTTTTGTTTTAAGCTTGTACGCTTGAAGTACAGACAGTGAAAGTGCCTGTGGCCAAAAAGAGTTCCTTTCTCATTATAATACTGGAGTTGGATGGAATGACCTAAAGGTAGAGTTCCTTTCTGTTTTACGAGGATAGCTTAAAATCAAAATTGTCAGATATGACAGTTTACACCTCATTGTGGTCTGGATAATTTTGCTTATTAAATTCAACAATCGTTTCCTTTTTATCACTACAAGCATAGAGAACACTAGAATCCCGTTGCTTAGTACACTCCAATCTCATAGCAACGCATAACCTTATCAGAGCTTCTAATCGTAGACACCCAATTAGACCATTTTGTTTGAACAATTCACAAAAATAATTTTTTATTTTTACCCTTTTTTTGCCTAAATCCCTAATCTGACCATAAAGGTGTCTTTTCATCCTAGACAAAGCTTTTTTTATGTCTATTTACACTATTTTTATGATTTTGCCATTTTAAGGGAAACTAGTATTTTTTGAAGGCAACCGATCAAGGTGTGCAGATCTTGCAAATAGGTGTCCATACCCTGTTCGAAGGCACCCATTTGGGCACAACCAGGGAGGATGTTGGTAACATAAAGGAATTTGGCTTTCTAACAGTCAACAGTATACTATAAAAGTATTAAAAATAATTATTTTAAAATAAAATCTTTAATATTTGTTGAACCATTTTTCAACAGTTCAATACTGAATGTTTTTATGTTTCATATCTATTTAAAAGAACATATCTTTTGTAACTTTAACAGTCTATTAGGCAATATTCAGTTAGGCAACTGAAACTTTAAAAAAAAGACTGTTGTTAAAAATTCCTCCTTTTGACTTTGATGAGCCTTAACAATAAACTCTGGCTTTTAACTTTGACGAGCGTTAACAATAAACTGTCATAAACAGAATGGGAATCATTCGTTGAAAATGGGGAAGAGGGAGTAAGAGAATAGGTTGGCTATAAGAGTAACTAAAACATGTATCCAAAATATGGAAGCACAGACAACACACAAAATTTTGATAGAATGTAGCAAATGGAATTGGAATGCAATGATTCTATTATGATATGCAAGAAATATAATTGTTACATTAAATGCAATAATTTCATTGATCGTAATAAGTCTCAAATTTACATAGTTGTGACAAAGCTTGAATGAAACACTAGATCACAAATAAGTATTCGAAAGGCATGTACCAGTCGTTTGAGCTACCTACATGACAAACGAAAAAGAAAACAAAGAAGAACAGAAAAAGAAATGTGAACACATAATAGAACAACACTGCAATCATAGGGGAATATATAGAAGGGAAGAACACGCAAATGAAAAAACCTAAACCTACCTTAGCAGAGCTCTGGAGAAATGGAGAGTACAACAATTAGCCGCAAGGTTTTCTATCTGCAAAGAACAAGCCAACAACAAACTATTAGATTCAACAAGCCACAAGATCAGTCTTACAAATCAAAGATCTCTTTTAAACCTATGCAGAAGAAGAAATATTCACCTCAAAAGAAAACAAATCTTCTCAGGACTCTTTGCAAATTTGATTTCAGAACATTGCAAACATATAAGGCACTTGCACTACCTTTTGTAGACCTTAAATGATGCTGCCCAAATCATAATGAATGTACTCAGTGGTCAGTATGAAACACTACCCGATGCACTGACAGGGAAGAAGTGACATGGTGTCAGTGTATTGCATTTTACAGTGCCTTTCTCCAGAAATTCAAAGAAGTCACATGGTGTCGATGCATTTTTACAATGCCTTTCTCTAGAAATTCATCTCCAAAAAATATCCAACTTAAATTATAGACCACAAGTATTGGGATTTTAGTAGATTTTCTCGCACAATGGTCATTCAAAACCAACCATCACGCATAAAATTAAAAATCTACTAATTTCAAAGACCTTACCACTACCAAAGAATAGGCCAATAATTGTAAGTTTCTAACTATACAAACTATTCAAACAAATACAAATCTTAATAGCGAGGATGCTATAAGATTTGGTAAGCGAACAGGCCAATAATTGTAAGTTTCTAACTGTACAAACTATTCAAACAAATACAAATTTTAATAGCAAGGATGCTATAAGATTTGGTAAGTGAACAGAATGCTGCAAAATAGTATAAACTGCACAAAAAAACATAAAAGTTTAAATGTACAAACTATTCACACAACTACAAAATTTAATAACAACGATGCTATGAGATTTTGTAAGCGCACAGAATCCGAAAAAATAATATAGGCTGCATAGTGGCCCCATGAATATTGGTTTGCATATTCATATTTTAGAGAGAGGTCACACGTCCCTTTGATGATCAGGTTTTCAACATGAGCCTACTTTTTTGGTAAAGTAACTATTGTTGAGCTTGATCGGTTAATTATGTCTCATTAATGTGTTCTCTTTCAGTACGATAAACATGAAGTCTTGGAAAAAATGCCACCAAGGTCTTAGATGGCATAAGAATTACTTTTTGATCATGTAGATAAAAGGGTGTATTATCCATGTAATCAGATGGACGATTTGAATTTGAATTTTTGGTTTGTAACTTTCAAGATTTTCTTATGGTGTAAATTATAAAAATTATATGAAAAGTAGTGAGAAAATTATAATATTTGAGAGACAAGGAAAAAATGCTATCTCATTTTATCAGGTGTTAATACCATGCAGAAAAACTACCTCTAAATGTCTTACTAGTCATGCAGTATGGATACCAATAAAATTGTACAAGTAAAGTGGGACAGGTATTACAAATGTGAAAAATTTAATAGATTTTTATTTATAATTTGTTTTGTTTATTTAAAATTAGTAATTTTGCAATTGAATGAATAATAAAAAATAGTACCGAGATTAAAAAAGATAACGAATTTGATTAATAGCTGACAAGAAGCCAACCAAACATAAAAATGATACAACAAAAAAGTGGGAAAAAAACTACGCAAAAATGATTCATCGTCAAGCCAACATGTTATGTCATGTAAATTAAAGAAAATATTTATCAAACTTAGGAAGGCTAGGAGTGTATTTCTGTCATTTGCAAGATCTATAGAAATGGATGTTGCATAGTGATGTGTGATCATTAAGTTGGTGATATGGAATTTTATTTTTTAATAAAATTGAGCAAGCCATAGTTGTCTATTCTATAATTTGCAACCTACAATTGCATATATCACAACGATGCCAGTTCACAATTGAGATCAAAATTTGAAATATTGGGTTGAATCCCACATTTTCAGTCTACCTTTCTATTGAAATCCAACACTAAAATGGAATAGTACAAGCTAATTCCCATTACAAAATGGGTTTTTCTTCATACACTGCAATCAGAGTGTTCGATGAGACCATATTTTTATAAGGCATTCCCTGAAACTAGTTCAGGCACCTTTTTTTATGCTTCCTTATTTTTTATTCTTGTCTACCAAGACAGTTGCAGCTAAAACATCTGATAAAATTCCTCTTTCCTTTATCTTGTGATGAATCTCCAAAACCCTATTCCAAAGATCGTTTTGGCCCACAGGGAGATGCTAGGAAAGGTTGTTGAATCTCGATTTTTACCAGACAATGGCAACAATAAAAATAAAGAAAATAAAAAAAATAAAGAAAAAGAGATATAATATAAATTTTGGTCCAAAAATTTGTAATTTCGTAATCCAATACATAATTTCTAGAAATAATGTTAATTTAGTTATGGAGAAAGACATGATTAGCCTTTCGCACAATTTATGATCATATGTGCATATCGTGTTAAACATTTCACGTGCCTTGGCATTGCTGAAGGAGTTGAGCGGGCCCATAAAAGCCATGTAATCACGCCCAGCCGGGATTACGTAGATGAGGATTACATAATTATTATTATGCTTGGGACGGCTTGTTTGCTTTTGTGAATGTTGTCTAGTAGGTAGACAAGGATTGAAGGTTCCTTTCTTATATTTTAATCCCTATATAGATAGCCCTGTTGATTCAAAACAAGCAGAGAAACATGATAAAAAACAACTAAACTAAAACATAAATAAATACACAGACAGAAGACAGAAATTTATAGTGGTTCACCTGTAAATAGGCTACGTCCACTCTCAGCAATGGGATTCTCTATTTTATTATCTCTGTGCTCTATATAATTTACAAGACTACCACACCATAATCTTATGGCTGTGCAAAAGTTCTGTATTAAAGAACTTTCGCACAGCCATAAGATTATGGTGTGGTAGTCTTGTAAATTATATAGAGCACAAAGATAATAAAATAGAGAATCCCATTGCTGAGAGTGGACGTAGCCTGTTTACAGGTGAACCACTATAAATTTATGTCTTCTGACTGTGTGTTTATATATGTTTTAGTTTAGTTGTTTTTTATCATGTTTCTCTGTTTGTTTTGAATCAACAATTGGTATCAGAGCCAGTTTGGCTTGAGCAGAAATGGAAGAAGAAGGTGAAGTTGATTTTATCATCAATGAATTTCTTGAAAATTTGGACTTGGTAGAGATTGAGGTTGTGCCTGTAAAGAGAAAAAGGATCCGCCATGTGCACTGGTGGGATGGTTGGGAAAATAAACTTGAAGCTGAACCAGAGGATTTAAAAGCTCTTAAATCTTAGCTTAATGCAATTCTTGAGTGCACAGGTGATGCACAATATAAGAAAGTTGTAATGGAAGAATTGCGGAAGAGGGTAAAAGAGGACAAGACTAGAAAGACTGTAAAGGACCTAGTGTTGGTCATTTATGAAATGGCTTCTCTTAGTTCTGGCTTCAGCCTCAATGATCCAAATAATTTTTCTTGCAGAGTTCTTAGGATGCTGCAGCTGGAGTACTCCACAGAACATGGGAAGTTCCCGGTGGAAAAAGATGAATGGACATATGAGAAGTTCGGTGTGGAAGAAGGTGAAGGGGCCAACGAAGGGGAAAAGAATTCGCTTGAAAGGGCAGACAAGTAATATGCAGTGCGTTGGAGATTCAATCTCTGATCACGATGGGCCATGGTTCAACACACGGTTTACACCAAACACATTTGTTGACAGTGGTTTAGCCAACGCACTCCCTACCACACCATTGCAAACAACAATGGGTCATGGTATATCAATGCAGCCTGGGCATGACTTGGCATCAACCAATGTGGATAGCCTGCCTCAATCTCCCGTGTTTGGGAGGAAAAACGGTTCTCCTCTACGCATAGGACAAAGCTCCCATCACAGCCTGCTGGGAGATTTTGATACGCAGTAGCAAGGGACATGGATAAATTTGCCTCAAGTTAACGCTTCCAATGAAGTGGCATGCAACATGGACAGGGTAGAAACGCCTGTGTAGCAGTCAAATGCAAACAGTTTTGAAATAATAAATAAATCTCAATCTTTTGTTTTCTTCCCTGCGCCAACACAATCCAAGGAAGGGGACCACAATTTAATGTCAAGTGAGAACGTTGGCCATTTGCAGTTTCCTCAACGGAATGAAGGAATGACTGTGGACACCGCAGGGAACAGAATTGTTCCTCGTTCTCAGCATACATAGGGAATAGAAGAGAATTTTATGGAGAGGACCAAATCTGATGATTTTGGTAAAAATAATTCAGGGAATGATAATTTTGGTGTCCACTTGCAAGAGCAGTCTGAGGATTTGTTGCCTGTGGCTAATGTTTCCTATTCTTCCGGGTCTGATGTGCCGCCCCTATTTTCTAAAGGCGAAGAGAGGTTGATTGTGACAAACCTTACAAGGGCTAAATTCCAGGAGTTGTGTTCAGATCTACTTGACCGGCTAAAGACACCCATGGAGAATTCATTGCGAGATGCAAAATTGTTCTACAAAGACACAGATGAAATTATCTTGGTTGGTGGGTTCACCAGAATTCCTGCCGTTCAGGAACTTATCAAGAAAATGACTATCAAAGAACCCAATGTTATTGTAAATCCAGATGAAGTTCTTGCTCTAGGAGAAACTGTTCAGGCTGAAGTGTTGGCTGGTGATGTCAATGATATTGTGCTTCTAGATGTCACCCACTATCAAATGGGTTGGAAACTCTTGGTGGTGTAATGACAAAAATCATTCCACAAAATACCGCTCTACCCACTTCGAATCAAGCTGAGTTTGTTATTTATCATACAGAAAAACAATTGAAGGAACTTGGTGATAATGGTCCTCTTGTGGATGAAGCAGAAGTATGCTTTGAATCTACAGCAAGTAGTAGTTTTCATCATGGACTGATGGTCAAACTAGTGTCTGGTAAAATAGGAGAAGATATTTTTCATTCAGATTTGATTTGGAGAAGATTCATTAGGAGCGTGCTGGAACAGAGTCTGGCAGTGTTGAGATTTTCTCAAAAACCTCCTCATTTTATGTGATCGATAAATCTGGAGCATGGGATATCTTAGTGTGATTCTTCTTTGATGGTGATTGGTTTTCAAGTGGGAGATTGTTGGGTAGGTGAACCCCAATCTTAATCGTCACTGCTACAGTCAGTCCTTCTGACTTGTAACACTTTCCTACTGCAGATTCTTCTTTGTGTAACGGCTCTTGTAATGAGTGTTGGTCTTTTCATCTCCCTTCTTTTGGTTGAGACTGTATTAAAGAACTTTCGCACAGCCATAGGATTATAAAACTGAAATAAAAAGTAATTGCAGACAAAATATAAAACTGAAATAAAAATAGAGAGATTCAAGTACTCAACAAAGAACACAGAGATTTATAATGGTTCGTTCATAAAATGAACTACATCCACTCTACAAGCCAGGGCATATCAGTTTTATTATATCAACATTCAAAGTTACAGCAGCAGCTCTCAAGATATGAATTTACATTCACTGAATAATCTAATTCAGTATCGCAGTCCAAAAATATGAAATGTAACGGCAAAGGAATAAACAGAGTGCAGGCAGAGTGAAGGATTGGCCTTCACCAAATACTGACAGAACAGACAGAACCATTACAAGCCCCAGTTTTGACGTATGCTTTGTGGTGATAGCTTCAACGTACAAATTTCTTGATTAATTCTCCCAACGAGGATGAGTGTTTGGGATGGCGATGAAATTCCCCTCTACAAATAGGATCGGATTAGCATTTCTTCACAATAGTTCTCTTCATAAGATAAAAGAAAATGGCAAAGGCGATGAAATTGTTTTGCTCTGTGATAATAATGGCACTGGTAGTGGGAATGGCAGAGGCAGAGGTAGAAGCTGTAGCTGACCCTAATCCCTGCCTAACTCAAGTTCAATGCACCACCAACCTCGGTTGTCTCGATGATTTGAGCTGCTGTGGGCTCGAGGTCAATCTGTGTGGTCCAGGAACGGGATATTGTTGTTAATCCCTTTATTTGCTGCACAAATCTTCTCACATAGAAACACTTGAACTTCTCTCAAAATAAATATTCTATTCTACTATGCTTTGGACATATGCAAAGATTATATTATTATTATCATAATCTAACTATGTTTTATATTGTGGTAGTCATTAGATTATGAAAAATATGACGTGTTTGGTTGCAATAACTTTGTGGGAGTTATTAGATTATAAAAAATATGATGTGTTTGGTTACGATTATAGAATTGATCTAATATAATAAATGATTTGTATAGTTATATTCTAGAGTTTTTTTAATGTAAATCATTTGTATTAGATTGTATATTATTGCATAAATAAATAAGATTAGAAGGATTTTATTTTCTATTATTTTTTTAGTTATAAATGCTTGATATCTTATATCTATACCATTTACTATGAGCATGTATGGTTATATAAATAAACTTAAGTTCTGTTCAATTAGAGAATCATAGTAGATAGAAGGGAGATGGTCACTTTATTGCCCCTAGTATCTTGTTCTCTTATAGTGAGCATTAATAAAAGGGAGATGATTATCTTTTGTTGTGTAGTAACTCATTTTTTTTTGTGTGCTATCTTATTTTCTTAGAAAAACATAGATAAGGAGAGATGATGATCTTTTGTTATGTAATATATTATTTTCTTAGAATGATTAAATATTTAAACAAGGGGATGGTAATCTTTTATTCTGTAGTATCTACTTTTCTTAGAATCATAGTAGATAGAAGGGAGATGGTCACTTTATTGCACGTAGTATCTTGTTTTCTTAGAATGAGGAACAATTAAAAGGGAGATGATTATCTTTTGCTGTGTAGTAAATCAATTTTGTGTACTGTCTTATTTTCTTAGAAGAGCATAGATAAAGAGAGATGATTATCCTTTATTATGTAGTATATTATTTTCTTAAAATGATTAAATGTTTAAAAAGGGGGATGGTTGTCATTTATTTTTTAGTATCTTATTTTTTTAGAATCATATTAGATGGAAGGGAGATGGTCACTTTATTTCACGTAGTATCTTTTTTCTTAGAATGGGCATTAATAAAAGGGAAATGATTATCTTTTTTTGTGTAGTAACTCATTTTTTTGTGTGCTATCTTATTTTCTTAGAAGAGCATAGATAAGGAGAGATGACTATCTTTTGTTGTTTAATATCTCATTTTGTTGTCTATTATCTTATTTTCTTAGAATGAGCATAGGTAAGGAGAGATGATTATCTTTTATTATGCAATATATTATTTTCTTAGAATGATTAAATATTTAAAAAGGGGATGGTTATCTTTAATTGTGTCTAGTATCTTATTTTCTTAGAATGGTAATAAATAAAATAGAGGTAGTTTAATATTATTAAGTATTATCTTATTTTTGTAGAAAGATAATAGATCAAGTGAGTGATGGCAATTGAGCAATATATGAATGTGTATATGTTGTCATTGTTGGAAATAGATATCATTGTGATGCAGGGGCATTCTGGTTAAGGAAAAGATATTCTTGGTCCTTCATGAAACTGCATGGGTGTTTGTTATTTTGGCTGGTTTTACTCGGTTGCAGCCTTGATCGACAGCCTTGGTCATTGAAGAAAGCTTGGTCATTGAAGAAACTCAGTAGGACTTCTTGCACTCCGTGAAAGTGTTACTCAACGATACTTGTGGTGCTCGGTCGACACTAGTGCTTGGTGATGCTTGACATGTTTGGTTATTTCACTATCGCTCGGTTGTTTCTCCATTGCTCAGTAGTTCTGACTTATCAATTGGAGTTCTGTATGATTTGTTGGGCCGACTTGGTGCATTTATTGTTGGTAGTTGTTGTTACAAGTTGACATGTTGTATTAAATTTTGGTAATACAATTTGTAAGCTGACTTGTACTGCATTTAATATTTGTTTGGGAGAGTTAATGGTTTCACCCAGCCTACTTGTGGTTGATGACTAGTATTTATAGGGATTTTTGGGTAGTTGTTTAGGACAAACATTGGAGGTGGTGGAAGGTAGTGGATCTGGGACATCAGTATTTGATGTGCTAGAGAAGATGGAGTTGGTGAAGTTGTGGAAAAGATCTTGTGTGATCTTGCAGATCAGATTATCATCTGATAGTTTGTATTAACAGAGCTAGTGGTTTGCACACTTGGGAACAAGGAGATTGCTTGGAGGCTTGCGAGCTCAAGTTTAGATTTGCCTTAGGGTTTTCATGTACTGCTAATTATTTTCAGAGCTAAACTAGCTGAGATTGTATTGGATCTATGTGTGGATCTTGCAGAATTGTTTCTAATTGTAATTGGCCCTAACATGAAAGGCATTACATCTGGGCATGTTAATGAAAATTACTTGAAATAATTTGTTGTGTTGTATTTTCTATTGTGTAATTCTAAAGCTGCAAGTTTGGACTGTCCTTAATTGGATTCTCTCACCTTGGTCTATGTCAAGTGGTATCAGAACTAAGTTGTGATCTTGTTGGAGCAGAAGATTGATCTTGCGAGGACTGATCCTACAAAATTGATCTTGTGGAGAAGAGATCTTGTGATCCTAGTTGCAGATCTGAGGCACTGAACTTGTGGAATCTTTTCCTAGTTGTTTTGTAAGATTGTAGGTTGTGATCTAACTTGCATACAACTTGGAGATTGTCACAAGGTGGTCGGTGTAGGGTTTGTTGCAGAGGGTTTCTCTTATCTTTAAGGATGCCTCCGAGAAGATTGGACCCTAGAGTAATTTCTGATCTTTGTGATACTACTGAATCTTGGGTCACAGAGAAGGTGAAAGTAGATTTCAGATCTGAGATGGAGCTGATGAAGAATGACATGGTTGTTGAGATCATGAGAGTTGTTACTGGTGTACCTCAGAATGTTTTTACTGAGGATGGCTATGAAGAAGCTGTTGAAGACTTTGAACCTGCTGGATCTAGTGGTGATGACCAAAGGGATAGATCTGGTGAAGATAGAATTACTCAGTTACCTAGATTTGGTGCTTGGTTTAGTAGTAGTTACTGAATGGAAGTTTCTACTTTCTCTAGTACCTTGAAACCCGAAAACTTGATTGATTGGATTGGTGAACTTAAAGATTTATTTGAGCTAAAAGAAATTGAAGATCCTCTTTGGGTGAGATTGGCACAGACTAAGTTGAAAGGACATGTTGCTCTTTGGTGGAAGGAACTACAAAGAGATAGAGAAGAGCTTAGTATGCTTAAGATTGATTCTATTGAAGACACTTATCAGTATGCTCTGAAGGCAGAAGATAAGTTGAAAAGAAAACAACATGGTAACGCTTGAGGGAAGGAGAAAGTTGATCACTCGGTGAAGGATAAAATGACTGATGTAGAAGATGAATAGAAAGTTGTTGAACCGAAGAAGATAGGTAGAGTTATCTGTAAGGGTACTTGCTATAACTATGGAGAGGAAGGACACCGTTCTTTTGAGTGTACACAGAAGAAGGTTGACTGACGAACTGCTGTGGTGAATGATAACATTTAGAATGAACCTGAATCTGAGAACTTGCTACTTTGGTGAACATTTCTCAGTATAAAGGAGGAACCTTGTCAGAGGAGTAATTTGTTCCAGACTCAATGCAAGACTGAAGGTAAACTCTGTGATGTAATTGTTGATAGTGGGAGTACTGATAACCTTGTTGCTGAGGACATGGTTCAAAAACTTGGATTGAATAGAATGAAGCATCCTTGTCCTTATAGGATAGGCTGATTACAAGATGATCATGCTCTAGAAGTTAGAGAACAATACCTTGTTGATGTTCAGATTGGCCAGTATAAGGATCTTGTTCTATGTGGCATTGTAAAGATGAATAGTTGTGATATATTACTTGGTAGACTTTGGTAATATGATTGCAGAGCTATGTATGACTTTGTAAAGAATGTATTTACTATTGAAAAGAATGACATGGATTTTTCATTGATGTCTTTAATGGATACAATGCTCAGTAGGAGAAGCTCAAATATCAGTTCTAGAGTTGAGTTGGTGAATCCAAAGAAAATGAATGATCAGTTTGGAGACTAGACCTGTGCTTTGTCTAGAAAATATTTGAAGAGATAGAGGAAGCTAAAGTGGAAGAATATGAAAAGAGAGAAGATGGAAGACTTGTATGTGAAGAACTAGTTCAGGGTTTATGTGTTGAACCCTAGAAGATGTTCTTCCCACATATGAACATCTTTTCAAACCTGGGGTGTTTGATGAAGGGGCATTCTGGGTAAGGCAGGGACATTCTTGGTCCTTGGTGAAACTGCATGGGTGTTTGTTATTTTGGCCAGTTTTACTCAGTTGCAGCCTTGACCGACGGTCTTGGTCATTGAAGGAAGCTCGATCACTAAAGGAACTCTGTAGGACTTCTTGGGCTTGGTGAAAGTGTTACTCAGTGTTGTTTGTGGTGCTTGGTTGACACTAATGCTTGGTGATGCTTGGCATGTTTAGTTATTTCACTGTCGCTCAGTTGTTTCTCTATTGCTTGGTAGTTCTAGCTTACCGATTGGAGTTTTATGTGATTTTTTGGGCCAACTTGGTGCATTTATTGTTGGTAGTTGTTGTTACAAGCTGATATGTTGCATTAAATATTGGTAATACAATTTGTAAGCTAACTTGTACTACATTTAATATTTTTTTGGGAGAGTTAATGGTTTCACCCAGCCGACTTGTGGCTGATGACTAGTATTTATAGGGATGCTTGGGTAGTTGTTTAGGACAAAAATTAGACGTGGTGGAAGGTAGTGGATCTACAACATTAGTATTTGATGTGCTAGAGAAGCTAGAGTTGGTGAAGTTGTGGAAAAGATCTTGCATGATCTTGCAGATCAAATTGTCATCTAATAGTTTGTATTAGTAGAGCTAGTGGTTTGCACACTTAATGGGAATAAGGAGATTTATTGGAGGCTTGCGAGCTTGAGTTCAGATCTGCCTTAGGGATTCTATTAGCTGCTGATTGTTTTTTTGAGATGAACTAGCTTAGATTGTATTGGATCTATGTGTGGATCTTGCAGAATTGTTTCTGATTGTAATTGGCTCTAATCCTGAAGGCCTTACAGTCGAGCATGTTAATGAAAATTACTTGAAACAACTTTTTGTGTTGTGTTTTCCACTATGTAATTATGAAGCTCCAAGGTTGGACTTCCCTTAATTGGATTCTATCACCTTGGTCTATGTCATGTTGTCATGGTCGCTTGGAGTGGAAACAAGTTTTGGATAAATAGTCAAGTGAAAAATGCCTAGGTACAAAGATACTTCACAGGATACAGTCAAGTTATTTTGGTTTGTGAGAATGGGATATTAATTGTGATGCCATGCAAGCTCTGATAGATGATATATGAGATGTACTACAAATTATTTTATAGTTGTAATCATTTTATTTATGTCTGGTGGAAGTTACAGATTGGCAAAGTCATATGAGTAGAATAAGTAGTGAAAATAGGGCATATGAGTGGATGTGATGTATGGAGACTTAACATAAAGTATTTTTTTGATCTAGTTTACGATTTATGATAGGTCCTCACCTATCTTGGTGGATGAATGATCACATGTTTCTTGTTTCATTATGGGCCATGTTTGGAGACACGTTTTGTGAAAAATCAATCAGTTGATTGAGAAACAAAGTTTATTGCATGTATTGTAATGCCCACCCTAGTATCTGCCTATGTTAGAATGACAAGACTATTGCTTTGACACTTTGTATTATTTGATGGATTGTGATTATTGTTTAGTTATCATTTTATGAGACATTTGAGCATAGCTATATTTTTTGTTACTATATTTTATTGGAAATATTAAATGAGCTAGCATTTAATGATGAATGGTTAGAAATGAACTATCATTGAAATGTTTTACATTGATTTATGTTATGATGTTTATATTATGATCTAACCCTACTCATCCCATTATGATTTGGTGTTTATATTAAATGAGTTAGCATTTAATGATGAATGGTTAGAAATGAACTATCAGTGAAATGTTTTACATTGATTTATGTTATGATGTTTATATTATGATCTAATCCCGTTGACCCTGATGAAATTGCCCTCTACAAATAGGATTGGATTAGCATTTCTTCACAATAGTTTTCCTCATAAAATAAAATAAAATAGAAAAGGCGATGAAATTATTTTGCGTTGTGATAATAATGGTACTAGTAGTGGACATTGTAGATATAGAGGCAGAAGCAGCAATAGAGGTAGAAGTTTTAGCTGAGCCTAATCCCTACAAAACTCAAGTTCAATGTACTAGCAACCTCAGTTGTCTCGATGATTTGAACTACTGCGCAATCAATATGTGTGATCTGGGAGTGGAAGTTTGTTGTTAATCCCTTTATTTGTTGCACAAATCTTATCACGGAGAAAGACTTGAAATTTTCTCAAAATAAATATTCTATTGTGCTTTGGACATATGCAAAGATAATATTATTATTATCATAATTTAACAATGTTTTATATTGTGGGAGTCATTAGATTAAGGAAAATATGATTTTTATGGTTGCAATAATGTTGTGGGAGTCATTAGATTATGAAAAATATGATGTGTTTTGTTGTAATAATGTTGTGGGATTCATTATATTATAAAAATATAATTTTTTTGGTTACAATAACGTTATGGAATTGATCTAATATAATAAAATACTTGTATAATTATATTGTAGACTTTTAATGTAAATTACTTGTATTAGATTGTATATTATTGCATAAATAAATAAGATTAGGAGGCTTTTTTTTTAGTTATAAATGCTTGATATCTTACATATTTATCATTTACTATGAGCATGTATGGTTATCTAACTTAAGTTTTTTTCAATTAGAGAATCATAGTAGATAGAAGGGCGATGGTCACTTTATAGCACCTAGTATCTTGTTTTCTTATAGTGAGCATTAATAAAAGGGAGATGATTATCTTTTTTTGTGTGGTAACTCACTTTTTTTGTGTGCTATCTTATTTTCTTAGAAGAGCATAGATAAGGAGAGACGATGATCTTTTATTATGTAGTATATTATTTTGTTAGAATGATTAAATATTTAAATAGGGGGATGGTAATATTTTATTGTTTATTATCTTCTTTTCTTAGAATCATAGTAGATAGAAGGTAGATGGTCACTTTATTGCATGTAGTATCTTATTTTCTTAGAATGATCAACAATAAAAAGGGGATGATTATCTTTTGTTATGTAGTAAATCATTTTTTTGTGTACTATCTTATTTTCTCAAAAGAGCATAGATAAAGAGAGATGATTATCCTTTATTATGTAGAATATTGTTTTCTTATAATGATTAAATATTTAAAAAGGGGGTTGGTTATCATTTATTGTGTAGTATCTTATTTTTTTAGAATCATAGTAGATAGAAAAGAGATGATCACTTTATTGCACATAGTATCTTGTTTCTTAGAATGAGCATTAATAAAAGGGAAATGATTATCTTTTTTGTGTAGTAACTCTTTTTTTGTGTGTACTCTCTTATTTTCTTAAAAGAGCATAGATAAGGAGAGATGATTATCTTTTTTTGTGTAGTATCACATTTTGTTGTGTACTATCTTATTTTCTTAGAATTAGCCGCATAGGTAAGGAGAGATGGTTATCTTTTATTATACAGTATATTATTTTCTTAGAATGAATAAAAATTTAAAAAGAGGGAGGTTAGTATTGTTTATTGTGTAGTATCATGTTTTCTTAGAATGGTCATAGATAAAAGGGAGGTGGTTTTATTTTATTATGTATTATCTTATTTTCTTATAAAGATAATAGATAAAGAGAGTGTTGCCAAGTGATCTATATATGAATGTGTATATGTTGTCATTACTAGAAACATATATCTTTGTCATGGTCTCTTGTAGTGGAAACAAGTTTTGGATAAACAGTCAACTAAAAAATGCCTATGTATAGATTTACTTTGCAGGGTATAAGTTGAATTATTTTGGTCAACAAGAATGGGATATTAATCATAAAGGAATGCAAGCTCTGATACATGATATATGTGATATACTACAACTTCTATTGTAGTGACAAGAATTTTGGTTATGTCTGGCAAAGTCATGCGAGTATAGCAAACAATGGAATCCAAGCATATGAGTGGACGTGATGCTTGGATACTTAACATGATGTATTTTGTTGATCTATTTTACAGTTTATGATAGGTCCTCACATATCTTGGTGGATGAATGATCACATGTTACTTATTTCATTATGGGCCATGTTTGGAGACACATTTTTCAAAGAATCAATGAGCCGATTGAGAAAAAAAGTTGATTGGACATATATATATGTTGAGTTTTGGGCTATGAGGTTGATGAATGATGTTGTGATGATATGAAATGACCGATTAAGTGGATATTATGTGATTATTATTTCTATCTTCAACTGAAACTACTTTAGCATAACAAATGGTGTTATAGTTCATTTTTGTTTTTGTAAAATCCTTTTGTATTACTAGACATTGAGTTCTTTATAAGAGTAGTAAGCTCCATTTTGTATCAATCCATAATAGGGTTATAGACACCTAACATGGGCTTTCCTCTAACAATGACACGTACTAATGTAATATTCCTCTCCTAACATGGCAAGGTCCCCTAACAAGGACATTATACTCTTAGTGCATAATTTGTGGATACCATCCCCACTGGGGTTTTCCCTTGGATAGGGCTTCCTTTAAAAAAATCATGTCGTTATGAGTTATTTACTTTATCTTTATGTTCATATTATTTTAGCTATTGCATGGTTAATTTTAAATTGGTTAAGAAAGATTAAAAGTGATACAACACTTACTCATCCCCCCCTCTCAATGTTTCTTGATCCTAACAATTTGTATCAAATAATTTGGCCCTTAGAGAGAAAGCCTAATAGCTTGAGGGAGATCTTGATTGATTCAAGTAGTTTGGAAGAAATTTTTGAGGAAGCGCTTGAAGACCTAGATAAGGCTAATCCTAAAAATATTGAATTAAAATATAAGCTAAAGAATCTTGAAGATTATATCAAGAAGCTCAAAGAGCGGATTGACATTTCAAGAAACAAAAGGAAAGAGCTTGTCGAGAAGATTATGGAATGTGAGAATGATTTGAATTTGATCTGATTGAAAAAATTAAACAAGAAAAAGAGTCACTAATGTGTGAATGTGAGATCTCCACTTTTCAAATGGCTAAATAATTCTAACAAGAAAGAGAAGAAAAAGAGAAAAATTGAAGAGGCCTTAAAGAGTGCAAATGTATAGATGAGAATAATGGAGCTAGAAATTAATGATGTCAAAACCAAGTATCAAAAATTGGAGAAGTAAAATATCATCATTAAAGAAGATCTTGTGGAGGCAAGTAATCATATTGAAAAAGTTAATTTGAGTAGTAACAAAATTCATGAACAACTCTAGAGAGATAAAAACTTGAAGGTGACAAGATAAGAGTTGGATTCAATGAAGTTGAATATTCCAAATCTCAAGAGGTGGAATTTGAATACATAAAAGAGAAGCACCAAATCGGATGAAGAACCTAAAGAATAGATCAAATCCATCAAAGGAAGATGTTTTGAATTCAATAAATTTGGTCACATGAAGAATGATTACAAAGGTAAGAGTGTTCCTAAATCTTTTTATGTCTATTGCTTTAATTGTTGGACATATGGACATAAAATAAATAAATTTAGAAAAACAAATGAAAGCTAGAAGAAACAAGATTATGTTAGACAACCTATTACAAACAACAACATGACATGTTACAAATGTAACAATTTTGGGCACATTACAAACCACCTGTTACTTAATTAAGAGCAATAATGAGGGACACATATCAAAGTATTGTAGATATGATAGATCTTTCAACAACAGAAGACCACCAATAGCAATAAAGAAAAATATCGGTGATACTAGCAAGAGCTTGGTAGAGCATATGGATGAGTTTAATCACCTTTTTGTAATAGAAGGAAGTAGGGAAAATGGAAAAGTATGGAAGCAGAAGAATTCAAGTGAATATAAGGGTCAAGGAGAATCTATAGCTGCTACTAGATCTTTGTCATATTCTATCATTTCCACATCAGCATAAATGGCTAAGAATGACCTTAGGGGAAGCCTTAGAGGAATTCACCTGTCAATTATTTAGCCCCTAATATAAAGATTGAAAGTATGAAAGGTTGTGTGTAGTTGAATGAATATGTTTTGATGTCAAATTTATTTTTGCAAGGTCTAGAATGTGACTAAGATTGATTGATAGGATAGTAGTTTCATGGATTAATGGCCTTCTAAGCTTTTTGGAGTGTATTTAATGTGTCATAAATGTATTACAAACTATATATGAGCATAGTCGATCATTTTTATCGCCATTCAAGAAAGTTTGAGGAAGAAAAAAGATATCTTTGAGTGTTTGGATTGATTTCAATGTTCACGTGATCAACAACCCTAATTTGGAAAAGAAGGTATTTAGGTTTATTTGTGAGCTTGATTTTTAGTTTTAACAGTTTGAAAACATGGATGTACCTCAGATCTTTGATGTAAAGGAGAGTAATAGGTACAAATTTAAAGAAATTCCATTCAAATCTATGCAAGATGACCTTGAGGATGTGTTCTCACAAACACCACATGAATTAATACATGTAGAGGATATTAGGGCATATATTCATTGTAAGTTGGAGTTCATAGGAGACATTGGGATACACAATGAGCTAGCTTTGATATGTTGAATGATGATGAATCACTAAAATCAAACTTCGAATAGATGAAAAACTTAAGCATACTATAGATGACATAATTCTATGAGTTTGATGAACCTGAATGGATTAAGATAGTGCTGAGTAGAATTTATGATCAGTTCTTCTAGATTGGAGACAAACCAATAAATATTGGGTAAAAGAAAAAAGTTGTGTCACATTTCAGGAAAACTTCATCCACTTTTACACATGTCATTAGTTTACACAATTTCCAAATTCTAAACAAAAATGCCATTTTTATGTCATTAAAGTTAAAAAGTTTGTGTCTTGTTAACCTTTTCCTTTATAAAAGTGTGACATAGATTTGTACTTTTACCCTATAATGAAGGAACTCATTCATTTGGTAACTAAACTTGACAACGCAGGTAAACTACCTATTAGGGTGAAGATTACAAAGAAAGAATTTGAAACCCTAAATAGATCCAAGTGGAGCAAGTGTGCAATGATAATCACAAACATTAAGAAGAATAATGTGAGACTTGTTTCCATGATTCTTGGCTACAAGATGCATTATAGCATTAGGATAAACTATATTTTAGCATGTATTATCCACATGGCTTACAAGATGATCATAGAGAATGAGCATTATGGTCTATGTGAAGTACTTAGACTATAATTGCTAGAGAATTTGAGGAGAATTAAGCATGCAAAATAGATGCATTCAAATTTGGGTCCCTAGTATTGCATCTTTTCTTCCACATTGTTATACATAAGTTTCTTGGCATGCATCATCATGTATGGAAATAATATAAACCTACAACTACTAAGATTAGCTGGTATTATAGAATGCAAGATAACAATTAGGTTGATGGTGAAATATTTTGTATGTTCAAAGTATTTCAAAGAGATATGAAGAAAAGGGAGAGGATACCCAAGGAGATAGTATAAAAGTATAAGGAGACCATCTTCTTTATGGTGGAGATTGATTGAAAATTAGTTGAGGCATATAAACTGAGATTTTGATGGTGCCCTCCAATGGGTCATGAGGTGAGCCCTTAGATTTGTATCCCTTACATTAAACACATCCTTACATTTGAGAAAGAACCCATAGAGGAAATATGGGGAACATATGAAGAAAAATCCCTAAAGGTTAGAGAGGAACTAACTAGGGGAGAAATGAAGAGGAAAGTAGAGAAAATCATTGATAAAGTTGCATAAGGAGAAGGGTTACCTAAGGATCTAATGGAAGAACTAAGGAAAAATGATCCAAGTGGATTTTGAAGACCTCAAAAATTCAACCCACTTAGAATCTCCCAAGATTGGCATCAATGTATTGAGCACTAAGAAATGTTCCTGACACAACTTGAAGCATGTCAAAAGAAGTTCATTTGCTCAAGATATGCTTGGTCAAAGGTTTGGTCAAATAGGTATAGAAGAGGTTGACCAAAAAGATGATATTTGACCATCTCAAAAGTGGTCAACAATGGGTTTCAAATTAAAGAACTCATCGAGAGCTTTCCAATAGCGTTCATTTCATCAAAAATAGAGATCGTATGTGGAAGTTATGCTCGTTTGAACTTACCCAGGGAAATGGTTAACCAAGTGGACAAGTGATGACATCAGCATCCTAGTCAACATCTTCACCCAATCCTATAATGATGTGTGGCATTTAATGGTGATGTGGCAGTCAAAATTAACATGTGGCAAACTCATGATGACATTGCATTTTGAGTGACAAATATAGTGATGTGGCAATGCAATATGATCCAATAAAAGTGGGACATGTGTCAATGCTAGACAAATAACCTTTTAAATAGTTGGTGAAGTTTGAACTGCAAAACCTCTTCTTTCTAGCACCAACTATGTTTTGTCATATGGTTTAATACAGATAAGACAAAATTCGCTACATGACAAAAATGACCTTAGTGTGAATTAAACCCACAACCACTAAAATCTATTTTTGTCCTCAACCAACTTACTGATGAAACTTTCATGATTACAATTGGTGGATGTTCTATTTGAAATGAGATGGCAACTTATGTAGGATCTGAATCCCCTATCTTCATTAACCATAAATGTGCTCAAATTAATATGATCCATTTGAACATTAATAAATCTGAAAATACAATGGATTTAATTATGAAAAGAGGTTAATATAGGAGATATGATGTTATTATATAAAATCAATTAGTTACTCACTAAATTGGGTAAATTGTAATATAAAAAGGAGACTTGATGAGCCTAGGAGAATAATGAGATTTGTTAAGTCTTTGTAATTCTTGAAAGGAGAATTTGGGAGAGAATGCTATGGAGAATTTAGTGGTCTCATAATATGAGATAAAAACTTAAAATTTTCTTGAGAGTATTTTTCACGACTTTATGTCGTTATTGTAAAGGCTTAATTCCCATTGAGAGAGAGTTACAATTTTATTATGTAGCATTGTAAAAGGTTGCGAAGGAGCTACACAAAAACATGTTGCTAGCAAGTTCCTGTCATCGTAGTGTGGAAGCGAGAAGAAAATTGTAACTCCATGGAAGACCATGGTGATGTGAGAGTTTTGCATCATAGTAATGGCACTGATCTTGTGTGTTTGCAGATCTGGAGATGTAGCCAGAGTCTGATGAACTCCAAAATCAAATCCTTTGTCTCATGTTCTTTCTAATGCATTTTTTTTTCTACTTAGTTATTTTATGCATTTTGAAGAATTATTTTCTCAGTTCACAAGTAATGTTAGTTTTGATCTTCATTTTAAATTCGTAACTTGGTGAATCTAAAAAAATTAAGTAATTCATAGTAAGGAGTTTACAGATCAAAAAATGTCATAAAGAAGTCCTCTAGACAGGCGAGCTTAGAGTTTGCACCCCTACAAACTACAAAATTTGTAAATATATTTGATTCACCCTTAGTAGTAGTTGCAGTACATGATCAGAGTCCTACCCTCCTGGGAGAACATTCTAGAGGATGCAGCAGTACTAATATCAAAGAAGAAGGAAGAAGGAACATCTACGAGGACAACAAGGTCCTATAGACCCAAGATGATGATCTTCAAACCTGTTCCTAAAAGGAAGACCTTGGTTACTCCACCAAAGGAAGAATCCCCATCAAAGAATAAGAAAGAAGAGAAAGAAGAGGAGAATAAAATAGAGAAGGTCATTGAACCTTCTCACAAGGTGATAGCAGGAGAGAAGCCTATTGAGAGATAATTGTGGAAGTTGGATCTGAAAATGGTAGTAAAAATGATAGTAGAGCAGGGAAAGCTAAACCATTTCTGCCAAAATATTATGAAAGGTATGATGAGAAGGATAAAATTGAAATATAAGATATTGTGATAAGACATATGTTAACTTTTAAGAAGAATCTAATTGAACTTGAAAGAAGTATTCCAAAGGATTTGTTTGATAGATTAGAAGTTAGAAATAAAAGAGCCTTAGAAGAAGATAATAAGATCCATGTAAAATCAAAAGAGGATATCATATAGTTATCTCCCATACAAAGATTGAAATAATTTTGAATAAGGTAATACCTTTATGGAGGACACAGACAACATTGATCAAGATAGTGGTGAGGAAATATGAAGAAGTAGAAGCTTCCCATACATTCATCTACACTTTGAATTTTATGGAAAAAGAGAATTCAAAGTCGTTCAAAATCAAAGATGTAAAAGGAAAAAATTTAATCGTAATGGAATGAAACACAAAAACTGAAACTAAATTTCATACAATAGCCTTCGTACTTATCTGATATCCCGAATTTGTAGCCACTAAAGCCTAAATTTTTTTGAAGAGATTTTTTCCAGTGATGAAGACTTTTTTCAATGAATCCACCATTTTTCTTTATGTTTATGCATAAACTCCCTTGTAATAAGAGCATAGATAAGGAGAGATGATTATCTCTTCTTGTTTAGTATCTCATTTTTTAGTGTACTATCTTATTTTCTTAGAATGAGCATAAGTAAGGGGAGATGATTATCTTTTATAATATGCAGTATATTATTTTCTTAGAATGATTAAATATTTAAAATGGGGATGGTTATCTTTTATTGTGTAGTGTCTTGTTTTCTTAGAATGGTCATAGATAAAAGGGAGGTGATTTTATTTTATTAAGTATTAGCTTATTTTCTTAGAAAGATAATAAATAAAGAGAGTGATGGCAATTGAGTAGTATATGGTCACTTGGAGTGGAAACAAGTTTTGGATAAATAGTCAAGTGAAAAATGCCTAAGTACAAAGACACTTCATAGGATACAATCGAGTTATTTTGGTTTGTAAAAATGGGATATTAATCATGATGGCATGTAAGCTCTGATACATGATATATGCAATGTACTACAAATTATTTTATGGTTTCAATAAGTTTTTTAATGTTTGGTGGAAGTTAAAAATTGGCAAAGTCATGTGAGTACAATGAATAATGAAAATAGGGCATATGAGGGGAGGTGATGTTTGGAGACTTAACATAAAGTATTTTGTTATTGTAGTTTATGATTTATGATAGGTTCTCACCTATCTTAGTGGATGAATGATCACATATTTCTTGTTTCATTACGGGCCATGTTTGGAGACATGTTGTTAGGAATGAATGTTGAATATATCCTATGGGGGAGTATTAGCAGACATTCTATAGCAGTTGTTGTTGCATTCATGACTGTGATTGTCATTGATGTCAACACGGTGATCTACTAAGATTAGTAGAGGAGCAGATAGTGTTTGAGTTAGCACACATGGGATATTGAAGATGAAGCTATGCGATGTTGAGCACTTATTCTATGATATGCCATAAGCTTATGGTTAAGAGCACAGATAGTAATTATTTTATTCATGGAAGTTATGAGCATTTTAGTGGAACCAGTATTCAGGCAGTGTTCCTGAGTAGCAGTTTGTGGAAATCGGATGATATCTCCTAATCAAGATGGATTCTAGTTATGCATAGTTAGAGAGTAGTTGAAGACATGTTGATAGTGATGTAGTTAATAGCACAAGATCCGAGGTCACATGAGTGAAGAGTTTTAGTAATTGGAAGCTGACAGTTTTGTGTAATTTTGATGTAACATATGGAAACTTTTATTTTGTAATTTGTATGCCGACTCATTTGTAATTACTTGAGTGTGGTATTGCCCCTATCCTCTTCCTAAGAGATTCGATCGTGTTTGCCAGATTTTTTTTTTCAGAGAGGGTTTCTTGTCAAATCTGGGGGACCTATTTTTCTAGTAATCTTGGCTTCAAACAGACCTCACGGTTGCATTCAGAGCATCCAAGAACCCCAAGATCCATATAAAGTTTGTCCAATTTGGACATAGATGGAATCTGTGAGAAAAAATTTTTGCAATCGGCCCTGGCATAGATCCTCAGGTGATCAGTATTTTTTGGAGCATTTATGGCCCAAACGGACCTCACAGATTGTGTCTAGAAGGCCCAAGATAGTCAAAATCCATATAAAGCTTGTCCATTTTCAACAAGTTGACATCTGAGGCAAAAAAAATTTGCGTACCAAGGCCATACAACCCTGGCATGCACTCCAATGTAGGTACATTGTTAAAAAAAACAAATAAAAATAAAAAAATCTTTTCTTTGGCTGCACAGCCACCCAAGCACCGCCCAACCCATCGGTAGCCTCCTCAGCGCCGCCCACACCACTGTCAGCGGCCATTGCCATCGCCACGGCCCATGCTGCCACCCATCTGTCGCGTTTAATCCATCAGCTGGCCACCGCAAAATAGCATACCAGTGACATCATGCCTACATCACCAGCATCCCCCACACACCCAACTAGTGCTGACATCATTTTCATGCAATTTTTTTTTAAAAAAAATTAATTGCATGATTTTTTAAGCATTAGTTTTAAGGGTACCTAGGCTTTTTTGCAAATATCTCAGGCATCTGGGATCATAATTGGGCGTGCGATATATCATCAAAAAAATGGTTCTTAGCCTGATCCAAATTTTTTGGTATAGTTTTGTGATTTTTCTATTTTGATGCTATTTTTTTCTATCAAAGTTAGATGTTCTCTATGATTGTGGCGTTTCAGATCTCCTGCATTCCAGGATCCATTTCTCTTGCATTCGGGCTCCATTTTCAACAAACAAGATATTGCCAAAAAGATATTTCTAAGATTTTATTGGATCTGATGGTTTCATGTGGTTTTTAGTCCCTTTTTTTACGTCACCCATCGTCAGATCCTTGTAGACACCTTCTTTGGGCCCACTAGCACAACTGTTGGTTTTTTGCTCATATCTTGAGCATACGATGTCAAAATTTGGAAAATGAGATATCGTCGAAAAGCTGATTCCAAGCTCTTTCTAGATCTAGAGGTTATTTTTTCTATTTTTATTTTTCTGATATTTTTTTTCTCTGTCAAAGCCATATCTTTAGTTCTGCACTTTGGGAGCTCTATCTTGCACATCCGAACTCCATTTTTGGAAAGAAATATATCATTGGAAAGCTTGTTCAGAGAGATTTTCAGTGCTATGAGTCATTTTTCTAGATTCTGCTCTAGTTTATTTTATTTAGATTCTTTCTTTTTTGCATTCTGGTAGATATCTTGGTTGTTTCTCATCTTAGGATCTCTTCCTTTTGAGGGATGGCTTGTCTTAGGTTGTTATTTTATTTTAGTAGCCTTTGATCTTCTTTGAATAGTGTATACTTCACTTTTGTAGCATTCTTTTATGCACACGCACTAAGATAAAGTGTCATTCTATTGCTTTGATGGGATCTTGCACATGTTCATGCTATTTGTACTCACACTCCATTATAAAGTGCCAAGGGGGTTTGATGTTTTCTTTTGTTTTCCATCTTCTTTTGTCATGTGAGCATTCCTCCAATAAAATTAGCCTCAGGTATCTTTCTTTGTGTTTTTACTCTCTCTGCACATTCGATGTTCCAGATTCATCTTCATCATGCAGTTCATAGTGGATGATCTTTTTAGCGTACCTATCATTACTCCCTTGTCAACAGTATGGGGGGGTTTCTACTATTGGTTCTATTGCTTCCTTGGTTTGATAGTGTGAGCTATGTATTCATTATTTGATCCTATGTACTAGGTTGTTGTAGTGGATGGGTACCTATTCATTCTAGTGAGATGGATCATTTACCATATGGACACTCTTTTCTTTCTTATGTTTGGATGCACTCTTCCATCTTTGATTGATCAGCTCTTTAGGCCTTTGGTGTTTATGCCATCTATATCTTTGAGTTTAGGTGTTTTCCTTTGTTTGCCTCTTGATTCGAGTAGTGTTATTTGAGGGCACTCATACAGATTACAGTCTTCTCTACCTGGTCATATTTCTGTGGAGGATCTTTAGATCATCAGTTTCTTCTTGACAGAGTTTGCAGTTTCATGCTTTAGTGATGTTGTACATGTTCATCTTTGTTCCTATTTTCTGGACCATTTCTAGTTTTGGAGGCTTCTTTAGTCCTTCAGACTAGTCTTTGTCTCTTTTTGGAGTAGAGTTTTTCCCATGTGGTTTTTTCTATTTGTCCACTTTGTAGAGACTCTCTTTTGTACTTGGGTACTTGATCATGCCTTTGTTGCTAGGACCCATTTGCTTTCAGTAGTTCTTTCTAGGTTTTTAGCTTCTCCCAAAGTTTATCTTAAGGGGGGGTGTTAGAGTAATAAAGTGTTTATTGATTAATTGAATCATATTGATTTAATTATTTAGTCACTTATTACCTCTTTTGACTTAAGCTAAACTTTAAGCATATAATAATTAGTTATCTTTATTAATTATTATAATGCAACCTAGGGTTTTACCTTTTTAGGTTTTCTGATCTCCTTTTATAAGGATGGATCTCATAATAATTTGTAACCTTTTCTGACATTTCATTATTGATTGCAACTTTTATTTTTGCACATCAAGGATTTCTTCTCTCTCGTGGATCAATGTGTTCAGGCCTCCATAGCTATTTGCTTCTCTCTCTTTCTATGACAAGTGTTTGCATGTAGGTGTTCTTGGGAGCTATGGGTTGTTTTTCATCAACTCCATCATGTGGTTTGTCATAGTCAAAGAAGGTGTATTGGATTGTTGAGGTCAGTAATCTTTTGGTATCATTCTATTGAGTAATACAAAGATCAATTCGATAGTGAGTTCAATGATCTTACCCTGAAGCTGTTTGAGTAGTGGGACCTGACTTCCTTAACTCCTAACAGAGTTAGAATCTTTTAGCAGAGATTCAAAATCTCCTAACAGGGATTCATATGTACTGAATGTATTTCACAAGACTCCTAATAGATTCCATCCTTTCACAAGGAATATTCATATTAGTGCATCTTTTGTGGGCATCATTCCCACCAGGGTTTACTCTTTGATCAAGGTGTTCCCTAGTCAACATATCTTGTGTTGTTGTGTTATTGTGTATGAATATCTTTCTATGGTTTTTGGTTATACTGCTTACATGGTTAAAATCTATTGAACTTGGTAAATGTTATAATTATCTGATAACTGATTCACCCCCCCCCCCCTCTTAGTTATCTTGGTGGACTTTACTTTCTAACAATTGGTATCAGAGCTTGGTCATAGGTTTGAATTCCCCCATGTAATGCTAAGGGGGAGATTGTTGGCATAATGGTCAACACTTCCCTCAGGATTCATGACATGGCTCAACTGCCTCCTGTGTCTTCTATAAGTATAGTGGTTGTAACAGGCATTAATAGGTCAATCTTTTGGTGCAATGACAACCACTACTTGTAACAAGTGGTATCAGAGCTGAGTCATGAGGACTCTAGTGAATGTATTTTCTAAACAATGTCTTTTGACATTGAAGTTGTTGTTGACATAATGATGAAATTTTTTTCATTGATGTCAATGGGGGAGAAGTGTACATGAAAAAACCATTTTTACCATCTGTTGGAGAGAACTGAATAGGAAAATGAAGCAAGATTTGATTGATGAAGAGAATTTGAAAGTATTTTTTGAGCAGCAGTGTTGCGGTGTTGGATTTATGGAACTTGGATGTTTTTTCATCTATGTTACCATCAACGCCAATGGGGAAGATTGTTAGGAATGAATGTTGAATATATCCTATGGGGGAGTATTAGCATCCATTCTATAATAGTTTTTGTTGCATTCATGACTGTGATTGTCATTAATGTCAACACAGTGATCTATTGAGATTAGCAGAGGAGCAAACAATGTTTGAGTTAGCGCACGTCGGATATTGAAGATGAAGCTATGTGATGTTGAGGACTTATTCTATGATATGTCATAATTTTATGGTTAAGAGAATAGACAATAATTATTTTATTCATGGAAGTTATGAGCATTTTAGTGGAAGCAGTATTCAGGCAGTGTTCTTGAGTAGCGGTCTGTGGAAATCGGATTATATCTCCTAATCAGGATGGAATATGGTTATGTGTAGTTAGAGAGCATTTGAAGACATGTTGATAGCGACGTAGCATGAGTGAAGAGTTTTAGTAATTGGAAGCTGATAGTTTTGTGTAATTTGATGTAACGTATGGAAACTTTTATTTTGTAATTTGTATGCCGACTCATTTGTAATTACTTGAGTGTAGTATAAAGGAAGAAATGTTTTCCTTGTTGTTATGTGTGAATTTAATGTAATATATGATGAATGTAAGTGAAATTGTGGAACAGGATATGTAAGTACTAAGATCTGGTATTGAGATTTGAAGGAGTGAGTGTAGTTTGGCACAGTCAGAGAAGGCGTATTGGATTATTGAAGTTAGTAATATTTTGGTATTATTCTATTGAGTAATACAAAGGTCAGTTGGATGGTGAGTTCAGTGATCTTACCTTGAAGCTATTTGGGCAATGGGTCCTTCTATCTTCCTTAACTACTCCTAACATAGTTAGAATCTTTTAGCAGATATTCAAAATCTCCTAATAGGGATTCATATGTACTGAATGTATTTCATAAGACTCCTAGCAGAGTCCATCCTTTCACAAGGAATATTCATATTAGTACATCTTTTGTGGGCATCATTCCCACCGGGGTTTACTCTTTGATCAAGAGGTTTCCTAGTCAACATATCTTGTGTCATTGTGTTATTGTGTATGAATATCTTTCTATGGTTGTTGGTTATACTGCTTACATGGTTAAAATCTATTGAATTTGATAAATGTTATAATTATCTAATAATTTATTCACCCCCCCTCTTAGTTATCTTGGTGGACTTTACTTTCTAACACATGTTTTGTGAAGAATCAATAAGATGATTCAGAAAGAAAGTGGAGACCCCATGATTATTTTTTCTAACTTCAATTGGAACTAATTTGGCATAGAAGATGTTGTTATAGTTTTTTTTTTTTTAAATTTTAAAGTCTTTTTTTAATACTGG
Organism: Chamaecyparis obtusa; assembly: GCA_027943335.1. Lineage (NCBI taxonomy): Eukaryota > Viridiplantae > Streptophyta > Pinopsida > Cupressales > Cupressaceae > Chamaecyparis > Chamaecyparis obtusa. The sequence continues at coordinate 93,993 of BSBK01000278.1, read as the reverse complement.
ACAATGAGTCATTTGTAAGACTACTGAGCTCCATTTTGTATCCACCCATAAGAGGGTCTTTCCTCTAACAAGGAAATGTACCAATGTAATATTATTCTCCTAACATGGAAAGGTATCCTACCAAGGACATTATACACTTAGTACATAATTTGTGTCTACCATCCCCATCGGTTTTTTTTCTTGGCCAAGGTTTCCTAAAAGACAAATCATGGTGTTATGATTTATTTACTTTATGTTTATGTTCTTATTATTTCATCTATTGCATGGTTAATTTTAAATTGGTTAAGAAAGATTAAAAGTGCTTCAACACTGATTCATCCCCCCTCTCAGTGTTTCTTGATCCTCATAGTTGGTATCAGAGCTTGTGGCCCTTGGAGAGAAACCCTAATAGCTTGAGGGAGATCCTGATGGATTCAGGTAGTTTAAAAGAAAATTTTGAGGCAGCACTTGAAGACCTAGATAAGGCTAATACTAAAAATATAGAATTAAAATATAATCTAAAGAATCTTGAAGAATGTATCAAGAATCTGAAAGAGAGGGTTAAAATTTCAAGGAACCAAAAGAAATAACTTGTTAACAAGGTGAGGGAACTTGAGAATGATGCATTTGATCTGATTGAAAAATTTAAAAAAGGAAAAGGAAGCACTAAAGCATGATTATGAGATCTCCACTTTGAAAATGGCTAAATAAATCCAACAAGAAAGAGAAGAACATAGAAAAATTGAAGAGGCCTTACAGAGTGAAAATGTATAGATAGAAAGAACACACCTAGAAATCAATGATATCAAAACTAAGTATCATGAATTGGAGAAGTACAATATCATCACTAAGGAAGAGTTTGTGGAGGAAATGAATCATATTGAAAAACTTCATGTGAGTAGTAACAAAATTAATGAGCAACTAGAGAGATAAAAATGTAAAGGTGACAAAATGGAGTTGGATTCAATGAAGTTGAATGTTCCAAATCTCAAGAGGAGAAATTTGAAGACAAAAAAGAGAAAGCACCAAATCGAGATGAAGAACCTAAAGAAAAGATCAAATCCTTGAAAGGAAGATGTTTTGAATGCAACAAATTTAGTCACATGAAGAAGGGTTGCAAAGGTAAAGAGTGTTACTAAATCATTTTCTATATATTTATTTAATTGTTGGGAATATGAACATAGAAGAAATGAACATAGAAAACTAGATGAAATATAGAAGAAACAATATTATGTTAGATGACCTATTCCAAACAATAACATTACATGTTACAAATGTAACAATTTTGGGCACATTGTAAGAAAATCTAAGTTGCAGGTTAAACAAAAGAGGTCAGAGCATGGGCTCCCCCTTATAGTGAACTCACTTCTCATGTACAACAAACTTTGGATTATGAGGCCCACATTACTTCCCAAGGAACTTTTACTCTACTAAGAACAAGGAAAAAGTGGGATGGCTTTAGGGTTTACCCTCGCACTAGAAAATAGAAGGATTTTGATCACCAACACAATAGGTTTTAAGTAAAACTGAAGGGACCATCATGATATGAGCATATAATGAGCCACTTAAGGCCCTAACCAATCTTAATAGGTGTCTAATGTATGCAAGGTATTCCCTGTTTCATAATGGCACTATATGGTAAGTGCTAATACTGGTTAGAGTTGCCTTTGGCCTTATCCTTAATTTATATGGGAAACCAAATTGAAAGCACCACTTGAGGTCATTCTCTTGGGGGTGAGTACCTCTTTTCCCACCAAGGTAGGCCTCTTTAGATAAAATGAATTTCTCTTGCACCCAAGATTTGTGAAGGAAAGGGGACATGATACATTTTATTTTATCTTGGATTAAACAAAATGTACCAAAGCACCAAACACATCAAACACTTGGTTAATTTTAAGCACAAAATTGAAATGTTTTCCAAACTAAATAGATAACTGACTTTAAAAAAATAAGTCTTTGACAAACCTCCTCCACCAAATGTTTTGATTAGGTAAAAGTAGGTTTGAAGGGGACCTGAAACCCCAAACAAAAAATAACCAAAGTTAGGAACTGGTTTTACAGGGACCAGCAACCCAGAGTATCAAAATAAAATTCAAAGGATGGTTTTACAGGGACTAGCAACCAAGTCAAGATCATTTTACAGGGACCAACAACCAACATAATTCAACATAAGAAAAAGGACCAAAAGTCTAGATAAAAACTAGAGAATAGAAACACAAAATAGAAGAACACAACTAATTAAACTAGATCTTTAATAGCGCCAGAAATAGAAGTGCCTAAGATAGCAACCTCATTGAGAGAATCTTGATTATTCTTAGGAGTAAGTTGGAGGTCAACTTTCTTAGTACTTTGTCTATTTTTTCTTCTTGGACCAATAACCATCAATGGAACATTACCAGTCGAAGTAGATTCATCAGGAGAAACTTTACCAATAGAAGCAACAGTAGCTAGGAAAGACGAAGTAATGCCCTGCATGCCCAACTCACTGTCCTTAATCAATTTTTTAAGAGTAGCTTCATAATCCTAAAGTTTAGGTGGAATGTTCCAACCAAAGTTTCCAACTCCCTCTGCTTCTTACTTTCCTCATCCAACTTATCGTGTAAAATAAGGGTCTTATCTTGCAAGGAAGATACATATATGCGTAATATTTTAATCTCATCATACACCCAGTTGTCCTTAACCTTCTCAAGATTAGCTCTATCTTTGGCTTTATTTAGAAATTCTAGAATATTTTCTTCTCCCTTCAGGTCTTGAATTCCCACATAATCTGCATTCTCTTGATTATTTTCATTTTCTAGCATATCCTTGTAGTCCAGATTTTGGGTATTGGGCTCACTATCAGTACAAGGATTTTAATCTTCTTGACTACACTTAGCCAGAGAATCTTTAGCTAACACAGGATCAAGGGGAAAGGAAACATTAATAGGGTTGTTCTTAGCACAATCTATATCCAAAGTTTGGGTAATCAAGTTGATTAACCCATCTTTGTCATTCTTACTATTCTCAATATTGACATTGGCATCATGCTTGACATCAATATACATCTTCTTTTCACTATCATCTTTAATGACAATACCCTTATTCACATGACTAGTATTAATCTTATGTTTTCATTTACTCGAGTATGTGTAGGATCATGTTATGCCAAAAAGTGGCGATGAGAAAAAGAAGTCCTGATTGATAGACTCTTTGAAAAATAACTAAAACTTTCAAACAATATAACATTTTTGAAGATCAAGGGTTTTGTCTTGGTTTCTACTATGCCTGGTGGGCTTTTTCTGTTTAGGTTTACCACCCTTAAGGACCTGTCTTGTGTTCTGTCAAGGTCGTGGATCTATGGAAAACACTTCCTAGCCCTCGCAAAATGGAAGCTAGGTTATAACCCGATGATGGATCTGACTAGAACAACCCTAATCTAGGTCTGTCTCCCTAGCCTCCCACTAGAATATTGGGATGAGCAAGTTTTTTTATGGATAGGCAACTCCTTTGACTCTTTCATCACAATGGACCTGGTGACCCAGTCTAAATCTAAGTTGGTTTTTCCTAGATTATGTGTGAATGTCTCTCTGAATAAAACCCTACCCAATTTTTTGTTAATCTCTATTGAGCATTCAAGGTTGTCATTAGTATCAAAGGTTAACAAGAGATCAATCAGTCACTTATATTGAGTTGGTCGGTAACCAGGAGCAAGACAGAGCAGTCGGTAAAGTCTTTACATCGAGTATTATATAGTCTACTGAGCACCAGAAGACACCGACATCAACAAACAATAAAAATTGAGCATCATAGTATACATCGAGCAGTTTATACAGTGTTTACCTAGGAATACAAAAAATGGCATAGTAATCTGAAATGGCACATTCTTCTATGCAAACAATTACAAAAGATCGTAAAATAGTTTACCAAGATCAAGAAGCATTTATTGTAAAATATATTCATTAAATGCAATGTATATCTTATTGTAATAGTTGATCTACATTAATTTTACACTGTAGATCTTAGGGTTATGACTATGCTTTGTAACCTAACTTTTGTCTAAGCAGCAAAATAGAACACTATATATTTTTTGTGTTCACACCATTTTTGGGTGGAACTAATATATGAATCAAGAAGCACTTGAAGCCATTGCCTAACTTCAAGTTAATTAGTTAACAAAGCATAATAGAGTACCAAAGTAATCAGATTGAGCAAAATTAGAAAAGGCTACTAAGCATAACAGAGCAGAGATTCATCACAATCAAGGTGATATTTTGTGAGTACTTATAGATCTATTTCAGACAATCAAGTTGTCAATTGCAAATAATTATCCTATTGCTTTCTAACAATTGTAATAGAGCTTTGGATAAAATCTCTTAATAGAGCAGACTTAACAGCCTTATGTAAATCTCTTAACCGAGTACACATGTCATTAGTGTTTTTAAAATCCTATAACTAGGTAGATCTAGTTGATCTAATATGTTACTCCTAATAGGGTAAGATCACCAGAAGTGATCAAAACATGTAGCCCTAATAGGCAAAACTTTTCTATCTACAGTAGTGAACAATTTGTGGGTGTCATCCCCACTGCAATTTTTACCTTCTAACAAGGGTTTTTGCATTACCAAAATACTTGTGTTATGTGATTGTCATATTGATTTCATGTTGTTTATTTTCATAAGTTAACTCGATGATTGATCTATGCAATTAGATTCAAGTTATATTGGTCAGTTATCACAGTTTGTAATTATAGATCTAAAGGTTTTACAAGTAAAGTTTTTGAAGGCACTGATTCACCCCTCCCCTCTCAGTACCTATCTCTCATAATTCCAATAATTGGTATCAGAGATTAGTTCTCTTGTTGAACCATTTAACCACTAAAGGGTAAAGATCTAAGTCCTGGAGAGATATAAGCTTAACAAGACTATTGAGAATCAAAAGATATAGATGCAGATGTCTGTGGAAAAGTATAAATAAGCTAAGGAAGAACTGAAGAAATTACTGGTTGATAGGAAGAAGCTTTCAATTCTTTAAAATGAAATTGGTTATCATGAAGAACCTATTGATGATATATTTGATTACATTGGATCAAGTTCTGGAAGCATCTCTGATGGATCCGAAAGCATAATCTTTGATCTATCTGAAAAGAATCAACAACTATCTGATCAAGTAAAAGCACTATAGATTGGTCAAGAATCTTAGATGGTAAGAATGGTGGAAATCATGAACAATGCTAGATAAGCTGAACAAGATTAGAATCTAGCTATTAAAGACTGAAAACTAATGACTTAACAACTTCAAGCTAAAGAAAGTGAAATATAAAGACTCACTGGTCGTCACTTCCAAGTATCAAATCAAATGATGACTATTAATCAAGAAGTAAACCGAGTGAATGGAGAATTATCAAGAAGACTTATAGATGTTGCAACACTCAGAGAAGATAATGAAAAATTGAGAAATGAAATAAAGACACAAAAGCAACATAATGAACTGATGAAGATAGCTGAAGATAGTTCTAAAAATATTGATGACTTTCTAACTAATCAAAGAAGATTTGGAAGCAAAGCCAATATAGGCTACACCGATGAAGGAGAATCATCACAACAAAATGAAAAAGTTAACAAAAATCAAAGTTAGAAACTTAAAGTGTTGACATGTTATCACTATGGAAAACTGGGACATACATCTAATGTGTGTAGAAGCAAAGCACAAGGTAAACCTCTTATCATTCCTAAATTTAATGGATATTGTTATAACTATGGTAAGTTTGGACATCTAGCTTATGAGTGCAGAGCTAAATAGAATGACATTGCTAACAATACAACTATGGAGAAGATATGCCATACTTGTAATAAGCATGGACACACTACACAAGAGTATAAAGAAAAGATGAAACAAGTAGAAAACATAGAAAAAGCCTTATCAACTGAAGAGACAAGGTAACTCATATGTATGGGATTATAGTACATGGACTAACTATGCTGCATGTGGTTGGTATGGACATATTGCCGTGAACTATTATAGAAAGGGTTAGACTAGACATTCAAGAAACTAGACAAACACTGGAATGGCTTGTATGCACTGTCACAAGGTCGGTCATTTAAGAAAAAACTATAGAGACCAAGCACCAGATGAAAACCATATATTTGAAAGTGGATATAACATTGTAGAACTCACAAAGTTAAGGAACACTATGTGGAAGAATGTATCTACTAAGAATGTTGAGTGAAGCAACACTGTCGGTGAAACCTCATCCACTGGATTGCGTGACATCGGTTCCTCCACTTAAGGTGACAATGGTATGTATGGAACTAGCATTTCAAATAATCACATTTTACATATAGTTCCTTATATATGATGTGCAAATACCAAATTTGCATGAATAAAGATGCACTGTGGTTTATGTGTTATGAGCTAACAAATGTCATATAGTTGGTAAAAGGAGAAACAAGAGTTGGTTACCCATCGGTAATCACTATACAAGGTTAATCGACAACAGTGCAAACTGATGAATAAATACTGTGTTAACCTAGTAGAGAGAATTGTAGACATCACCAAGCTGACAGCTATTTCATACCAAAAGTTAGGTCATGCATTTAATGCATGAAAGTTTGAGCAGGAATATCAAAAAGTCTATAAATACGCATGAAACAGAGTTCATTGTTACATTGCGATTTTGAAGAACAAAGATTTCACAGAGCAAAGTTTGAGCTAAAATCTCTCAAAAAGATTCAAAGCCACTAAAGATCAAACCAACAACATTCTTCAACTACATCGAGTAAGTTCATTTGCTACCGAACACCTGTTATCTACTACTTTCCAAAACCCTAGAATTGATTTATGGCATCAACATCATCTGCAAGAAAATTGCATAACATTGAAGAGGAAGTAGAATTAATTGTTAGAGCTAATTTCACAGAAGCAAAATTTAAACCTCACCCCAAGGTTGTAGCACAAATGGATGATATGGGTGCATTATCAAGTATACTAGATAGGGTTTTGTTAACAGAAGACATAAGGGCCTATATTCACTGCAAGATTGGTGAAGTAGGAGATTTTGAGACCCTTGCTGCTTATCAACAAGTCTATGGACCAGATGGAAGGTTGAAAACTGAATGCAATAAGATTGAAGAATTAGGGTTATCTTATTTTGCACACTTCCTGCAAACATTTAGCACAGATTGGATAAGAATTGTGTTGAGAAAGTTTCATGATGGTAAATTTTGGTTGGATAAACTAGTTGAGATCACAAAGAAAATTATCAGTAGGGTTACTAGGTATCCTACAACTGACAAGGCAAAAGCCTTCCACAATTTGTCTCGTCTTGACGTAGAAAAGAACATTGGAGCTCAATGGGATGGAAGGGCATTAAAGATATCAATAATCAAAGACCCAATAGTAAAATTCGTAGCTCATGTAATTGGGTACAAAATATATCAATCAAGCAGACTCAACAGTGTACCCTACAGCATTGTAGACATGGCTTACAAGATTGTGAAGAAAGGTCACCAAGTAGACCTTGCTGAAATTTTACTACATCAACTACAAGAGAATATGAAGACAATAAGATCAAAGAAGTATAATACATGTAAGTACAGATCACTGCTTGTCTGTACATTCTTCTATCTACAAAAATATGTACTTGGTATTAGTAAAGTAAACTGGCAAACAGATAAACCGATAACTGCACAAATCAATGAAATGATGAAAAGTTTAGGTAATAATCTAAATAAGGAATTTGATGCATACTTCAAATAATTTAAGACCAAAATGCATCAAAGGAGTATAATTCTGAGGGAAATAGTGGATAAGTTTGAAAATGATATATGTTTTTTAGGCAGTAGAGATCACTCAATGATAAAGGCTGTAGAACCTAGAACAAAATGGTTGGCACTAATGGGATACAAAATTAACTATGATTTCACCTTCAAATCTATTAATGCACTACTAGCATTACCAATAGACAACACTGCCACTAGGTTCGACACATATGAAGAAGCCAAGTCAAGGATAACTACAGACATAGAGATCAGAAAAATGTCTCATGGGGAAAAGAAAATGAAGAAAGATCTTATAGCAAGATATGGAAATGTATCAGACTCATCTGAGGAGTCACCAGTTAAAGAGGTAACCAAAGGTTAGTTACAATTATCTGGCAAGCCCTATGATAGTGAGGAGACCAAGTCAGATAAAGAAAAGGATCTCACACTGGTTCCTCCTACCAATGTTGAACAACAAAAGTAATTACTAGCACAAAAAGGTATGATGACAAGGTCGTCAACTATAGCCTCATCCCCTCTGACACATGAAGAAACAAAAGTTACAAAATTGAGGGCAGCTACACCGATGAGGAAATATGTTAAAAGAAAGAACAAGCCTGTAGCTAAGGCACCAAAGAAAAGAAGAAAACTAGTTAGGAGTAAAGACGATCTTGAAGAGTCTGACAATGAAAATGATACTAATTAGTTCAAGGTGGTTCATGACATGGTAGGTACAATAGATGAAATAATTGAAGATATAATTGAGAATGGAAATCTTATAGATCCAGGGATAGATAAATTTGACAAAATGTCAACTGAGGACAAAACAAAGATAGAACATGTTGTCATCTAGATGATGATAAAATTCAAAAAGGTACCAATGGAATTCACATGTGCATTACTGAAGGAATTGGATGATAAGATCTCTAAGAAGTGGTCCATTGTACTAGATATCAGGAAGAGGAAAAGAGAAAGATCCTTAGTAAGGATAGCCCCACACCTAAGCATTGGAGAACTTGAAGAATACATGACTAAGTACCAAGAAAGATTTATGACCAAGAATCAAGCCATGCAGATAATGGATGAAAATGTGGCAGATATGGATATCACATGTGACTCCCTTTGGACATCTATTATGAAAGCTGAAGAGAAAGCTGAACAAGAAGCATTCCTAAAACTATCTAAAAAGAGATAAAATTCCAAAGGTAAAGTTATTTACATTGATGACAACAAAGGAAAGAAGTCAAAGGACACTGGTATATCAGTTATCAAGGTAATTGATATCACCAAACAAAAAGAAGAGATAAGAGTTTCACAGGATGCACTGGATCAAGTAGAGATCTAATTGTAGAAGAAAACTGATGATGATGTACTCATTTAGGACATCACAAATGGTGATCCTGATGAGAAGGATGATGAAGCTGTGACAATTGCACCAAACAAAGATGAAGCACTAAACACTAAATGTGTATTCACATGTTTACCAGGTGAATTTCCTATACTTGCAGAGGTAGCTGAAATAATTTCCCAAGTACAACCCGATGACTCACATCCTGAGCAAACCAAGGACATAATAGGGATATAAGTACCTAAGAAACCTATAGATACAAATGAGCCTAAAAAATTAGAGGCACGGTCTACAAAAACAAAGGAAACTGAAGGAACAAAGGCAACTAAGGTGAACCCACCTGACACTACAACTGAGACTCCTACACCATTTACCGAGGAGCAGAAGAAGGAAGACAATGTGTCAATTGGGAAGGATACTCCAAAATTTGGAGAAAAAATATATTTTAGTTATTGAGAAAAAGTCACCTCTTATACTGAAGAAAAAGAAGAAAGGAAAAGGGCTGGTCACCATTGATGAAGTCATAATTATACCAAAATGTGACCTGACAACCCTAAGCCCTGAGGAATTAAGTAAATATGGGGAGTTATGTTCAAGCAAGGTGGCACAAGAAAAGTTAAAGCAAGAACACAAATGAAAAGAAGTTTTAATTGATGTGAGGGATATTTTGCAATAGGTAGTACCTAAGGTAGACATTGATGAGAATACTCCCATCATAGATCAACTTGCTACACTCACTGAGAAGATTAATGCCCCTAATATTGATGTAGACAAAAGAATTGAAGAGAGGGTAGAATCAAGGATTCAAGAAAAATTTGTAGCAAGAATAATCCAAGAAGTCACAATCAAGAAGGTAAAATTATCTAAGGTTATTACCAAGGTAAAATCCATCACCTATATAATCTGTCAATTTCTCATAAAGTTTTGTACTCTAGACACCTTCACTGTTGAAGTTAGTGAAAAGATAAAAGGTTTAGAAGTAGAAATTAATTTGAGTACAACAACAACTATAACCAAGCCAAATGCTTTCTTAAAGCATATTCACCAAGTTCAGGAACTCCAGTAGTTGATAGCAGACTTGAGGAAACAAGAAGAACACATCACCGATCAGGTCACAGAGTTATAGAAAGAACTCATTCCTTACCTAAAAAATTTTGAAACACATACTATCAAAGCTGAACAAGTAGTCGCAACACCAAAGATTTCAGTGTTAGAGAATATCTTTGACATGCATGCACAAGTCAGTCTTGAGCATATTGCTCTTACCAACTTGAAAGAGGAATGTGACAACCTCTTGGTGTCATTGAAGAAAACACATAAAACTATTTTTGATAAGATGTAAGTATACTGCATTTTTGTATTTGGCATTATTATCAAAAAGGAGGAAATCATGTATATGCCAAATAAGTATGTTTTTGATATGTATACTACATGCTACCTAGAGCAGACACTGAGGGGGAGTACTTTTTGAGTACTTAGTACTGAGACAAACTTTGATATGTATATGGCAGCGATAAAAGGTATATATATATAGAACATTTTGTCTATATACATTCAAGTTTTGATACTAATGCCAAATGGGGAGATTGTTAATCTCTATTGAGCATTCAAGGTTGTCATTAGTATCAAAGGTTATCAAAGAGATCAGCCGGTCACTTATATTGAGTTGGTCGGTAATTAGGAGCAAGACAGAGAAGTCGGTAAAGTCTTTACACTGAGTATTATATAGTCTACCGAGCACCAGCAAACATGGATACCGATAGACAGTAAACACCGAGCATCACAGTATACACTGAGTAGTTTATATAGTGTTTATTGAGGAATACAAAAAATGGCACAGTAATCTGAAATGGCACATTCTTCTATGCAAATAGTTACAATAGATCGTAAAATGGTTTACCAAGATCAAGAAGCATTTATCGTAAAAGATATTCATTAAATGCAATGTATATCTTATTGTAATAGTTGATCTAGGTTAATTTTGCACCGTAGATCTTAGGGTTATGACTATGCTTTGTAACCTAATTTTTGTATAAGCGGCAAAATAGAACACTATATATTTTGTGTGTTCGCACCATTTTTAGGTGGAACTGATATATGAATCAAGGAGAACTTGAAGTCATTGCCTAACTTCAAGTCAATCAGTTAATAGAGCATGATAGAGTTTCAAAGTAATTAGATTGAGCAGAATCAGAAAAGGCTACCAAGAAAAATAGAGCAGAGATTCATCATAGTCAAGGTGATATTTTGTGAGTACTTATAGATCTATTTTAGACAATCAAGTTTTCAATTGCAAATAATTATCCTATTGCTTTCTGACAATTGTAATAGAGTTTTGGATAGAATCTCTTAACAGAGTAGACTTAACATTCTTATGTAAATCTCTTAACCAAGTGCACACTTCATTAGTGTTGTCAAAATCCTATAACTAGGTATATCTAGCTGATCTAATATGTTACTCCTAATAGGGTAAGATCACCAGAAGTGATCAAAACTTATAGCCCTAACAGGAAAACCTTTTCTATCTATAGCAATGAAGAATTTATGGGTGTCATTCCCATCGTATTTTTTACCTTCTAACAAGGGTTTTTGTGTTACCAAAATACTTGTGTTATGTGATTGTCATATTGATTTCATGTTGTTTACTTTCATAAGTTAACTAGATGATTGATCTATTCAATTAGATTCAAGTTATATTGTTCGGTTATGACAGTTTGCAATTATAGATCTGAAGGTTTTGCAAGTAAAGTTTTTGAAGGCATTGATTCACCCCTCCCCTCTCAGTACCTATCTCTTCTAATTCCAACACTTTGTCATTTTGAAATCTAAATTGGGTAGATGGACACAAGCACTGGTGTATGAGAATGCTACCCTATTCTACCAGAACTATGACAACAGAGGCCATGCTAGTGACACCTGTAAGACCCCCAAGTTAGGAACAACTAAAGGGAACAAGGAAAAAGGTGTGGCTAAGGGTCCACCCCCCAGAGATGATGTGGAAAAGGAGACTAGTCCACCCTTGGGGGCTAACAAAATAGAATCCCTAGCAAGGGTAGATCTGACTCTAGAGGAAGGTGAGGTTGTCCCCCCTTAGGAGAAGGATGTGGGGAGGCCTGTTCTTGGCTCTCCTAAACCCCTACCATCAATGGAACCAATTCAACCAGTGGTGGAGCCAAAAAAAACCACCTGATGCCCCCCAGGGAGGAGGATGATCAACCTTGTTGAGGAGGAATAGCCTAACATTGTGGTTTCCCTAGAGCTAAAATCTCCAAAGCTGAATGCTAAACCCCCCCAAAGCTTGTGAAGAAGAACTCTTATAGCTCCCTTGATGGCTTGGAGGAAGAGGATGAGGAGTGGAAAATGCAAAGAAAGAAAACCAAACCTAGAAAGGCTGATGTGGAAATGGAAACTCCGAGGGGAAGGCCTTCAGACTGTGTAAAGAGATTGAGAGGGACCATAAGGGATGCTGTAGTAGGTAAGTAGTAAACCCTAGAATCTAGCTTTAAAGGTAAGAAATGATTTTCCTTACTTGGAATGTGAGGGGCTTGAACAGCTCCCTTAAATAAAATGTTGTTAAAAACTACATTTTTTATCATAAGCTTGATGTTCTACTCCTACAAGAAGTTAAGATGTCTGCTAGTAATTTTTCTATCCTTGTGCCCAAGCTTTGGCTAGGTGCAACGTTCCTTTACTCTGAAGCTTTGGGTGCATCTAGTGGCATTGGTACACTCTAGAACCCCAATTGGATCACTGGTTAGCTAGCTGCTTCTTCCCCAAATTTCCTAGCTATCACCTTCAAGAAGAATGGTAATGAATGGATCACTTGTAATATTTATGCTCCTAATACCTAGCCTAGTAGAGCTTCTTTGTGGGTGGATCTTGGCATTCTGTTGGAACAGGATAGTTTTATGAACTTCTTGTTAGCTGGTGACTTCAACACCCCCTTTATCCCTCAAAAAAGTGTGGTGGGCTAATGGACTACTCTGATAGCATGGGGGAGCTCACTAATTTTATTTCCTCTACTAGTCTGCTTGACATCACCCTGAAAGGGAATCCCTTCACTTGGACCAACAATAGGAAGGGACCTCATCTCATCGAGGTGAGGCTGGACCAGGTCCTTGCCACCTCTTTATGGGACCTCTGTTTGAACTCTACCTTGTCTTCCCTCCCTAGAACCACTTCTAATCATAACCCCCTCCTTCTCTATTGGCATGATGCCCCTAATTCCAGCCTGACCCCCTTCAAATTTGAAATCATGTGGAGTTCTCACCCATCCTTTAGAGATCAAGTGAAACTTTGGTGGGTGACTAACATCAAAGGCATTGCCATGTTCAGAATTTCCCAAAAGGTTGAAATCATCAGAAGAGAGGTGAAAGGTTGGAGAAAACATAACTTTGGTGACTTTCATAAAGAGAAAAAGGAACTGTTTGAATCCTTAGAATCCCTCCAGGCCCAATTGGCTATCGAAAGCTACCCACCCTAGATTTAGGTGGATGTGGAATTGACTAGACACAAGTGGCTGGAAAACCTAAAAAAAGAGGAAATCTATTGGAAGAAAAGATCTAGAATTTAGTGGCTTTCTAAAGGGGATAGGAACATGGCCTTCTTCCATAGGTCTCCTAGCAACCATAAAAGAATAAATACCATCACTACTATTAAGGATGAGGGAGGGAATGAAATCAAGGAAAAGGATAAAATCAATCAGGTTGCGATTAACTACTTTATGGAGTTGTACTCTAATGAGGGTCCTATATGCCCTAACAGCATCCAAACTCAACTCTTGGACCACATCCAAAGTGATAAAACTTATGGGGATAATGACCAGCTAACGAAGTGGGTTTTGGATGAGGAGGTCAAGAAAGCGGTGTTCACTATGGGTGCTTACAATCCCCCGGGGCTGGATGGATTTACTCCGACATTTTTTTAGGAATTTTGGGACATTATGGGGACTGATGTGACCCATGCTGCCAGAGACTTCTTTAGGATTGGACGTCTCCTCATATAGCATAATAAAACCTAAATTGTGCTTGTCCCAAAATATGACATTCCTACCTCTATGTTGGACTTCAGACCCATTAGCCTCTGTAATACCTTCTACAAGATCCTAACCAAGATCCTGGTTGGTAGAATCAAGCCTCTTCTAGATAAGATCATCAGCACTACTCAAAAAGGTTTTGTTCTGGGAAGACAAATCCTTGATGCGGCCATAGCTACCCAATACATCATACATTCTATGGATAGGAGCAAGGTCCTAGGTATGGCCTTTAAATTTGATATCTCTAAAGCTTATGAAAAAGTTAATTGGTCATTTCTACTTAAAATTCTAGCTAAGATGGGCTTTAATGAGAAGGTTATTCAGATTATACAAGAATGTACTCAAACTGTTAGTTTTTCTATTCTTGTCAATGGCACTCCTAGTGGCTACTTTAAACTTGAAAAAGGGTCTCAGACAGGGAGACCCTCTCTCCCCGTACCTCTTTATTATGGTGGCTGATGTTCTTAGCAGGAATTTGAGTATGCTTTCCTCTACATGAAGATTAAAAGGTGTCAAACTTGCTTCTACCCTCCATCAGTTTGTGTTAGAGTAGTTTGTGGATGACACCTTCCTTTTTGGATACTCCTCAATTATCAAGGCCAGATAGTGGAAACAAATCCTTGAGAATTATGCTTGGGATTTTGGACAATGTATTAACTATCAAAAGAGTTAGTTGTTCTTCTTCAATACCCCCATGGAGTTACAAAATAGGGTGCTTCAAATCCTGGGCTATCTGTCAGCTTCTCTCCCTTCTACCTACCTTGGCCTTCCCCTTACGATTAAGGAGGTGTCATAGGAATTATGGAATTCCATCCTGGAGAGAACCCAGATGAAACTCATTGGTTGAAGGGGAAGATTTTAAGCAATGCTAGTAAACTTCAGCTTGTGGCCTCAACTCTAAATCCTGGTCTAGTTCCTATCCCTATTCAAAATTAGAAGCAACATGGCAAACAAGCTTGAAAGAATTCATAAAACCTTTATGTGGATGGGATTGAAAGAAAAGAAGAGGATGTCTCTTGTCAATTGGGACACTATCTACCTCTCAAAGAGAATGGGTGGCCTAGAGCTTAGAAAAATTGGGTTAATGAATAAAGCCCTTACCATGAAAGTGGCATGGAAACTCATAGAAGGAAAAGTGGACTAGTGCAAAATAATGGAAGCAAAGTACCTCCAAGGACATTCCTTTGGGAGGATGTACCACAATAGAGACCTCCCAAGTGGATCCAAACTCTGGATGAACATTTGTAAATGCAAGACCCTCCTATCTAAAGGTTGTTTTTGGCAAATTGGAAATGGGAGATCCATCAGATTCTAGAATGAACACTGGATCTTGAACCTACCTAACTTGGGTTGTAGATTTAAGTCTCTTATGGATTACCTCATACCCATCCTTGGTAATAGAGCCTCCAACTACATCACTGGTAGAGACTAGAAGGATATACCTAATCTGATAAGGGATAGATCAGACCTCCAATAGTTGGCCAAGGATCTCATGGATTACCTAACCAAAATTAGAATCTCAGGGTTGGATGACTACATTATCTGGGCCCCTACCCAGGTAGGTACCTTCTCAATTAAATCTACTTATAATCTACTTCAGAAGGAGGAGAATATCCTGGAGCACTGGAGAAGGTGTGGATCCCTCAGCTCACACCAAAAATCAATTTCTTTTGGTGGACTCTCATGCATGGTAAGGTCCTAACCTAGGATAATCTTATAAAGAGGGGGTTCTTATTGGCGAATAGGTGTGTCCTATGTAAGAAGGAGGAGGAAATGGTGAATCATCTATTCATCCACTGTGAGTATGCCACTAGCATCTGGTAGGAGGTGATTGGTGATTTGGGTATCTCATGGGTCCTAGGAAAAGATTTTCATCAATTTAATAACTGGAGATCTCCCTCCAATCACCCCCTCCTTCAAATCCTTTGGCATATGCTACCCCCTCACTTCTGTTGGACCATTTGGAAGGAAAGGAACAACAGGATCTTCAGGGAGACTGGTAACCAACCTGCAACTTGTCTCCATATTATAACTAAGTTCCTATGTGAAAATACCAGGGTGGCTAAGTGGAAGCTTCCTTCTTCTCCTCATGATGCCTGGGAGGTTAGAATTACTGATAGATGGAATCTCCTAGCTGGTTTTTCTAGGTTTGATGATGCTAAACAAATAGCTAGAAAAGTTACCAGATGGACTGCTCCCCTCAGAGAATGGATCAAATTAAAATTTGATGGGGTTGTGTTACCTACATATTTTGTGAAAATTTTTGCAAGCTCCCTTTTCCCAAAAATCACTCAAGAATTTTATAAGGTGTCATCTATTTTTGGTTTTGCCTTTACAAAAGCACCTCATCAATTGAACTTGAACTATGAACTCAAGTAGTTCAAAGTTCAATTTTCAATAACATCCATCGGTATGGTTTCATTTTCATTGGCAAGTCTAGTAGCATTTTTCTCTTTGCGATGCGCTCTTATCACTTGAACCATGAATATTAAACTTGTTTTGGTTCAAGTTTCCGAGTTGAATGGGCACTTCCGCTTTCCAAACTTTTTCTTATTCTCCTTGTTGTTTAGCTGTTGCTTTTATTTTAATAAAATCATACTGAGGGATAGTCTTGCATCATGTATGTTGAACTTGAATAGTGAACCCTCATAATTCTAAGTTCAAAGTTCAATGTTGGCTCGTGATTTGAAAACGTAAAGGTGACATGATATATATGATAGCTGGCACTACATTATGATATCTGCGCATGGTGAAAGTGCGTGATTAATTGAAATGACATTTAAAAGTCATTTTAGTTAGGGGACGTACAAAAATTAATGTTTAATATGCTGCGAGACATCACATAATCATTAATTCAAATGAAATGCACCATTAATACAACTCGCGCCAAATCTCCCAGAGATTTGAAAATAGATTTGTGATAAAAATAAAAAACCCAGCCATATTTTCTCATAATGTTAAGGAGATTTCATGTAGTAGGGATTAAGGAAGGTATTCTCCTCTTGTTTCAGAGCTTTGGCATTTGCAAAAAACCAAGTGAGCCCCTTTAGATGGCTTCTTCCTTTGTTGTAGCATTACTTTAAGGCACATTTCTTTATCAACTTGCTATTTTTCTCCTGTTAATTTTCTAAATTTGTAAGCCTAAGATGAAGAACTCAGTGCCTGATTTTGGAAATACTTCCCCACTGATATGTTCCCTACCCAACTATGAGGACACCCATATCAAAATTAGAGCCTTAGAAGACATCATAGCCTGCATTAAGGAACCTATACCAAGCTCCATGCTAGATAAAGCTATCCAGAGTGGCTTAGTTGATGCAGCTACATTTCTGATAGTAGCCCCTTGCTGTGAATTGATTGTAGAATGTTCTAGGAGATATATTTTTGAAGAAAAGTGCATAAGGAAAATTGATGGGAACCCACTAGTTTTTATAACCAGGGAAGTAGTACAAAAAGCTTTAGGAATCCCAGAGAAAGACCCGTATGAGGGTTGGAACATACCTTCTTCTCAGTCATTTTTTGCTACTAAAAGGTAGTTGTACAGAAATGAAATACCTCAATATTGGCTTCTTAAGGATCAAAAAGGAGGGTCTTGTCTTCCAAAGCTATTGACTATAGATCATTTCAAACCTGAGGTAGTGGACTTGGTTATCATGTTGAATAGGATTAAGGGAAATTGGCATGCATATTACTGGCATGACTAGATGTATTTTTACATTCAAGTGACCTTGAAAGGAGAACAATACATAGACTAGGCTGAAACAATAGCAGATGAGCTCAACTACCAATTGGCTAACTTACCTACGGGTAGCGGCTTTCATATGTCCTCATATCTTTTCTATATTCTAGCCTATACCTGAGAATGGAAGGGTTTATTTCATGAACAACTTGTTCCTAATATGAAAGTTTATGACTATTACCCTCATCTTCAAAAGGAATATTATGTGGCTAATTTTCTTAAAGTAAATGGAGTGTTTTTTGGGAGGTTGACACATGAACTCCAGGGAAACATTGAGCAGAGAATGTCTGAGGAGGCCAAGACCTTTGTGAATACTTACAAGAGTTTCTTCATCTAGTTCAGGAGGTTTACATATCTGAGAGTAGGTGGTTTTGAAGAAGAACCATTTAAACTGCCCAGTTATGCTTTTGATAGCCTGGTAATTGCTAAGGTGTCCTGTCAATTAGCCTACATGCACAAAGGGGTCAAGGAGAGAAAAGGAAGAGCTAAGTCTTGTTTCCCAGTTGAACTAGGGTATTTTACTTGTAAGATGTCTTCTAATGCACTGAATTTAGAGCATGAACTTAGAAAGTTGAACATGAAAACATTTATATTCAGAAAATATTTTCACAACAGAGGTTTTGTAGCAAAACACTTCAGCTTGCCTTCTGAGTTCCATCATATCCCATAAATGGAGGACTATTAGGAAGGCTGCGATGATGACTTTGAGGTGTGGAGAAGGATGTGGTCTAGATTCACCTTAGGGAAATTTATCACATTGAATATTCAGCTTGATATATCTTCTATAAAGGAGGATGATGGTACTGAGATCATTGATGAATAGTTTGAGACTAGGGTCAGAGGCACTCCTCTTCCTGAGATTGATTGGGGTATTGAAGAGAGGGAAATTTTAGTAATAAAGACCCTCAATGTAGTGAAAAGAACTGAAAAATGGATCAATAGCAAGAGACCCCCTCCTACAAAAAGACATAACCCTAGAAGAGTTTCTCATGTTAAGAATGCTATTGTTACACCCATGGCCACTACTGATAAAGTTGTTTCCTTTGTAGGTACAAAGTCTAAGAAAAGTTCCTTTGTTAATCTGGGAACTAAAGCTACTCCTGTTTCCTCGCCAGTGAGAAGAACCCCAAGAAAAAAAGCTCACAAGGAAGCTGATGAGGTTGTCAAGGAAAGTGAAGTGATAGATCTTGAAGGTATGGATTCCCACATGACTGAGCAAGTTGATCTAGATAATTTTGAAGAGGAAATGATGACCCCAAAGAATACTCAATCTATTTTGAAAGAGCCTTCGGTGAATGTAACAGATGATTCTCTGAGACACCCTCTCCAACTCTCAGTTGGTTAGGGGCCTCTATTTCAAATAAGAAAAGGAATGTCTTACCCATCACCCTTCTTGTAGAAGATATGGTGAGAAAATGTTTGGGGGCTACTGTGAAGCCTAAAAGAATCAAGATGGAATCCATGATTGAAGTAGATGAAAAGATTGGGAGATGGGTAGTGGAGAGGGCTTTGCCCAAAACTAACAAGAAGGTTTCAGAGGCCACAGTTGATGATTATATCATAAAAAAGATAGATCTTTGGATTTCCAGTAGGGCTACTAATGCTAAACACTTAGAGACCTCCACAAGAAAGATTCTACATAGAACTTTCAAGGATGAAAAGGATAAAAAAGAATTAAAGGCAACGATACAAAAGCTTGCAAAGTTCATTCAAGTCATCCAAGAACCTACCCACTACCATTGACTCAAGCTCCTGACACCTTTGACCCCTACTCACCTGAAGTCCGTAAGACATTGGACCAAATTTAGAGAAATAAGATGATTGTTGAAGTTTTCAACAAATGGATCATAGGCATGATACAGCGGGGAGGAGATTATTTTACTCAGCTGATCAAGACCTGTGGGGATATCACAAAGGTCATATCAAAATTTCTAGCTAAACTATCAGAATGGAGAAAAGAGAGGAAAAAATGGGGTGGCATCGTTGATCAACTGACAGAGATTGGTCATTATGGTGTGGTAAAGTTTCTTGCAGAGAAATCGGTTCCAAGGTTGAAGGAAGAAGTCTTGTACATTGTTGTGAAGAGCATTAAATGGAGGAATTCAATCATCAAATATAGTTTTGATGGAGCTACCCATCTCCTTACTAATTTGAAAGGTCTCATTGACACTAGGCAAAAAGATGGCAGATTTCGTTGGAAGTCATTTACTCAGGATGTTAGTTTTCAGTTTTCTTTTCAATTTTTATGCAAAGAGGTTAACTGTTATCTGAGACTCTGGGAGTTTCAAAGACATTTTTAATTTTTGATAAATTGTATATGATGACTATATAAGGCCAGGAAAAATTGTCAAAAGAAGTTAGTTAATTTTTTATAGGAAGTAATAGTATTGCATAGCTTTATCTTTAATTTTCTGAAAAACTTGTTTAAGTATCTTTTTACCAGTGAATGAAGAAACTTATTTGATATAAATCTATTGGTTTATGTTTATGAGTGGGCTTCTATTGGAGCATTATTCAGTGGATGGAATTTTATTGAATCAAGTGTTTCTATTTTAGGATTGAATTAGAATTAGGAGTAAATTTAAAGGTTATGGTTTTTATTAGTTAAAGTCTGTGAGCTTCGAATAGTATTCATTTATTTATCATAAGTGATCAACTCATATTGATGAAAGATTGTTGTTAGTCTTAGTAACTTTCTGGTTAAAAGTTAAATGTCTGTAGTAATGCATTGTTTGGTAAAATATATTTATTGAAGATATTTCTGGGAGCTGTACCATAATTCAGAGAATTAAACATCTGAGTTTAATTCATTTGTTAGTAAAGATTTGAAGTTTCATAGTGGGTGATAGAGAAAGATAAAATTAAGAATAAAAAGAGACCAATTCATTTACTAATAGTTTTTGGTGACTCTACTGGGGAGCGCTAATAGAATAGACTCATGTATAACATCATATAATCATCGTCTTACCTACAGACGTTATACCTAGTCAACAAGACCTTCCTCCTATCATCCAACCAGGCTTAAACTTTGAGGATACACAAGAAGATATTATATCTAATTTAAATGCACTTGCTTGGAAAGTAAGAGCAAGTGATGAACAATTCCATCAAGTCTTACGTGTTTTAGAAGAGGAAGAAGAAATCAATGAATGGTTAAAAGGCCTCCCAATTTCTCAAGAAGCTGAGATAGTAAACAAAGCTGCTCAAAGACCTTAAGGTTATCATTCTAGATTCTCGGCCTTATACTCGGTCTCTCAGAAGGGAGGGAATACCTGACCCTTTCTTTAAAAAATTGCAAAATCTTGAGTTGCATAGCACTTTTTCTCCTAAGTCCAAGGAAAAAAGTAGACCCTCATCTCAACCCAAGGTCTTACCAACCCCTTCTATTTCAAATAACCTTTGGCAAGCCCTTATCTTGTCTGGAATTCAAGCACCTCCCCTAGTAACTATCTTCCCACCAACCATAATGGCACAACCATGGGGAGCAGCTATAGGTCCTTTAGCCTTGGGTCAGCATCACCCTTTGCCTAAAGGTGCTAAGGATGTTCTTCCAAGATTTTTAGGAGATGGGAAAACCTCAGTAGAAGAACATTTTAACTCATTCAATGTGGCTACTAGAATTTTGGCAGTGCAACATGAAGATGTTGCAGTTAGACTTTTTGTTCAAACCCTAACTGAAGGGGCAGCTGAGTGGTTTGGACATTTAGCAACGGGATCCATAACAAACTAGGTTTCTATGAAAACTACTTTTGAGAATTGCTTTAAAAGTGTTGATGATGAGCATTCTTTGCTAGCTCAACTTACCCAAATGAAAAAGGAGATTCATGAGCCCATGAGGGATTATGTAGCTCATTATAACAAAGTAATTCACAAAATCCCTACTGGAAAAAGACCCACTCTTGATAATCAACAATGTTTCTTTGTGAATTCCATGCCTCCTGATGTGGGTTTCCATCTTAGGAGAAATAGACCAATAGACTTGGTAGCTACTCAGAACCAAGCTATTGAGTTGGAAGATGACTTAATCATAGCAGGAAAATGGAGGAAGGATGTCCAAATACCAAATGCTCAAAATGTGTCCTCTTCTGATCCAATGCAACAAAGATTGATGAATGATGTAATTACCCTCAAAAGGTAGCTTCCCAAAAATAATGCAAGTCCTCCCCCTTTGTATAGAGATATACCCAGAGGTGCACTTGAACAAGCTAGACCCAGCAATAGAACTTCAGCTGATAAGAATTTACTTGAAGCTCCCCCTAGGTAGGCTAACATGTGCACTTTCCACCTCACAAATGATCATGATGGGACCTCATGCCCAGAGATGATCTACTCAATGCAGATGCATGTAAATCGAGAGTTGACAAAAGAATCACTTGATGATGAAGGGAATCCTCAGTTGCCTGGCGGCTCTGGAAATTTTTATGTAGAATACGAATCTGATTCTAAAAGAGGAGGAAGTATTCTGGCAACAGTACAGGACCCTGCATGCACTGTGTTGACTAGAAGCTACCAAAATTATCAAATGGATGACACACCATCTACATCACAGCGCTAGGAAAAAGGTAAAGATTTTTCATAAAAGACATCAAATTTTAAGAGTTCTTTTTCTAAAGAAGATGATTTAATATAGAAAAATAGTTCTACTCCTTTTGATATTATTGATTTCTGTAAAACCTCCAAGATTCAAGTTACTCCTACTGATTATCTAAGAATGAATCCTAGAGAGTTAGATAGACTGGTTAAGCATGTCAAGTCTACGCAGCCTTCTGCTGATCGTCTAGTCAATGATACTACCAATGCTACATTTACCAAGAAAGCTCCTCCAGAAAATTCATCAACCAAAAGCAAGGATCTTCAGGAAGATAAAACTCCTGCACAAGAGAAAAGTCCTCCCGTAGGAGTCAAGCCTGAACCCTTTTACTTATCCTTGTTTATCCATGGATTCAAATTAAATAATTATGTAATAGATTCAGGGGCCTCAGACAATATCATGCTAGCTTTAGTAGCTAAAGCTTTAGACCTTCCACTCACCGCAACTTTTGGTGAATGTTATGCTTTAGATGCTAAGCAAGTTCCCTTAGTTGGACAAATTAAAGATTCTTAGGTGGCTTTAGCTGCATACCCCAGTAAAAAGATTAAGTTGACTATACTTGTTGCTGATATTCCTGCAAGTTATGGTATGCTCCTAAGCAGGACTTTCTATAGGGATCTTGGAGGAGAGATAAAACTTGATTGGTCCCAAGCAATAATTCTAGTTGGAGATAAGAGAGTAGTGTTGCAGCCAGAAGGAAAATCAAAATATATGGTTTTCCCATCTAAAGACCCTAAGGCTCAAGTGCTTTATCAAGAGTCTAAATTTGGAAATTATATGATTTCCTCAACACCTAGCTTCAGCAGTGAAGAAACCACCAATACCTCAAATGGTCTCTAGATTTTGGAGTTTGATGGGAGTTGTGCAATGGTGGGTTCAGGAGCAGGCATTGTATTAATATCTCCAGAAGGAAAATTGTTCCCTCGAGCATTCAAGCTTGATTTTGACAACACCAATAATACCACAGAATATGAATCTCTTCTGCTAGGTATAGAAGAAGTGAAGAAGATGGGATTCAGGATGCTTAAAGCCAAAGGGGATGCAGAGCTAGTGGTTAGGTAGGTACATGGGATGTATTCAGCTAAGAATGAAAGGCTCAAGCATTATAGGAACTGAGTCTAGGATGAAATAGAATATTTTGAAGCCTTCTCAATAGAAGCTATTCCTCAAGAATTTAATAGTAGGGTTGATTCCCTAGCTGTTTCTTCTTCCCTATTATTACCACATGCAGATTTCAAGAAAACTTCTTATAAAATTGAGATAGTTCACAGGCCCAAAGTACCAGATAATGTTGATCATTGGAAAGTTTTTTAGGATGACAAACAAATAGATAAATTTTTGCAATTAGCTAAAGTTTTTAGTACAACTTATTTTGAGGGATCCTTAACAACTTGTGATGAGTTTTGTCCAAATGAAGTAACAGAAGAAGAAATCTTTCAATTGAAAGGGAATCGTATTCCCAAGGGCCTGGTCTCCCTGGAGGGACAATTTGATAGATATGATGCTCTGAGACATGAATCACTTCCACAAGAGAATAAAAATTAGAGTGATCATGAGAAGATTAACATAGGGGAATCAGAAGAAGAATCCAGATGTATTAACTTAGGGAAGTGTTGTTCTCTGGATGAGAAGTGAAGATTTATAAGTTTATTGAAAGAATAAAAAGATAATTTTGCTTGGTCCTACCATGATTTGAAGAATTTTAAAGGTGGAAAATTCCAACACCAAATACCTCTCAAGCCAGGTACTACATCCTTCAAACAGAAGCTGAGAAATTATAATCCAAAAGTTTATGAAGCAATTCAAAGGGAGGTAGAAAAGATGCTACAAGCCCACATTATTTACCCTATCCATCACTCTACATGGATCACTAACATAGTTCCTATGAGGAAGAAAAATAGAGAGATAATGATTTGTGTGGATTTTAGGAAATTGAATTAGTGTAGCCTGAAAGATAATTACGGTCTCCCTATTATGGATCATATCTTGCAAACTATTGATGGTTCAAAAATGATGTCAATGCTTGATGGATTCTTTGGTTACAATCAGATCAAGGTGGTCGATGAAGACCAACACAAAATAGCCTTTACTACTCCATGGGGAACATATGCTTACAATAGAATGACTTTTGGTCTTATAAATGCTGGGGCTACCTTTCAACATGCAATGAATTCATCCTTCAGTCATCTATTGAATAAAGTAATAGTTGTCTATCTTGATGACTTAACAATTTTCTCTAAGAGGTATAAAAACCACCTGAGAGATTTAAAGTCTATACTAAAAAGGTGTAGGGAGCATGGCATCTCTCTGAACCCTAAAAAATCTATATTTGCAGTTACAAAGGGAAAATTATTGGGTCATATTGTATTAAAGAAAGGAACTAAGATAGATCCAGATAGAGTCAAAGCAATCCAACAAATTGGTCTACCCTCAAACAGGACTGGTGTAAAGTCTTTCTTCGAATAGACAAATTTCCTTAGGAGGTTCATTCCTAACTTTGCTAAAACTACCAAACATATGGTGAGTCTCCTCAGCAAAAAGAACCCCTTTAAATGGAGTGCAGAAGAAATCAAAGCATTTGAAGACATAAAGAGAGCCATAGAAGATGCTCCTACTTTGATCAATCCTAATTATAAGAAAGATTTTATTATACATTGTTATGCCTCTGACCATATAGTATCTAGGATCTTGCTACAAGAAAATGAAAAGAATGAAGAAGTGCCCATTGCCTTTATGAGTATGCCTCTCAAGAAGCACAAGTTGAATTACCCTTTGGTAGAAAAGCAAGCATTTGCAATGGTAAAGGCATTCAAGGCTTTCAGGTTTTATATCTTGCACTCACACTCACTTGTCCTTGTGCCTTCTTCTGTTGTAAAAGATATACTTACCCAACTAGAAGTAGGGTTGAAAAAGAGTGCCACTTGGATCTCCAGAATCTAGGAATTTGATTTGGATATTCATCCTACCAAACTAGTGTGGGGACAAGGGCTATGTAAACTAATATCCGAACAAGAACCAGTGAGCAGTATTCCCATGGCTCTGTTTGTAAGCTTACATGACTCCTAATTTTTTGATGTAGCTTACTACCTAACATATGGAGACTACCCTCTGCATTTAAGCCCAAAAGAAAGGAGAAATCTTAGATTGAAAGCGGTAAAATATATAATTGTGGATGACATCTTATATAAAAAAGGGTTGGATGGAGCATTCCTGAGGTGTGTGGACAAGGGATAGCAAGAAAAGCTGCTTGCAAAATTCCATAATGAGGCTTGTGGTGGCCATTTTTCTTCCACGGTGATTGCATTCAAAATCCTAAGAAATTTTTATTACTAGCCAAGCATGTTTGCTAATGCCTACAAATGGGTTGCAAAGTGTGAAAAATGTAAGTTATTTGGAGGGAAACTAAAGTTGGCAACCCTTCCCTTAAAACTAGTAGTTATAGAAGAACCTTTTGATCAATGGGGATTGGATTTTATGAGTCCAATAAACCATCCTTCTAGTGTTGGTCACACCCACATCCTTACTGCAACAGACTACTTCACAAAATGGGTGGAGGCAATACCTGTTAAGAAAACTACATCTGGGGTGGTTTGTGATTTTGTTAAAAACTACATCCTGGTCAGGTTTGGAGTCCCATCTAATTTATTCATAGATAATACTACCAATTTCTCTTCTAATGAGTTGCAATCATTCTATTACAATCATGGTATTTACCTTTCTCATGCATCTGACTACTATCCATAGGGAAATGGACAGGCAGAGTCAAGTAACCAAAATCTGATCTGAATAATGAGAAAATTGGTGTGACAATGCTAAGGATTGGCACAAGAAGCTTTTCGAAGCCCTTTGGGTAGATCAAACTTCTCCAAAGAGGGCTATAGGTGTGTCTGCCTTTGATTTGGTCTATGGTGTTGAGGCTCAGCTGTCATTACCTTTAGATTTAGCCACTGCAAAACTAGAGAAAACTATTGAAGACCAAGTTTATCAAGATGCTCTTCAAAAGAGAATTTTATATCTGAGCAAGGTACAAGAAGAAAGGGAAGCAATGGTTAATAAAATAGCTCTACATCAAGCCAAAGTAAAGAAAATCTTTGATCAAAATGCTAGGCCCTGGAACTTCTTAGAAGGAGATTAGGTATTGTTATGGGATAAGCGACGTGAACCAAAGGGTGCCCATAGAAAATTTGATTCACTCTAGAAGGGTCCATTTATTATCAGCTTAGCACTTGGAGGTAACTCTTTTAAAATAGAAAATCTAGATGGTTCTATTTTACCCTTGACCTTTAATGGTCAGGATCTGAAGCTATATAAACTCTAGATAGGTTTCCCTACTTTGTACATATCTTTTTGTTGTGTTCCTTTCTACTTTCCTTTTTGGCTTTGCTCCTCTCATTTTTGTTTTTAGTTTTCCTGGCCTGCAAAACCAGAGTCAAGATTCATCCTTCGTCCTTGTCAGGCCTTGTCCCTAGTTGGAGCCATTGTTACCTACAGATTTTGTGAAAATTTTTGCAAGCTCCCTTTTCCCAAAAATCACTCAAGAATTTTATAAGGTGTCATCTATTTTCGGTTTTGCCTTTACAAAAGCACCCCGTCAATTGAACTTGAACTGTGAACTCAAGTAGTTCAAAGTTCAATGTTCAATAACATCCATCGATATGGTTTCATTTTCATTGGCAAGTCTACCAGCATTTTTCACTTTGTGATGCGTGCTTATCACTTGAACCACAAATATTGAACTCGTTTTGGTTCAAGTTTTTGAGTTCAATGGGCACTCCTGCTTTCCAAACTTTTTCTTATTCTCCTTGTTCTTTAGCTGTTGCTTTTATTTTAATAAAATCATACCAATGGATAGTCTTGCATCATGTATGTTGAAATTGAATTGTGAACCCTCATAATTCTAAGTTCGAAGTTCAATGTTGGCTCGTGATTCGAAAAACTAAAGGTGACATGATATATATGACAGCTAGCACTACATTATGATATCTACCCATGGTGAAAGTGCGTGATTAATTGAAATGACATTTAAAAGTCATTTAAGTTAGGGGAAGTACAATAATTAATGTTTAATATGCCACGAGACATCACATAATCATTAATTCAAATGGAATGCACCATTAATATGGCTCACGCCAAATCTCCCAGAGATTTGCAAATAGATTTGTGATAAAAACTGAAAACCCAACCATATTTTCTCATAATGTTAAGGAGATTTCATGCAGTAGCCATTAAGGAAGGTATTCTCCTCTCATTTCAGAGCTTTGGCATTTGCAGAAAACTAGGTGAGCCCCTTTTGCTAGCTTCTTCCTTTGTTGCAGCATTACTTTAAGGCACATTTCTTTATCAACATGCTATTTTTCTCCTGCTAATTTTCTAAATTTGTAAGCCTAAGATGAAGAACTCAATGCTTAATTTTGGAAATAATTCCCCACTGATATGTTCCCTACCTGACTATGAGGACACCCATATCAAAACTAGAGCCTTAGAAGACATTGTGGCCCGCATTAAGGAACCTATACTAGGCTCCATGCTAGATAAAGCTATCCAAAGTGGCTTAGCTATGTAGCTGCATTTCCCATAGTAGCCCCTTGTGTGAATTGATTGTAGAATGTTCCAGGAGATATAGTTTTGAAGAAAAGTGCATAAGGAAAATTGATGGAACCCACTAGTTTTTATAGCTAGGGAAGTAGTACAAAAAGCTTTAGGAATCCCAAAGAAAGACACGTATGAGGGTTGGAACATACCTTCTTCTTATTCAGTTTTTGCTACTAAAAGGCAGTTGTATAGAAATGAACTAGCTCAATATTGGATCCTTAAGGCTTAGAAAGGAGGGTCTCAGCTTCCAAAGCCGTTCACTATAGATCATTTTAAACTTGAGGTAGCTGACTTGGTTATCATATTGAACAAGATTAAGGGAAATCAGCATGCATATTACTGGCATGACTAGATGTATTTTTACATTCAAGTGACCCTGAAAGGAGAGCGGTACATAGACTGGGCTGAAACAATAGAAAATGAGCTCAACCACCAATTGGCTAACTTCCCTATGGGTAGTGGCTTTCATATGTCCTCATATCTATTCTATATTCTACCCTGTACCTGAGAATGGAAGGGTTTATTTCATGAACAACTTGTTCCTAATATGAAAGTTTACGACTATTACCCTCATCTTCAAAAGGAATATTATGTGGCTAATTTTCTTAAAGTAAATGGAGTGTTTTTTGGGAGGTTGACACATGAACTCCAGGGAAACACTGAGAAAAGAATGTCTGAGGAGGCCAAGACCTTTGTGAATACTTACTTGAGTTTCTTCATCTAGTTCAGAAGGTTTACATATCTGAGAGTAGGTGATTTTGAAGGAGAACCATTTAAACTACCCTGTTATGCTTTTGATAGCCTGGTAATTGCTGAGGTGTCCTATCAATTAGCCTACATGAACAAAGGGGTCAAGGAGAGAAAAGGAAGAGCTAAGTCTTGTTTCCCAGTTGAACTAGGGTATTTTACCTGTAAGACGTCTTCTAATGCACTGAATTTAGAGCATGAACTTAGAAAGTTGAACATGAAAACATTTGCAATGAGAAAAGATTTTGATAGTAGAGGTTTTGCAACAAAACACTTCAGCTTGCCTTCTAAGTTCCATCATATCCCATAAATGGAGGACTACTAGGAAGGCTGCAATGATGACTTTGAGTTGCGGAGAAGGATGTGGTCTAGATTCACCTTAGGGAAAATTATCACATTGAATATTTAGCTTGATATATCTGCTATAAAGGAGGATAATGGTACTGAGATCATTGATGAAAAGTTTGAGACTAGGGTTAGAAGCACTCTAGTTCTTGAGATTGATTGGGGTATTGAAGAGAGGGAAAGTTTATTAATAAAGACCCTCAGTGTAGTGAAAAGAACTAAAAAATGGATCAATAGCAAGAGACCCCCTCCTACAAAAAGAGATAACCCTAGAAGAGCTTCTCATGTTAAGAATGTTGCTATTACACCCATGGCCACTACTAATAAAGTTGTTTCCTTTGTAGGTACAAATTCTAAGAAAAGTTCCTCTGTTCATCCGGCAACTAAAGCTACTCCTGTTTCCTCTCTAGTGAGAAGAACCCCAAGAAGAAAAGCTAACAAGGAAGCTGACGAGGTTCTCAAGGAAAGTGAAGTGATAGATCTTGAAGGTATGGATTCCCACATGACTGAGCAAGTTGATCTGGATAATGTTGAAGAGGAAATCATGACCCTGAAGAATACTCAATCTATTTCGAAAGAGCCTTCGGTGAATGTAAGAGATGATTCTCTGAGACACCCTCTCCAACTCTCAGTTGGTTAGGGGCCTCTATTTCAAATAAGAAAAGGAATGTCTTACCCATCACCCTTCATGTAGAATATATGGTGAGAAAATGTTTGGGGGCTACTATGAAGCCTCAAAGAATCAAGATGGAATCCATGATTGAAGTAGATGAAAAGACTAGGAGATGGGTAGTGGAGAGGGCTTTGCCCAAAACTAACAAGAAGGTTTCAGAGGCCACAGTTGATGATTATATCATAAAAAAGATAGATCTTGGGATTACTAGTAGGGCTGCTGATGCTAAACACATAGAGACCTCCACAAGAAAGATTCTACATAGAAGTTTCAAGGATGAAAAGGATAAAAAAGAATTAAAGGCAATGATGCAAAAACTTGCAGAGTTCATTCAAGTCATCCAGGAACCTAGCCCACTACCATTGACTCAAGCTCCTCACACCTTTAACCCCTAATCACCTAAAGTCCGTAAGACATTGGACCAGATTCAGAGATATAACATGATTGTTGAAGTTTTCAATAAATGGATCATCGGCATGATATAGTGGCAAGGAGATTATTTTACTCAGTTAATTGAGACCCATGGGGATATCACAAAGGTCATATCAGAATTGTTGGACGAACTATCAGAATGGAGAAAAGAGAGGAAAAAATGGGGTGGCATCGCTAATCAATTGACAAAGATTGGTCATTATGGTGTGGTAAAGTTTCTTGCAGAGAAATCAGTTCCAGGGTTGAATGAAGAAGCCTTGTACATTGCTGTGAAGAGCATTGAATGGAGGAATTCAATCATCAAAGACAGCTGCAATGGAGCTACCCATCTCCTTACTGATTTGAAAGGTCTCATTGACACCATGCAAAAAGACCTAAAATTTTTAAACATTGCACTGATTGGTGAGGAGACTCAGGATGTAAAGAAGGTAGACAAGATGATTCAAGAATGGGAGATAGGAATAGCTATCATCAAAGATAGTAAAGAATTGACAACAGAGGATTTAACTTCTATGGCTAATACTGAGGCTATGCTCATTGTTTGCATTGATCACCTGGAGGCTCACAAGGCAAGTTTGGGATAGATTGGCAAAGACAGGGAAGTGCTCGGACAACGCATCACCCTCATCAGCCTACCATACCATGCCACAATCATTGGTGCATCTGTAGCACATGAGGAGTGGAAACAAGAACATGCATCCAAGGCCTCACCAAACTAAATGCTAATCATAAAACTTGACTGAAGATGGTGGATTTTGTTGGAAATCATTTGCTTAGGATGTTAGTTTTCAGTTTTATTTTCAGTTTTTATGCAAAGCGGTTAACTGTTATCTGAAACTCTGGGAGTTTCAAAGACATTTTTAATTTTTGATAAGTTGTATCTGATGGCTATATAAGGCTAGGAAAAACTGTCGAAAGGAGTTAGTTAATTTTTTATAGGAAGTAATAGTATTGCATAGCTTTAGCTTTAATTTTCTGAAAAACTTGTTTAAGTATCTTTCTACTAGTGAATGAAGAAACTTATTTGATATAAATCTGTTGGTTTATGTTTATGAGTGGGCTTCTATTGGAGCATTATTTAGTGGATGGAATTTTATTGAATCAAGTGTTTCTATTTTAGGATTGAATTAGAATTAGAAGTAAATTTAAAGGTTATGGTTTTTATTAGTTGAAGTCTATGAGCTTTGAACAGTATTCAGTTATTTATCATAAGTGATCAATTCATATTGATGGAAGATTGTTTTTAGCCTTAATAACTTTCTGGTTAAAAGTTAAATATCTATAGTAATGCATTGTTTGGTAAAATATATTTATTGAAGATATTTCTGGGAGCTATACCATAATTCAAAGAATTAAACATTTGAGTTTAATTCATTTGTTAGTAAAGATTTGAAGTTTCATAGTGGGTGATAGAGCAAGATAAAATTAAGAATAAAAAGAGACCAATTCATTTACTAATAGGCTGCAAATAATCTTGGTTAGGGTGGGGGTGGTGTTCTTAGAGATCATAAAGGCACTTTCTTGTTGGCTTATGCTGGGTCACTAAATAACTGCACTGTAACCCAAGTAGAGGGAATGACCCTTCTTTGGGGGATTAAATTTGCAAACCAAATGAACATCAAGTTGCTAGAAATCGAGGGGGATTACAAAGTGATTGTTGAGGCTATCAAAAGTGGAGCTAATGAGGGTTGGTGGGTCAGATCTATTATGCTAGAGATCCTTGAGCTACTCAACAACTTCCAATGTATGACCATTAGACACGCATACAGAGAGGAGAATTCATTTGCTGACTCGATGGCCACCATTAGCCTAAAGAAACTCAAACTTAGTAGTTACAAGGTGGTCAGTGATTTACCTTCAGTGACTCAGCACCTCATTGGAGGAGAAATGAACATTACAATTTAAAATGAGCCAGGATGTCATTTTCACTTTGAATCCTTCCTGGATCATGTGTTGGCATGTTCAGGTAATATTTGTGTTTATTAAAAAGAGAACCCAAAACCCCATAAAGAATTATCATTAATTTTCAAACATGTGGAGAGAGAGCTGTCCAAATTGGAGGGCTTACTTGGATAATAAGCATAGCAACTGCACTCCTAGCATTATTTCTATTAATGGCACTTGAAGATTCATTAGATCTAGTAGTATGGAGCCCATTTCCCAACATTTCACCCAAGGCCAGCATTTTAAGTATACTCTTTCCTTGAAATGGCCACGCAAAAACAAGTGGTTTTTTATGTTCTACCAAGATGCTCAGCTTTTTGGTTCTCAGGAAACTCTAGCATAGGAAGAGAAGAGTTTGGAGATGGGAGGCAACACTCTTCACATTGAACCTGACAAGATCGACAAAGCTTTCACCTCTAATACCTTGGTGACCCACTACTACACAAATAAAGCAGCATTTGGGGTTTTATGGAATGAATGAAAAGGGGACATGATGAGTGAATATCCAAATAATTCATCTCGTCCTGGAACAACAGAAGTGTCTCAGTTGGGTGCATTCATTTCAAGCTTAACGAAGAGGTCATTGCAAAGGTGACGGGCCTCTCTATGGAGGGGAGGAAATACAAAAAAATCAGCCAAACTCCTGACCATACCAGCCTTAACTAGTTTTTCAAAGAAGGTGAGAATCTGGTGAAGAAATAAGGGGCTTTTAACAAGGAAGAGCTATCAAACTTCTAGCCAAAGATGTGTCTCATTATCATGAAGTATTTTACACTAGAAGGTAAGTTCACCATTTTCTACTACTACCACTTACCATTCCTAAATCATATTAGAAATAAGGATTTAATTTATATACCCTTCTATCTGCTGCATTCCATAGAGAGTAATATCTTAGATATTAAGGACAACATTGATAAATCAATCCCTATCCTCCATTAGGGCCTCCTTCTTTTCATTTACCACTTCCATAAGGCTATCTGCCCTGTGCCCCAACCCCCTTGATTATCCAAGAGATAACCTAGGTGGAGTCCTCAGCCAAAACTAAAATCCCCACTCATTCCACCTCCCAATCCATCCAGGAGTCTGTGCTGGGTGTCAAGGAAGGTAGAAACCGTAAAAAATGTGTCAAAAACCCTTTCAATAGGTAGAAGGGTCAGGAGGAGTCTGATGTCTCTGAGTGCATGGAAAATAAAGATTGAAAGAAGGCTGACAGTACTCTTGAGACCGAACAAAGGTCCAAAAAGTGGAGAATGATAGAGAGTCAGGTTAACCTGGAGGTTGACTTGAGTGGCTCAGGTTGTAGAAGGTCTAATAGAATTTCCAAGGAGTAGTGTAAAGCTAGGATGATGGAAGAAGCCTCTAGAGAGTGGTCCCAATCTGAAAAAGACTCCCGCACCACTGAGTCCATAAAAGGGTCCTCTGAAGATCACTTGAGTCCTATTAGGACTAGTAACACTCCCCCTCCCATAATCCAACCTTCCATGGAGATCCCTCATAACCCCTCCCTACCCCTGAGTCCTCTTCATGATCCCCTAGATAAGCCCCTAACATCTGAGTATAATTATAGGGTTCTGGCTGACAAAATCAATTTTAAAGGAACTCTCAAGATGAGGTTCTCTGATATGGACAAGGAGATTATAGACATCAAAAATAATATGCAGGAACTAAAGCATCAATGCATGATAACTAACAAATTCTCCTTGAAGGTCATGCACGCTTTGGCTATGACCCTTTGTAATGTGCAGGGAAAGCTAGTGGGTGGCAGTCTGGAAGCGGACGAGGATAACAAGGATCTTTTCCTATTCCTGTAGGAGGAGTGGGCTAGAACCCTGATGTCTAAGCATCTGGGTGGGAAGAACTAATTGCTGGTGGTCATGAGCTGGTTACTTTTGTTTGGGCATGGCCCTCAATTCCCCTATTCTGCTAGGGTTAAAGTTTTTTAAGCTAGTTTTTGGTTTAGCCCTATGTGGCTTATGACTGTTATTTTAATTGTTGCTCTTCATTTTAAGTACTCTGGTTTAATCCTTTTGATTAGTACTGTGATCTATGTTTTTGATAGGGGTAGATTAGACTTAGTGATTCTATTGTTTAACTATTTTATCTGCTTTGATTGGTGCCATTAATGTGCTATTAATGTGCTTCTAGTCCTTGTTCCATGGGTCAGACATACACCTACTTGTTATCTTTCTAGTCCTGATTGATAGACTTATTGAAAAGTAGCTATAACTTTCAAACTATATAAGATTTTTGAAATCCAAAACATGTGTCACATTCTATGTATTTCCTAATACAAGAAAAATAAAAATAAAAATTCAATTTCATAAAGTTTATACTAAGTTAACGTGGTCAAACACGTGAGCTTTTAGATTATGGAAAAGTTGTAGAATAAAAATCATAATTAATTATTCACTTGGAAAAAAATTACAAAAAAATATGTGTCACATCTGGACATGACTCTACTACTTATATCTATAATCTTGTAAGAAAAAAATTATCATTTGATTGTGTTTAAGGTGGTTAGACATACACCTACTTCTTGTTTTTTTCCTAAAATTTCCGTACTACTACATTGAAATTAAAAATTTTAAACATATAGAATAATTGTTTTTCAAAAATGGCCTATTATCTTAAAAACTAAATTCAATTTTCTACAGATTGTCTTCTTACATATTTTGGATATAATATTTATAACTTGTTCAACTTTTTATGTCAACTTGTCTAAACCTAATTTTTTGAATTTTCATTGCCACTTAAGGGCTTAGTTTGGCATACCATGATCCTGCACATACCCACCCTTAGTGGTAGAAGAAATAACTTTATCTTTTCCTTTAACCTTATTAGCAGAGGACTTACCTCTCTTGCTGACAGTACTAGAGGGGAAGTTTGCGGAAAATCTTGGGCCGAGATATCATCCAGGCTGAGAGAGGTATCATTAATTTTAGATGAGCACCCATCACTCATAGTTTGGGCTAGTTCATTGCCCTAGGAAGCAACTCATCTTCCAAACCTCCCGAGCTTTGGTAAGTTTTTGTTTCCATACCCAGAGCTCGCTTACAACTATTTATATTTTTCTTCAAGGAACCACCATCATTTTTCCTTTTACTAAGTGAGCCTTCCACCTCTCTTTTCCATTTACAGCTAGAAATAATTTCTTGAACAATCAATTAGTGCATACACAAACCCACAAAAAGGAAAATTAGCTCTCCCAAAAAATCAAAACACAAAAATTAGAATAAAAAACAAAAAAAAATCTAATATATAAACCAAAACTAATCGAAGTTAGTAAAAAAAAACCTAATCTACACAAAAAGTTAATCAAATTAAAAAAAAACTAATCTAAATTAAAAAAAAAAACAAATTCTAAATTGAAAACAAAAAACTTAATCTAAATTACAACGTAATCTAATTAATTAATAACCAAAAATATAATTCTAAAAACCAAAAAAAAAAAATTCTAAAACAAAAAGTAATGCTAAATTTAAAAATAAATTAATCTAAAATAAAAAGTTCATCTAAACTAGTGAAAGAAACTAAGAGCAAGTAAAAAAAAGAATTTATTTCAAAATCTAATGAAGGAATCTAAGTCTAATTAAATGAATCTATATGTGATTCTAAAAAGAATGTAACTCACTTATACTCTACAAAGCATGTCATTCAAAAATGGTTGCTTTAATAAGTATTAAGTTAAACTAAAATATATACTTTAAAGCTGACAGATTATATAAAACACAAGCAACCACTAAATATATGATTACAAAGACATTAGATTTTCTTCAATATCAAACACAATGTGTTTCTTGACATCACCCACAACCATAATTTTTTTGTTTGTGCATGTGCCAAGTAGAAGTGATATATCATCTTCAATTTAGTCACCTAAAAAACTATTATGCACTAATTAAAAGTTTGCAAAAGAAATAGCATGATGGGATTCAATCAAAAATGATGGAGTAGTCAAATCACATACAACAATAGTTTATAATTCTTAGTTAATCTTCCAATTTATGACATTTTCAACTAATACAAAGGTATTTCAAACTTGCATGGCATTAGCTACTAAAATTAAATGTGAGTACACCTGTTAGAATATGAACAACCACCCTATTACAAAAACAAATCCTCACACCACAAGCCAAAATTTTACATAAAACTCTAGTTGTTCTGATAAAAAAAATTCACATATAGAACTCAAAAAAGTGTCGTAAATATTGCAAATCAATAATTCATTTTCCACTTCCTTTTATGTCAGGTTCAATAGTTGTAAAAAGGGAAATGTTAGTGTAGAATAGGAATAGGAAAACTTAAGTACAAAAAATTATTAAATCATATTCAATCTCTCTAATCACTTAATGAAGTATTTAAAATCAGATTTACATAAAACATAGAAATTTAAATTATGCAAACTCTTTATTTTTAATCTTATTTCTCCTCTTTAATTAATGTTTTTGATTAAGGTAAAAATAGGTTTTGAGGGGACCCCAATACCCCTTACAAATTAGAGAGCATAAAGATATACAATGAATCCCCAAAATAGAATGTTGCCAACAAACACAAGGAAGCAGCCCAGAACAAGCCAAAGGAACAACACAAAATAAGACCAAAAGAAATAGGAAGAAAGACAAATCTTCCCAATGGGATGAAACCAAGTTCCCACAACCAAACAAGGAAAATTTGGATTTTCCTTTACCTCCCTTCTTCTGGGAGTTCAGAGTAATATCAAATTGAGGAGGGGACTTTTTATGGTATTTTCAAACAACTAGGCTCCACCCCTCCTCCATCATAGAAGCATTTTCCTACCAACCTTGTGGAACTGACCCCAAGAAAGAAGCAAAAGAAGAGTTAGCCACAATAAAACTAGCATGTGAATTTTGGACAAAACCACCAAAGGGGCTTACCACCTCACACAAAGGAGAAGCACCAGGTCAAGCATTATCAACAATAGCAAAATGTCTAGAAGAATCAGAGCCATAATCCCACTTAGTAGAATCAAAAGACACATTGACTAACACATATCTAAAATTTAAGCCAATAGTGGTAGCAAAATTACTAGGAAAATTACCAGTAGTCCCAATAGGAAAAACACCATCATAATACATACCTACAAACTGTCCAACATCAGATCTACCAATAGAAATGTCAGTAGACCCACCAGGTGTACACACTAAAATATGCACTTCTATGAACCATTACATGCAAGGTTACTCAAGAATGAGGCCTCACAAAGCGGCTCATAGCTCTCTATGTATGGAGTTGCAAGGGACTATGAGTTTTGCTCTCAGCTAGAGCTACAAGAAAGTGACCTTGCTAGTCAACCATACAATGAGAGATTCACAATGAAGACAAGGGCAACAATGCCAATATCTCCAAGAATCCAATATGAAATGCAATGCAAACTATATGAGAATGCAAATCTAAGCTATGAAAGGAAAGTACAATGCAACTAATCTATGAAAGGAAATAGCAATGGATTACAATGCCTCCTATTTAGACTATGTGAGATTGCATAAAAGGAAATCTACACTAAGAATGCCATGAATGCAACTATGAAAGCAAAACTATTATGAAATGCAACTAAGAATGTCAAGGCTTCAAAGCTTGAGTGTCTTCAAAGAGAGCTCCAAAACCTGCAGCATAACAATAGCATAAAACAAGGATCTGCAAATGAAGGAGAGAGCTCTCCTTTTATAAGAAATGAGGTGAAATGGACCATGGAGATTAAGAGGCAAAAAGTCTTAATCAGCGGTGGAGCTTGAAAGAGGAGTAATCCATGTGCACAAGTATCCTCCAATGAGAGTGAAGTGTTGACTTTTGAGCCTCATGTGAGACAAAAAGTTCTTTTTCCCTTTTTATAAAATAGGAATAATGCTTTATTTGTGCAACTTAGGATAAGAGGAAAGTGGGACGTTTTATTTAATTGAAAGGGGAGGAAATATTCCTTTTAATCAAATAAAGACTTAGGATAAATGGTTAGCCCATAGGATAAAAATCTAATATATGATCGAAATTAGGACTTGATCAAGAAATTGATATTGTTGAAAATATTGATTATTGATAAAAATGATTCAGGATTGATAAATTGAATAAATGGGGCCCAAAGTCTAGGCGACCATTTTAGGGTGCATACATTTGCCCCTCTTTGACTAATGTGTGATCGATTTGGGAACACATGTAGTCAAAGAATGAAGTTGAAATGTGAGATCGATCTAGGATCACAAAACAACTCAGATATGAGGTCGATTCGGGATCATATCTGGACAAAACATAAACAAAAGCTTAGACCAACACCGTCGCTGCTAGGTGCAAATCAAGCTTTAGACAAAACTATCACCGTCGCTGCTAGGCAATAATCAATGTCTAAAAATGGGAGATAAGAATCTCAAGTTTTGAGCAAAAAGCTCACAAAAGATGTCTGAATCAGGAAAATCAAGAAAATCAGGGATGAGAATCCCATAAATACTGCCCCCTCGGAATCGAAATCGAAATCAGGTAGAGGAGAGACAGCAAATCGATAAAGATTTGATCAAATCAGAAAGAAGTCATAATCGAATGTAAAGGTCAAGAGGTTAACCATTAGGCAATGAAACATACCCCAGTGATGAAGCAGAAGAATAGAAATAGAAGACTAGAAATAGAGTGGATGAAAGACTAGAAAATTTGAGAGACATGGAAGGAAGAAATTCCACTGAAAATCAAATTATGCCTCAAAAGGTCAGTCAACTGCATAGAAGAATGAGAAAATTTGGAAACGCGACTCAGATTTCGATTTCGAGTCCGAAAATAGATAGAAAATGATGTGATATGAAAGACCAGAAATGAAAGATATGATCAAGAAGAATCAGAAAATGAGCACAGTTGACCAACTAGTCCGCGTAAGATGAAAAAAAAAGAGAGCTCTCTCCATATGCAAAGTGCAAAACTAATCTAACATGACCCTAAAAATGCAAGCTACTATGAAAGTGGTTGACTTGCAAGGTCACAACGCTTATAGACATCTAATTATCATCATCGAGCTTTATTGGTAGCGTCGTAAGATCATATAATGCACACTAGCATAACTATGTGGATATGAATATGATCTTTATCAGATAAAAATGTGGAAATCTCACCTAGGCATCAAAGACATGGAGGTCAAGATGACTAATGCAGTGAGATCACCTAAATTTGATATGGCGAGATTATGCTTGTATCAAGACACATGAAAGTCAGGATAGCTAAAAGCATGCACTCGCAAAACAGTCAAGGATAATACCTTGTCAATCCATAGTGTCAAGTAGGACCAGCATAAATGCTCATGACAATTAGGATAAACAAAATATACCCACAAGCAGATAAAGAAAAAAAACATGTTCTCATTCCCTCAGTCTTCTAGCTATGCATCATCGAAAACTTCTCAGGGAGAGATCACTCATCAAAGAAATCCTCATAGACAGCACACAAAGAAAATAAAGTCATCATATCGTCAGCGAGTTAATTGTTTAAGTGCGTGTGTGTTGGTCATAGAGTCAAATTCTGAGTATCATATCTGCACATGAGCACTATCGCATTATACTTAGACTATAGGCAAGACATCTAATAAGTGTTAAGAAACACTCGACGCAAGGGTAGTGTTGAAAAACACTGTTTGGGGTGGTGTTGAAAAACAACTATTGTGAAATATCCCAAGAGACAAACACACCAAAAGGACCTATGCGAACAGTTATGCCCCCTAGACAAAGACAAAGACCAATTTCAGACTAGGCCAAATAAGGTCAAGGCATGATGGAAAGTGGTTAAGTGTCGAGGATGCATGCTAACAAATAGGGGTGCAAAGGCCTCAAGTAGCGCCTGTTTCCAGGTTTTCACCACTTGGATTCTTTTTTCATTTTTTATTTTTTTGTATTTTTTTTGTATTTTTGCTACCAAGGCGCCTATTGCTAGGTTTTCACCAAGGCACTTTTTCTATTTTTTTTGAATTTTTGAATTTTTTGATTTTTTTGTAGTTTTCTTCAGGACTTTTTATGCTTTTTAGGATTTTTTCAGCATCATATATCAATTTTTTTGGTATTTTTTCAGGATCAATAAAATATATACAAAAGATGCCCCCAGACAGAACGGGCATCAAGGATAGAACTTCTTAAGGTGCACAATGTTGATGGGATCAGGGAGCTGTTCTCCATCAGGATCTGACAGTAAATACGCACCAGTACCAAAAGCAGCTGTGATGACATATGGTCCAAGCCAGTTAGGTTCAAACTTGCCCTTTTGCTCTCTGTTTTGTTGGTTCTTAGGGTTTTCTCGTAAAACAAGATCACCTATTTGAAATTCTCTAGGGTGAACCTTCTTGTTGAATGCCTTGGACATACGTTTCTGATACGCTCTCATATGATCAAAGGAAGCCTTACGCTTCTCATCTAGAAGTTCTAGTTCCTGCAACCTCATGGCGCGGTAATCCTCATCTGTAATCAAACCTTTGAGTGAGACTCTGAGGGATGGTATCTCAACTTCTAAAGGTAATATTGCTTCAGCGCCATAGGTGAGAGAGAAAGGAGTGGCTCCTATAGGTGTGCGAATACTTGTTCGGTAAGCCCATAGTGCTGGATTGATTTGTAAGTGCCAATCCCTACCATTCTTGTGTACTGTTCTATGAAGAATCTTAAGAATGGTTTTGTTAGAAGCTTCGGCCTGTCCGTTTCCTTGTGGGAAATATATGGAGGACCAATGTTGTTTGATTTTAAACTTTTTGCATAGGTGCTTTAGGTCTTTATTTTTAAATTGACCTCCATTGTCAGTAATGATCTCAGAAGGCACTCCAAATCGGCAAATGATATGATTCAAGATGAACAAAGAAATGGTCCTTCCTGAAGCAACAGAAAGTGGTACGGCCTCCACCCATTTTGTGAAGTAGTCAGTGGCAGTAATAATGAACTTGTGTCCACCTGATGAGTTGGGGTGAATTTGCCCAACCAGATCAAAGGCCCAGCGCTGAAATGGCCAATGAGAAATAGAAGGGATCAGCTCCCTACCCGGAGCATGAATCAGGTTGCCGTGTTTCTGACATTTTTCACATGACTTAGCAAAGGTGACTGCGTCTATCTGCATTGTGGGCCAATAATATCCCACCCTAAGCAACCTTCGAGCCATGGCAAGACCATTAGAATGCCCACCACAAATGCCCTCGTGGATGTCAGCTAACGCTTGGTTGGATTCCTCCTTTTCCAAGCACCTAAGGAGTGTCCCATCTAAACCCCTTCTATATAAGTCACCAGAGATGAGGGTGTGGCGAGAGGCGTTACGGATGAGGTTTCAGCGTTCGGAGCGGGTGAATGTGTCAGGGATGATGCCATCACGAAGATATGAATAGATAGCACCATATCGGGAGGACTCATGTGTGATAATGGCACAAATGACACGGCTTTCAGACGAGTCAAAGATGGGATGGTGTAACTCTTCCACCAGGAATTCAAATCTGGATTCATGTGTCTCCAACTGAAGAAGTGAAGCTAATGTGGCCATGGCGTCTGCAGCTTTGTTCTCCGTCCTAGGGATTTGTTGAAACGTCACAAAGGTGAAATAGCGTTTCAAAGAATCAACCATCTTTTTATAGGGTATCAATTTGTCATCCTTGGTTTGATACTCTTCATTGACTTGGTTGATGATTAGCTGAGAATCCCCAAAGACATGTAATTCTGTGATATTCCATTCTATAGCCATTTTCAAGCCATTAGTTAAAGCTTCATATTCTGCAATATTATTGGTACATGGGAATAATAGTTTATAAGACTTCGGAATGTTGTACCCATGTGGAGAAACAAATAACACTCCAGCACCTGATCCATTTTGCATGCGGGAGCCATCAAAGAACATTGTCCAAGTGCGAGTAGTGGTATATAAGATGTGTTCATCTAGGAATTCCACTTGGACTGGCATACTATCCTGAATTGGAAAATCAGCTAATTGGTCAGCAATAGCTTGCCCTTTTATTGCCTTCCTTTCAACGTACTCTATGTCAAATTCAGTGAGGACCATCATCCATTTAGCAAGTCTACCCGTCAGGGTGGCCTTACCAAGCAAGTATTTAAGGGGATCAATTTTGGCAATCAAGTGTATGGTATGAGCAAGCATGTAGTGGCGCAACTTTTGAGAAGCAAACACCACCGCGAGACAAGACTTCTCAATATTATTGTAATTGATCTCATAAGAGACTAGAGTACGGATGATATAGTAGATGGCCCGTTCTTTCCCAGTATCATCTGTTTGAGCCAATAATGCCCCCAGGGAAGTGTCTGTAGCTGAGATATATAGAAGCAATGGTTTCCCTGGAATAGGAGGCATTAAGATCGGAGGATTAGCCAAGTATTGTTTGATCTGATCTAGGCTCCTTTGACAATCCTCGTTCCAAACACAAGAAGCACCCTTATGCAATGTCTTGTTGAAGAGTTGCGCTCTATCTGCAAGCTGAGAAATAAACCTCCTAATTGATTGAAGACGTCCTTGAAGCCTTCTCATTTGGCTGATATTTTGAGGAGGTGGCATATCTAGGATTGCTTGGACTTTTTCGGGATCAACCTCGATACCTTTTGCTGATATTATGAATCCTAAAAGTTTTCCTGAGGTGACGCCAAATGCGCACTTCTTTGGATTCAACCTGAGTTGAAATTGTTCCATACGATCTAGAATTACTTCCAGATCATTGAGGTGTGTGTCCCTTTTTCTTGATTTTGCCAGGGTATCATCCACATAATCTTCCATGTTTTTGTGCATCATATCATGAAAGATAGTTGTCATAGCTCTTTGGTAGGTTGCTCCTGCATTCTTTAACCCGAATGGCATGACGTTCCAACAGTAAGTTCCCCATGCACATGTGAATGCTGTTTTCTCTTGGTCTTCAGGGGCTATTTTGATTTGATTATACCCCGAGAAACCATCCATTAGGGAATATATGTCATAGCCCGCTGTCATGTCCACTATCATGTCAATGTTTGGAAGTGGAAAGTCATCCTTTGGGCAGGCTTTGTTTAGATCTCTAAAATCTGTGCAGATACGAATGGACCCATCATGTTTGGAGACCGGTACTATGTAGAGCTATATGTGGATGCATTTTTCTTAATCTCTGTTTGACTGGCTTGACTCCTGGAGCTATAGATAAGTGATGCATTATGAGATTTGTGTCAAGCCCTGGCATGTCTGAGTAGGTCCATGCAAAATTAATTTTCTTTTTCTGTAAAAACTGTACATATGCCTTGGTCTCTTCCTCTGATAAAGACTGAGCAAGATGGACTATCTGAGGATTTTCTTCTGTGTTTAGATTGACCGGCTTTGTTGGTTCAATCAATATTGATGATCTATCCTGGAAATAACTCGGCAAGTTATTAAGTACCCCATCCTTAGGTGCCTCAAAGAGGTTTTCACCTTTGGATGCGTCATTTCTTTTTACTATTTTTGGTTCTGACACCGCCACAAAGTGGTTTTCGCCATCAGACCTATTTTTCTTTTTCTCTTTTGTTTTGAGACTGAGGTACTTAATATCAGGCTCCGTCATGCTGGTTGTTGGTTCACTGGTGGAAGAAGCCACGGGTTCGAGAGCATTCAGATAGCAAGCAATTTCGTAATCATTGCGAAATGTGAGGAATGTGGGCTCGTGGTGGCGCTGGGGCCAGTCAATCAGGTCAAAGTGAACAAGGGGCAAGTCAATGGTAGGTTTGATGTTGTGAATGTGAAAGGTGTCATCTCTAGTGACCATATAATCGGAGCTCATCAAGTCTTCTCCTAAGATACCTGAATTGGGGCTCATCCTGTCAAATGAAGCGTCGTCTACTAAGGCGATTTGAGGGGGGCAATCCTCTAGTCTGACACTAGGATCATTAGTTGC
This sequence comes from Chamaecyparis obtusa, assembly GCA_027943335.1. Taxonomy (NCBI): domain Eukaryota; kingdom Viridiplantae; phylum Streptophyta; class Pinopsida; order Cupressales; family Cupressaceae; genus Chamaecyparis; species Chamaecyparis obtusa. Next base: position 49,984 of record BSBK01000278.1, on the reverse strand, counting down.
ATCGGGTTGGGTACTATAGGCGTGGATAATATCCACATCTAGATCAATTGTTGCATCTGAAAGCGAATCCCATTCATATTCATGGGAGTCTGTCTCTGAGTCATCATTTAGGCCTCATGATGTAGAAGCCTCAAGGTTAGGGAGGGTTTCCCCTTCTCTAGTGCTAGTATTGGTACTATCCATCGCAGCTAGGATAGTAACATTTTCCTTTGTCGATCTAGAAGTCACACAATCACTATCCGTCGCAGCTGGGATAGTAGGACTATTAAGCATCAAATCTGTGGAATCTCCCCAAAGGAGATTCGTTGAAGGCACCCAATCATCAGACACATCTTGTTGGTTGGAGAGATCAGGTGTATAATCTGCATCACTGTCGCTGTCCGTTGCAATTGGGATAGGGATACCTTTCTTCTTCTTATTCTCAAAACCTAAGCCGATCATGGACTTATTTTTGCATCCAAAAAGAGCATGATCAAGAGGCTCAGCTTTAGCATCCAGCCTATGACTAAGGGGACCAAATCCCGGATATCCCATATTTTTAACCAGTGTATATCCTTTCCCATAAGTTTCAGGTGAAGGAGCAAAATTCTCATTATGTTTGTATTTCTCTTCGTGATATATCCAGTTCCTTACAGCAACTTCCTCTTTCTCTTCTTGAATGGGGACCGAAGACTCAAAAAATTTCCCAAATAACGTCATTGCTGATGATGAAGGCTTCACATTTGGGGAGGGTCTCCCATAAGACCTAGGAGAGATTGGCATTTTTGTAAAAGAATCAATCTTATAATCTCCCATCCCAAGGTCCATGGTCTTGAATTTCTGCTTGCATTGTTCAAGTGAACTACTAGGATTGTCAGCTTCTCTATTCAAAGGTACATGTGATACCGCAGAAATGTTATTAACTGATAGAGCACTGTCTCCCGGGATGCAAATTTCTACACCATTATGGGGGAACTTAACACACTGGTGATATGTCGATGGGACTGCCTGCATTTCATGAATCCATGGCCTACCTAGCAAAATGTTGTAGGCGAGAGGTCCAACATCAACAATTTGGAATAATATGTCTCTTTCTATAGGACCAATACGAATAGGCAAAACAGCCAATCCCTTAGAACTTCTTTCTGCTTCGTCATATGCTTTGATTGTGATTCTTTTCTTTGTGTCAATGACATTCTCGGAATACCCTAGAGCTAGCAGCAAACTCAGAGTACAAATATTGAGCCCCGCACCCCCATCTATCAGTACACGCCTAACACGGGTTTTATGAATCATGACCTTGATGTGTAAGGCCAAATTATGTGGGTGACTAATGGATTTGTCATCTTCTTCTGAGAAGGTGAGGAAATGAGGGCTAGCCAAATGGTTGACCATGTTTTGGAATTGGTCGATAGCTAAGTTATTAGGGACATTGGCTGCTCGCAAAGCATCCTCAAGGACGCGCTTGTGCTTAGGAGATAATTCTAAAAGCTCAAAAATGGATATCTGAGCGGGTGTACGTTGTAGTTGGTCAATAAGGTTATAATTGGAATCAGGACCAACGACAGATTTTGGAGGAGCACTTTTGGACACGGGCTGTTTAGACTTGCTAGTGCTAGGACCTTTGATGATAATGGGTGTTTGGGCCTGACCCCTAGTGACCGCATTGAGGGACTGGGGCATTCCTTGTGAGTGAGGACCTCTTATCACCACAGCGGGTCTTTCATTAGTCATATTATGTCCATGAGGATCTTTCTTTCTCACCATGTTGATATTATCGTCAGCCACTTCAAGCATGTTAATCACATTATCAGCATGTGTGTATGTATAGTTAATAGCCGCCTTGCCATTCTTACTGCTAGAATTCTCTCCCTTTTCATATTTAGGCAAGGGCTCCTTAAAGGCTTTATGGTCTGCATTAGTAGTTAACCCATCCACTTGTAATTGTCCTTTCTCAATAAGGTCTTGGACAAGATGCTTAAGTTTAAAACAATTTTCTATGTCGTGTCCAATCCCATTATGGAAAACGCAAAAAGCCTTAGCATCCCACCAATGAGGTAAAGGATCTGGTATTCAATGTTTTGTAGGATCCTGTGGGTGCGCCAGATTATGAGCAACTAGTGTCTTAAAAACATCTGCATAGGATTCTCCCAATTTAGTGAATTGTCTTTTCTCCGTTTTAGATCTCTTTTGATACTGAGGTTTGTCTTGTTGCGTTGATGATGTTTGCAACTTCATAGCTTGAACTGCATGAGAGAGATTAAGAACTCCTTCATTTTTGACCTGAGATGAATCAACAACTCCGTCATTGACGACTTGCTTGTTTTTGTTCCAATAAGAGTTCTTTTTGTCCTTGTTACCATTAGTATTGTTATTTTGGCTATTGTTGTTATTTGTTGGTTTAGCCAAAATTCCTTGTTCTTTTAGGACATCCTCAATGTGACATGCCACCTCTACCATAGTATCAAAAGAATTAAATGGAATCTTCTTGACTTCATACTTGAGTTCTGGTATTAGATTGTTCACAATGATATCAATTCTCTCTTCTTCAGGGATTGTCCTTGGGTATTTCGAACACAATCGCCTCCATCGTTGCAAAAAGGTGACAAAAGATTCCCCTTGATTTTGCTTAAGTTTACACAAATCAAGCATGGTGACCGACCTAGATAAATTGTAAGCAAAATGTTGCACAAATCTTTGGACAAGTTCTCTAAATGTCCTTACTGGAGGGGAAAGGTTGGTGAACCACTCCATGGCTTGACCTTTTAAACTCCTTGGGAATAATCTCAGCAAGTAGGAGTCTTTGTGGTGAAAGGAAAAGCTCATTATGTAGAATTGTCGAACATGGTCATGAGGGTCACCCGTGCCATCATATTTGTCGTATGTTGGGAATTCAACTTTCTTAGGGAATTCTACCATCACCACACTTTTGTCAATGGGATTAGGACATATGGAGTCCAAATGAAATGTACTCTTGGGAGCCTTCATTCTGTCTATATCCTTTTGCATTTGTAAGATTAACTCATCAGTTGAAGGATTCTGTTTCTTGATTTTTTGGTGAATATCAAAGTTATATGGAACTTTAGCGCCTTTGTTGATAAGACTTTCCAAAAATTGGTCTTTGTTTTGTTCCACGTATTGCTCCACATAGGCTTGAAAGGATGGTTCTTGTTGCATAGTCATGAAGTCCATATGATCAGATTTAGCATAACTGCCTCCATGTTGTGAGCCATGATGTGCTCGTTGGGAGGGTTGCTTTGAATGTCTATGAGACGATTGTCTCCTATGATGGTCATATCTTGAAGTCCTTCTTCCTCTAGGACTTGGGGATCGTGAGGGTGTCTTTGATCTTCTTCGAGGGCTAGGGGAAGGGGTAGATGGGGGCGAGTTGGTCCCACTATTGGCTCCCCTCCTGTTAGATCGACTTTGGAGTTGTTGTGCATAGAGTCTATCTTCTTCTTCTTGGGCAACTCTTTTCTGTATATCCAACAATGCACGTTCCTCTTCCTCTAGTTGTCGGAATTTTTCCTTTTTTGCAGCCTGTTCATCTAAGTAGGCTTGCTTCTCTCTCTCAATGCTTCTTAATCTTGTATTTGCATATCGAGAAGTGTCCTTAAGTGGGGAGGTTTGTCTTGAATGCCTTATTGCATTAGCTGCGTTGATATGGTGATCACTAGATTCGTTGTTCTGGTCTTCGTGTTGTGACCCTGAATCTGAGTGGGCTGACTTATGCTATCTTTCAGCTCGTTGATGAGCATCAAAATACCTCGCGTTGTTAGGAGGTGACCCGGGTGGACTGGTATGAGAAGAACCACCATACTCTCCTCTGTGTCGTTGAAAGATATCCTCGAGAGTTTGATTCATGGCTTCTCTTTGTTGTCGGGTGAAAGTGTAACTCATGTCCATACTTGATGAAAGTGGTATGAAAGAGGTGCTCACTTCACTAGGGTTATCTCCCGGATTGAAACAAACCTCGAATTCACTCTTAGGAGATTGGTCAAAAAGGGGTCCTTTTCCCTTAGGTTGTCGACGGGTCTTGATAGGTGGTAACTGGCTAAAGGCAACATGGGGTCGCTTCCCTTGATTAACTTGGTACCTTGTCGTAACTGACATGAAAGAGAGATATTCTCAATGATAAGGTGACCTTTCAAAGTGTCAACACCAAACTAGGATAATCGAAATCCTCTATTGTCCAAAGAAAGATGAAAAAAAGAAAAGAAAGGGGGCTTTACCGACACTGTCAAAGAGGTGCTTCAAATCAAAGGGTGACTACCCTTGCACTTTTGAATCAGGAGGTTGGACTAGGCCAAAAGATAATTGAAAATGAAAGCGATTTGGACAATAAGAGAACTGAAATTTTCCCAGAATATAGCTAACAATTTTAAAGATGAACCTTGGCACCAAGAATGGCTTTCTAACTTGACAATTATTCCAAAGTGACTTTGTAAATCAAATGATGCTATCCCGGAGAACTAAGAACTAGAGATTTGGAGTCAAGACAGATCTCAAACGTCAGGGTGAGAAGCCTGTTCTAAGACCTGACCTAATTGACAGCAACTGAAACTGACCAAAATTTAAGCACGACAAAAATGAACTAGGCGATATACTCCAGGCTACCGGGGCGATAAAACTATACCCGTGCGATACTTCGCCCTATGACAGGCGATACTTCTTAACACTAGCGGGCGATATAATCCAGGCAGGCAGGGCGATAGTCCGTCAGGGGTGAACTATCGCGCGATATTTCTCTCCAAAGAGGGCGATATTTATAGCAGATGCGAAGTATCGCATGATACTTCGCCTTACAGGGCGCGATACTGTTGCAGAATTATTCAACTCTTGACCAGAATTGTGTGAAATTTGCATTTTTGAGTCTGTTTGGTCAAAATTTTCAGTCTGAGGGTCGATGTTTTTGGTTTCAGTCACAAATTCAACAGCATTTGGACAGGTTTGCAAACAATAAAGGATCAAACATGTCTTCAAACACTTGAAACAAGGGCAAAAGCAACCTTGCCAAGACAAACACTTGTGATATCAAAATTGAAAAAGCACCCTATGAATGCTACCGATTGTTTGTATGTTGAGAACGTTTACACTGGTATCACACAATCGAAGACAATTCAAGCAATTACTACCTACAAGACAAGGCTCAATACTTACCAACTTAGCCCACAACTTGATGCCCCCTTGCCTCACACCAAGTGGTTGCCCACAAGAGATATTGGCTTTGTCATCGAAATGTCAAAATGACACAACCAAAGGGACACATATGGTGAGTATCTTAAGGTGATCCGGGTAAACCACTTGGATCAATCCTTGCACTAAGAAGATAAGCGGCTAAAAGAGGGTGGCTTCTATCTAAGGTTCTTAGTAAGGATTTCCATTCACAACACCCCTCTTGCTCCTCATAAAGGACTAGGACCTCGCGGCCTCAAGAGTACCTTAAGCATTCTTGTTCAATGTTTTCCTCATGGTCGCAATCCCATGAGCTACTCACATCAAACGAAGACAAGTGTTATGTCTATCAAGGTTTTTGGTGTCCTTGATAGCCTTGAGATTATAGTGAGTTGGAATCACTTGCCACCAAGGAGAATGATGACAAGGTTGTCCCCACTTGAGTCGTTCCTCTTGATTGCTCAAGAGCAGGCCCTCTAAAGGATTCCTAAACTAAACAAAATGGATCAAATCTTGAGGTTCAAGGTTTTTGATTCACCACAAGGGTGAAGAGCATACTCCCCTATCTCAAGAATTTTTCCCAAACACACCAAACAAAGAGATCAATTACCCCCTTGCTTCCAAAACCTTAAGATGGGTCAAGATTTTCTGATTCACCTAAAGGTGAAGAGCATACTTCTCCTACCACCTCAAAATCCCTTTCACAAGGTATTAAGATTCCTAATACAATTAGTGAATGCCACAAATGAAAGGAAAATAACAACAAGCAAGAAATGAAAAATTTTATTTTTTTTTTGTTTTTATGCTTGGGCAGCCCTGCAAAAACTGTTAGTAGCCCTCTTTGACATGCGTTTTTGGCAATTTTAAGCAAAAGAGAGCACCTACAAACACAACTTGTTAGGCCCACAATGTTAGCAAAATCAAAATCCAAATGTAAATGTGCAATAATCTAATGGATTCAAGCTAAAAAATGCAGGTTAGATCTATTTAAACAAAGTAAAACAAAACAGCAAGCTAAAATAGTCGAATTCGGACAAAAAAACTAAAAGCGCAAGTCTCTGCCAGACCAAGAAATGTTTCTCAGTCTCCAACAGTATCGCACGACACAGTTTCCTATAGTCGGGTGATACTTCCTCAGTCGAGCGATACTTCGCACGATGCCAGGCAATACTTCGCCCGATGCCAGGCGATAGACTTCGCTATATGCGTGCGATACTTTTTCTGAGCGAAGTATCGCGCCAAGACAGGAAGTATATCACGCGATATTTCTGAGAAGTGTCACGCGATAATCTGAGACAGAAAACCAGAGACGCAGATTTTTCCGAAAATTAATCCGAAAATGATGAAAAATGCAGAATTAAAAGGGATAAAGCTAATCTACTCTGCCCCACGGTGGGTGCCAGAAATGTACACACTAAAATATGCACTTCTATGAACCATTACATGCAAGGTTACTCAAGAATGAGGCCTCACAAAGCGGCTCATAGCTCTCTATGTATGGAGTTGCAAGGGACTATGAGTTTTGCTCTCAGCTAGAGCTACAAGAAAGTGACCTTGCTAGTCAACCATACAATGAGAGATTCACAATGAAGACAAGGGCAACAATGCCAATATCTCCAAGAATCCAATATGAAATGCAATGCAAACTATATGAGAATGCAAATCTAAGCTATGAAAGGAAAGTACAATGCAACTAATCTATGAAAGGAAATAGCAATGGATTACAATGCCTCCTATTTAGACTATGTGAGATTGCATAAAAGGAAATCTACACTAAGAATGCCATGAATGCAACTATGAAAGCAAAACTATTATGAAATGCAACTAAGAATGTCAAGGCTTCAAAGCTTGAGTGTCGTCAAAGAGAGCTCCAAAACCTGCAGCATAACAATAGCATAAAACAAGGATCTGCAAATGAAGGAGAGAGCTCTCCTTTTATAAGAAATGAGGTGAAATGGACCATGGAGATTAAGAGGCAAAAAGTCTTAATCAGCGGTGGAGCTTGAAAGAGGAGTAATCCATGTGCACAAGTATCCTCCAATGAGAGTGAAGTGTTGACTTTTGAGCCTCATGTGAGACAAAAAGTGCTTTTTCCCTTTTTATAAAATAGGAATAATGCTTTATTTGTGCAACTTAGGATAAGAGGAAAGTGGGGCTTTTTATTTAATTGAAAGGGGAGGAAATATTCCTTTTAATCAAATAAAGACTTAGGATAAATGGTTAGCCCATAGGATAAAAATCCAATATATGATCGAAATTAGGACTTGATCAAGAAATTGATATTGTTGAAAATATTGATTATTGATAAAAATGATTCAGGATTGATAAATTGAATAAATGGGGCCCAAAGTCTAGGCGACCATTTTAGGGTGCATACACCAGGAATAGATCCAACTTGAGAGACACCAATAGTAGTAGAACTACCAGGATAAATACCATTAGACCTAGTAGGAACAACATGATTAGAAGAAACACGTATAGACCATCCATCAATAGAAAAACCAACAAAAAAGATAGTAGGGCCTACAAGAACAAATCCAATAGGAAGGACACCCTTAGGACCAACAATACCAACAAACTCAAGTACTTTCTTTACTACAAATAATGTTTAGAAGAAGCACCCTTCCACCAAGACGTAGATATTTTGGTGGTAGCCCTCTGCAAACCATAATGAGTGCCAAGTGACCCGTTTCAAAGCACTTACTACATTTGAAGGGAAACCCTTCATAATCCAAAGTTTATATCCAAAAGCCCTTTGAGTGCTCTAACTTAATAATTTTTGGTACCCCTTAGAGATGTCCATCTCTACCAATATTTGTGCATAAGTCGAGTGCATAATGTCAATTGACATTTCATCCACCATCAAGAAGTTTTCAAGAGCTTTTATCACTACTTCAAAAAGTGATTCAACTCAAAGATGAAGAGGAAGATAAAGGAGCCTCATCCAAATTGGAATCTTGTTAAAGATTTTAGAAGAGGGAGAAAAATTAGGAAACCATGGTCTCACCAATAGCATAAAATGATTTTCCCAAGTGAAAGAGAGATTGCACAAAATTAAATTTCTATCTTCAACATTATTGAATTTAGTAATACATAATCCCCTAGCCATAGGGAAAATGTGAATAGTACTAGAAATAATAGGTTCCCAATGAACAAAGATCTACTAGTGCAAATAGGAAAGGCACAAACACATAGCCATGAAATGACAGATCACACCACAAAAAGAAAGATCAGAGGAGGTAAACTCAATATCTTCCATCACATCCTCAGCCAAGGAGACCTAGATTGGGTTAGAAATAAGGAAAGGTCCCTTCGCAATGAAACCTAAGCTACCACCACTCCCAGCCCCACCAAGAAGAGTGATCAAGGCCTCATCCAAAACTATACCATCATAAGACAAGGTCCCCCTAGGAGTAGAAGCACCAGCAAGTGGATCACATAACTAGACAACGAACCCCCAGTAGGCAACGAATCACTTGCTGACAATGAAGCTCTAGTGGACAACAAGCCACTAGCAAAAGAGCCAGAAAATGGAAAAACCCCATTAGTAGATGACAAAAAAGATGCTCCAGTGGAAGGAAAAACCCCTGCCAAAGCACCAACATCCAACAAAGCTCTAGCAACCAACACAACCCTAGATGCTCCAGCAACCAGTGAGGTCAACAACATCCCAACAAACTATGAACCTCCTCTTTAATTAATGTTTCTCCTATTGACGCTTGCACTAATAATATTGAAAATCAAGTATAAAAATGTAATAACAAAGTGAGGATACTCAGATCGTGGTTTCTTTCAATATGAAGAAGAAGACCCATTAAATAGAAAATTGACTTGAAAACTGAATAGACAAAAAATGAATAGTCTGAGCAAAAAGAAAGACCAAAAAATAATAATAAAACCAAATAATAAATCAAATTTACAAAGTTCCCTTCCAAAACTTAAAAGACACAAAATAAATTCAAACTTAAATGCAAAATAAAATAAGAAATTAAAAATTCAATTAAATATTGAAATATTCAAATGTGCAGTAAAAGACAAAAGGCCATTAATAAATGAAATTTATTTATGTAAAAAAGGGGCATAGAGACATTAATTTAATTAATCAATTCCCTAGAAAAAAACAATAGGCTATAATTAAATAACTGTTAAATTATTTAATTAATCATGTCAAAAATGCAACATGGTGACACCAATAAATGATAAGATGATAGAAAAATCAAAATAGTTTAAAATATTTGAAAAATAACCTAAAATGCTAAAAAAAATGATTAAAATGGACAAAATGACAAAGAATGCAAAAGATAATTAAAAAGGGGACCTAGGGCCGATGGCTACTTTTAGGTGTCTACAAGTAACAATTTAATTGTGTTTGTTCTTTTGGAGTGGTAACCTGTTATGACTGAATGCATTGGCATGATAAGTGCGGGAAGTAACTCAACAAAAGATGCTTGAAAATTAGACAAGGAAATGATTTGCACAAAGAAAGAAGGCCCAGTAAAAAGCCATAGAAAATGCTTAGATATTATACCACCTCAACCTAGAAAGAGGTAAAAGTTGTCTTGGTACTTTGCTAGAGAAGGAAAGTGTGTTGAAAGTAAATAAAAAGTAGATTGGATTTGATATGGTTCACATAGTGATTCTATCAACCATTTCTAAATGAGAGTAATCAAAACACTTAGAAATTACACTTGAAGGTTTACTAGATTAGTAGGGAAGCATCAAATCAATAAGACATGGAACAAACAAAGTCAAAGTAAATGAAAGCTTCACTAAAGGAGATGAATCCTACTACTAACACTACAAATTAAAATAACACATTAGAGGATCAACACTTCATCAACAAGAGACAAAAAGTTGTAGAAAAGAAATCAGTTGAATAGAACATCTGACAGGAGTAAGGCAACAAGTAGAGAAACATTCTCCAAGAAAATGAGAAATTAAAAATAGTGGAAAAACTCACTTTTGCAAGAAAAACATTCTTCTCTCTGCAACAATAGTAATATTTGATCTCCCAACTTTTAATTTTCTTATGACAATTTGAGACAAGCTTTGAGAAAATATAGATGAGGAGAGACTCTCTCCATTTGCATTCAATAAATGATGTACACGTCACCATCCATATATATTAGAAATCTTCACAAATAATTGTCTCAATAGAAATAATTCACATAGTGGATCAAGAATTGTCCATATATAGCATAAACATATGAAAATAAATTTTGGAAGATGAGATTTTTTCTTCTTTTAATAGTGTAGATTGAAATGTCAAAAGCAATCAATAAGTATGATATGTATTATTGTCCAAAATTTATTGTATGCCACATATGATGTTAATATATTATTATATTCTTTACCACATATTTATTGTCATGTCACATATGATGTGAATATATTATTATTATTATTAAAAATGCAATTTGAACCAATTAAATTTTAGTAAAATAGAACTATTTAGAATTTTATTTTTTTAAAACACTATAGAATTCTGGTTTGAAAATATAAATTCAATACACTAATTGATCCAATTTAATAGCCTTAAAAACAACCAATACATAAATAGCCTAAATAAATGTATATCTATATTTATATAGTTATATTATAAGTCCATCTCGTACTACAAGATAAAAATTAAAACACGGTGGTCGTATTTGATATTAGAGCTCATAATATTTATAAATAACAAGAGCTCTGTTTGAGCTAGAGTCCCTGCCTATTGTCAAAAGTAGAAGGTAGATTTTAGAAGCAAAGAATTAGCCAAAAATATCATTTCAATAAAGTTAAGTACTTCTTTTTGTAGCTTACAAGGATGATAGATACAATCACAAACATTAGCATATAACATGTTAGATACAATGACACAACATTAGCATATAGTGTGTTTGTCTTGTTTATAATATAAAAAGTAGACAGGATTACACAATTAATTACATGTGGAAGCTTCCTAACTGAACCATGGTCTTAGTTTGACCCAAAGCAGGGAAGGCCAATATTACATGAAGTCTATTCATTATGCTGATGTTCCTGAGTGCTACTTGTTCCGCAACACTCAAAAACAACTTAAGCTCCAGAAAAGTGTATGACGTACTAAAAATGGTGTCTCATCTTGGAAAGCATGATTGATTGATATTCAATCAGCTGATTTTCTATTCATTCTAACCTATTTTATCTATCCTTCAAAAGATGGTAAAACTATGAAATGCGTGCTAAGGGAATGGAAGCAGGAAGGTTTGAATCCAGTGGTAATGGAAGGACACAAAAAACACAATTTATCATTTCAGCCACTAATAATTCCTAGACTCATCCACTTTGCAAAGCATACTTTCAAAAATTCAAGTCTGCTATTTTTTTTTTCAGGATAACACAACTCTTGTAACTAAATAAAAATATTTTAACAATAAATATGTAATTCAAGATGAAAAAACAATGAGCTACTATGTTGAAGTCCTATAATACATTAACTGTCTCTAATTAAGTTTCTTGAAATTGCTAAAGTTGTTGAAATTGGAGGGTTTACAAAAATTGCTACTTATTATCTGAACACAAGTTTAATTTCACTCTTCTTTTAGAATAAGGGTTCTATTTCTTGCAAAACCAAATCCAAAAATGAAAAGGCGTTGATGGAACTACTGAATTACCTCACGTTCATTTTTTTTTTCATTCTTGAAGTGAAAATCAACATAGATAAATTATTTCTTATACTGAAAATTCACTAAAGCTGCAAAGTTGATTTTTATTATTTTTTAAAATTTTCCTTTCAACATATATAAATCATAGAGGATATGAATTGAAGGGAAATTACACCAATCTATAATATTTTGTACTGTTCACTCTAATTTTCTCCATTTATAGTTCAGAATTTTAGTTTTAAAAAATGAGGATAAATATTCTGTAAATAATAGAAGATAAATTTGTTCTATAGTTAAAAAAAATTAAGGCTAACAAAGCTTACATGGCCAGAAGTAAGTATGCAAGTAATTGCATGGCTTTCTTCATGAAGAAACACAATAATGAGCATAAAAGGAGTTAATAATGATGTCCTCCAAAGCTGGAGGCTCATCCATGTTATCATAGCAAAAACATGAATATCAAAGATCTTCATCCTCGCTAAATCAACCATTTGATAAAGTGCAAGAATGACTTGGTGACCATACAAGAAGAATCACAAAAATGAAGGCAACAACAGTCGTAATATAGGTGACTTGATCATGATTGGAACATCTTTGGAGTTCCTAATCTTCCATTTCCTAATGGAGAAGTTTAAAAATTTAATGTCAGTTTTACATAAAATTATGTCTCTATAAAAAACAAATATGTAGTATGTGAGGCTCGAAAAGACCATGAACCATACAAAAACTAAATCAAGGTAATAAAAAAAAAATTGCTTGAGAAATCACAAGCACTTCCTTGCACAAAAAAACACATGTAAAAATGATATAATCAATTTCTTGAAAAAATCTAGGACTTAAAAATGAAAAGAGAATAAAAGGGGTAGTCACTGGTGTTAGTAGCTTGTTTCATCCTTTGAATGCTACTAAGGAATTTTCTTTTTCATGTCAAATTGCATAATTGAAAGACATCTTAATATTTAATAAATATTAGCTGGAGATTATACATCCAAACTAGTTTTGAGTTTTAGATTCATTAACAGTAACAACATTGCAACCTTTCAACCAACACAAATTGGGGAAAAGACTTCTAGAAATTTAGAGCTTTACCTGTGTTATATTTGCATGCAACCATGCAGGTTTAGTGCATGAGGGTCTTACATACTTCAACCACATGAATAACGATTATTGCATTAAACCTCCAGTTGATCATTATGTGAGCATGTTCGACCTTCTAACCTGTGCTGACTATCTCGATGGCACCCTAGACTATATTGCAGGATATGAACCAATTTATTTGTTAAAAAGGCCTTCAAAACTTGTAAACAAATGCAATTAGGCACTGTAACATGAGTCTGTATGAGCATTGCTAGCATCCTTGTAGCCTATGCTAAAATAGTAGATTCGCAACAATATTTTGAAAAACATCAAAGTATAATCGAAAGTGGATTTTCTCAGTTGTTGTAGTTGCAAGTCTTGCATTAGCTTGTATGCAATTTTTTTATATGTACTGCTAGAAATTTATATGGCCTCTACTATTCATTAATTTATGGGTTTCAATTATCTAGATTCTACTCAACAACGATCATTTGAGGACCTTCTTTATTGATAGGATTACAACCACAGCTGAAGAATTATCTAGGATGGTAATTGCTACATTGTTCGTGCAATAGGCTTTTCGAGTATGAGTTCTTGCATTGAAATTTAATTATGTACATTGTCTAGTCACAAATAAATGGATGATGATAGAAGTGGCTCACTGAAATTATTATTTGACTTAGGCTACATAGTAATTATTTATCTTTACATCAAAATTGTCATCGCAAAGCAAGTCAAGAGTAGTTGATGAACAATTTTTTATTTTAACCTTAAATGTTTTTTTCTATGTACCTGAAACTTTCTTTGTTGTTCCATGTACATGCATTGTCAAAACACTACAAACTATTCTTCTTGTTGGTTCCTTTGCTTCAAATTCTAATGTTTATATGCAAGGAAAAATTTGGTAAATAGAGAATTCTATTGAAGAAGTATTCAAAGATAATCCATGGAGATAAACAGAAAAAAATTATAAAGAAATAAAAATTATGAAGAATAAATACAAAAATTACCATCATCTACATGAATGCAACGATTGGTGGGAGTATGTACTAAAAAAGAAGATCTGACTTACCTATGTGTTTCCACTACTACAATCATTCACAGAAGTTGCTCCTACAACACGGTTCTTCTGTCCAATGTTCATCAAGACTAGGATGTTCACTTTAAATATGGACACAACTAGTATTGAATTTGAACCATGCACAAAGCGTAATAGGCAATGCTTGTCACTACTGCACTGTAATAAGAGTAGTTGCAAAAATATTCATTGAAAATTTATTCTTGTACTTAATTTTATCATTTGAAAGTAAATACCAAATTAAAGCATAAGTTAACAGTATGTAAAATTAACCATGTATTTTCTTTCACACGATCAGTACATACCAGCTCCTTATGGGATGACAAAGCTCTTGGTACATCTCTAATATACTCTTCCATTGCAGTAATGAATTATGTTGGAGGATGATGAGCAATTTGACTGACTAGAAACTCCTAAGAGTGAGGAATCTTGCACTTCCCTTTAATCCAGTATCTTATATGTTGTTTTAATAAAAAATGTCATTGAAAATTAAAACAACCAAGAAAGAAAACATGCCATAATTATCTGTTCAAGTGGGGGAACCTTTTCCCTCGTCCAAGTTCAATGCCTTTGCAAACTTTATAAAATTCTAACAATCTCAGTCTACATTACTAGTTGAAAAAAATGTTAATACCATATCTCATTTAAAATCTTGAACACACCATTCTAAAAGCAATTTATTGTAAACCTCTCCTTGCATTAGAGATACATTGTTTGAAACTTATTATTCAAAAATAGTAACTCCCCATGAAAAGAGAACAAAATAGAATCTATAGGTCCATACAACATTGGGTAGAATGAATGATGATAAAAAAATTTAACACATACACTTGGAAGAATCATTTAGTAACTACCTTATAGGAACTAGAGACAGTCATGAACATACACAAGACATATTAGGTAATGAAGTTATATTTTCTTTCCAACTTGCCTGTATATCTCTACAGCTGTAATAGCATCATTACGTTGCATTTCAAAGAACTGCAAATGAATGAAATACTAGCATGGATCATTAAAATAATATAGAAAATTAAATCAAAATAATATATGTATTAAATCAAAGCTTAATACCTAAACTCATAACATCCAAATACAAAAGAATTGTCAACATTTGAATTAGGCATTGAGTAGACAAAGTAATACTATTGGTCAAATGAAAGCAGGAAAAGCTTTGCTGAAGAAAAATGGAAAATCGCTACAAACCAATGACACAGCATACTGGATCACATAATTGGTTATCGATGCCCCTTTTGGTTGGACATATTTATGTTATCAAATGAGATTAATTGTACCCAAATCATTCTTTAGTATTTAATTTCAAAAAACTCTTGGAAATTTTGTATAACCAAAGAAACCTACTTGACATAATACTTGATAAGTGAAATTTGATATAATACTTGACATCCTATGAGATGGAAAAGAAATTGTTGCAACATTGGCAACTATTCTAGTAAATCAACGATGTCAAGCTCTCACATTCTCTGCAAGAGCGAGAAGCAAAATTCTATTAAAAAATGTTTTAATAGCTAATCTAAATACTGACTAGCAAGCTATAGGTTAAAAATAAATTTCAATACGATCAAAGAAGAAAAAATGACGCTATTCAACAACTAAGGACAAAGCCTAGTAGTCAAACATGTCAGAGTATGCAATATATGATTACTCATGAAAGGAAATTATTTCCATTTCAAACTTGTACATTGTTAAACAATTCAAAAACCATTGAAAAAAATAAATTATAATATCTATTATTTGAAATTGTAAAGATTGTGCAACACAAAATTTTAATTTTAATTTTTAAAAACCAATAAAATATAGAAAATACTATTAATTAGGAAGTTAGTTTACAATTCTTGAATAAACTGCTACCAGTTTTGGGGAATTGTGTGTGTGGCCTGCTGAATACAATTGACATTCTTATGAGTATGCTTGGACAACTTGCATGCAACACATGTGTGTTGCCTTTATTTGTACATTATTCGGTGTTCCTAGGCTTATGCCTACTCTTGGCACGATCTCATGTACCATTCTGCCATCACCTCACACTTGGCCATCTCTGACGAGGATTATGCTTGAAGATGTGTATTCCCTTTGCAAATCTTTGTAACCTGTATATAATTCTTTTGTGAATTTGTTTCAGATGTCTATAAAGGGTTTTGTAATTTTTCTACTTCTAAATTTTAGAGAGCAGGGAGATTTTGCAATCCTTTCTGTCTTCAAAATCTGCATCTACCATGGCATGAGTATGGTGTATTATGATTTCCTATATTTTTTCTATAAATGAAATTTCCTACATTTCATCTCTGTGTAAAAAGAAAATGCAAATACTCTTTTAATTTTGAAGGAATCTGATGAGTGCTGGTATGTTTCAATTGTTGTTAATTTGTTTGTTTAATTATTTTCCAACAATTAATTGTTCCCTAAATCCATTTTTATGTTGACTTTGTGGCAGACTCATTGCAATTGTAGAATTTTATAAATATGTCATTTCTCATAATGTATTTGTGAATATACTAATAAATATTATAATTTTGTATAAAGTTGGTTTCTTTATGTCATTTATTTATCCTTTATACTAAGTTTTAAATGTAGTACGATAAAATGACAGACATGAGCTTGGTAGAAAATGGCAATTCTGAGGTGTAATAGTATTTGAAATGTGTTGATTCTTCATTTCTATTTAAATATAAGATTATGTATTTGAAATTTCCAACATTGAACATGTAACTCTAAAATGCAGAAAACACTCATAACTTCTCCAAAGTTGGTTCACAGTTTCAATTGTTTTCCTTGACTTTGATAATAAAGATTCAATTTTTACCATAAAAATAATAGAAATACTGGATGACAAAGAATTTACTATGATAGGTCCAAAAATAAATAAGAGATTAGGATCAACAATAAAGAAATCAGACACGATCTTGACTCTTTCAATAGACTAACAACAATTATCCATGTTTCAACTGTCACTATTGGGTTTTGAAAGGTGGAAGTCCTCAATAGGTTACATTCAAAGGTTTTGAAAGGGTATAAAAAACTTGATAGTGAAAATGTTCTTAGGCTCATCATTGGCAATGTCATTGTGCTAACATGATTTCACAAGGGATATTTATGAGGAGCCTAAAAATTTGTGTTGGTGCCTAGGTAAATCTGTCTATAGTAGCAATTCTTTCTTTATTCTCTTTGTTTTGGTAAATTTCAGAGTTCAAAATAGGGTATATAGTGATTATGTGAAATGTTAAGTATGATTATTTCTCTCACGCTTTTACAGATAGAGGCTACAAATACCAGCATTTCATCGCTTTTCTGACATTTTGGCATTCCACTATATTTGTATTTTGTGTTCGCTTCCACATTTCTATTATTAATGAGCTAAAAATGTGCGACGTGCTTGTTATTACAAGTCATGACATTTGCTACGAGTCCTTTCATTCACTTGAAAAACATATATGCATATGCCTTCCTAGTTCCTACCAATTTCCTTAATCATGAGGAATGCTCTAAACTCGGGATAATATTATGGCACTAAAAATTTGATCAAAATGCATTTCTGTTGTCTTTCTTGTATCCATCCTTTGTAATGAGGGTATCACAGCTTTGGTGATAGATATTTAAGGGTTGGTAGTAAGATATGACAAAATCATTTGAACTAGTAGCCCAAAGGATTTAATCAATTGACAAATGGAATTATCAGGGATTGACGACGGCCACGGTCTGTGTAAATCATAACTACTCAAAGAATAGAGAATGGAAAAAAATGTGTGCACCTGACTCATCATAGTCCTCCTAGATTTGGATAGCCTATTGAGAAGCATTACTATCTGACCAAGAGGAAAAAAGGTGAAAAGTACGGTTCTTAATTTCAACTCTACACTTAAGATGATAATCTTTAGATACATTAAAAAAAAAATGACCGCAAATGAGGGTTTCAAAAACAAAACAGAAAACTAGGCCACCTTGTAACAATCCAGCTACAACAAACAACAAAATTTTTCTATATTTTCCAAAATTAATCAATAGGAACCAATCGGTCAAGAGTTCCAACCATAGGAAAGCCAATGCAGCATTGTTTACATCAATGTATCTTAATCGTAACCCAAAAGAACAAAAATTATTTCTAAAATATACTCGCTTTTGTTTGCAGGGGGACTTTAAATCTTTTTTAGAAGATTCTGGAATGTATTAAAGAAAGTGTTTTATCTGAAACAATTCACAGAGAAATTTCTAGAGGTCTTTTGTCTGCAACAATGCACAGAGAAATTTCTGGAAAGCTTTCCCAGTGCATTTTGGGAGAACTGACAATGAGAGTTGTTTTATTTAATTTTTTTAACATTGCATTCACCATCGCCAACTGTACTATTAAATGCAACATTTAAGAAGTACTGCGTGACTTGTACGTGCCCTATACGTGCTATGTTATGGTGCTGCAAGCTATGCAAATTAAATAATTAAAAACACATGTATCAAACAAAACATTAGGAATACATTAAATCTTTTCTTCTCTTCGCTATTCATTGGTTGGTTTGTTTATTTGCTATATTTTCAAAAAAAAAATCATAGAACTCTAGGAAAAATGTTATCGGCCAATAAGAAATTAGAAAAAGTAGTAAAAAAATTCATTTTAATAAATAATATATCACAAACTTTAGATAAAATCATAGTTCTCTAAAATTGACACAGATTTCAAGAAACAAATTAATAGAATTTAAACAACTGAAAACATTAGTCTCTGCCTATAATAGGCAGGGACTAAAAATTCTAAGTTAGTAAGATTATATGAGATGACTCATGACTGATGCTTGATGATATTTATATTAATTCCGGTTTACACTTCAAATCTAGACTTGGCTTGCACTGAAAAGTCTCTCACTTAACTCACACTCCAGTTTCCAATCAACCTAGAAAGTGATCAGATTTTCTATAAATAGTTATCTCGATGAAGATGCGACAATCCAACTAGTCCAAGGCGCATTCAAACCTTTTTAGGTGATGTGTGACAATCCACTAATGGGCGTCGCATTCAAGCATTTTTTTGATAAGGACTGTTTCCCAAGTTTGATTTAGGTTACAAATTTCTATATTAATGACATAAGTATTCTGCATATCAATCTATACTTGGTTTTCACTGCCTACAAGATAGTTCTGATATATTTCCTTTGCTGCGACAAATTAGAATAGAAATGGCTTCTTTTGCCATCGATGCCGCTGAATCTTTCAGTAAACCCTTACAGAATAATTGTGTTCCTGTGGAGAGTGTGCAGGAGCTTTCCCTAGAGAAAACAAATGGCATTCCCGAGAGATACTTCAGATCAGAAGATGAGAAGCCATCTTCAACACCACTTCCTTCTCTCTTGACAGTTCCTGTAATCGACATGGAAAAGCTTCTCTTGCCCTGTGACAACGATGAAAGAAAACAGGAGATGGGCATTCTTTCTAAGGCCTGTATAGAATGGGGCTTCTTTCAGGTATCATAGAATTCTCTCTAAATATATAGTTAGCATTCACATAGATTTCTGGTATTAGGGTTTGTATTTGTGCTGATTGTGCTGTGATCCTCAGGTTGTGAACCATGGAATTCCACATTCTTTGATAGATCGGATAGGAGGAGTGGCTAATGAGTTCTTTAGCCTTTCCTTGGAAGAGAAGAAAAAGTATGCTCCGCAAGCAGGAGATGCTCAAGGTTATGGTAAGATGTTTGTGGTTGATGAAGATCAGAAGTTGGACTGGGGCGACTTGATGGCTTTGCTACTGATGCCCAAAAAAGTTGTCAAATTAGCTCTGTGGCCAGCGACTCCACCGGATTACAGGTACTTTATTACTTTTTATAGAGGCATTTAAGTTTTTAAAAAAAACATTTCTCATTCGATCTGGATTCTATTGTTAAATTTTATTTTATTTATTATTATTATTTTTTATTATTATGAATAGTCCTATTTCTATTAATGAAAATATCAACTCCTAAATGCTTTTTTAATATGCTATTGTAGAAATACATTGGAGAGGTACACTATTCAGGTGGAAAGGGTGGCTCAGATTATCTTAAGCCTATTTGCTGAAAATTTGCAATTAAGGAGTGATTATTTTAAGGACAAGTTTGGAGAGGAGCCAATGATGACTATGAGAATGAATTTGTATCCACCTTGTCCTAGGCCGGACCTAGTGTTGGGGTTAAGTCCTCATTCAGATGGAGGTGCCATAACACTTTTGCTTCAAGATGACAAAATAGAAGGCCTTCATGTCCGCAAGAATAATGAATAGGTTCCTATTCAACCTATTCCTTATGCGCTTGTCGTAAACATTGGTGACCTAATAGAGGTAAATGGTGTGCAAGTTTGTCTATTGATTAAGTAGTCTCCAATATAAATAATTTATAAAGTCTGATATTTGACATTTCATTTGCATTATAGGTGATGACAAATGGGAGATACAAGAGTATAGAACATCGAGTAGTGACAAACAATGAGAAGTCAAGATTATCTATTGCTATGTTTTACCAACTAGGCTCAGATGAAGAAGTGGCCCCTGTAAGTAGTCTTGTGGATGAAGAACACCCCATGCTATACAAGAAATTCAAACATCTAGAATATATTCAATATTACATGAATAAACAACTCAGTGGAAAACATCCACTAGTTGGCTTTGCCAAAATACATGAATAGTATTAATGTTTACGTGTTAGTGTAGTATACATCATAAGAACAATAAACCAATTTGTATGTAATGGTACTTGGACTAGAGTAGTCATTGCATTGATATACAAAATTAGCAAAGTAAAAATAAGCCTTGAGATAGCTCTTTATAGTTTTTAAGACACATAATGTTGGGCATATTATGCAAGCATTAATGATTCTATATGACAATCAATGTTATATGGGTTTTAAGAGAAAATCATTGTTAGTGGAGTGCATACAATTTCTTTCTCTTTCAAATTAGTATCTATCAATAATATGTCTAGTTATCACCGATGATATACATACTATAATATTTTAGTAATTTTAATCAAATAATAATAAAAGAGTGATAATTTTTTTTTGCATAACATCTATGGAGAATTTTCACTGTTATGATGTTTGATTTGTAAGATCAAGAGAGGAGAGCTAAAGTTAATGGCCATTTAGCTTTCATTATTATTTCATATTTATGAATGTCAACAATGCATTATATGTTTATTAAAATGTTGTTTGATTGGTGTTATTATTGTTTTTGTGCTTCATGGTTATCTATGATTTTTATTTTTTTAATTAACATTCTAGTTGTGTTCATATAACTCTTTGGATTATCATATGTTGGTTGTTCGTCATGTTTAATCTTTTTTGCTTCTTAGAACTATATATGACATTAAGGAGAACACACTTTAAAGTAATGTGGAACAATAAGATATTGCATCAATAAAATTAATAATTTTAAAGTATATTATTATCAATTCTATGTCTTAAAAGTAAACAATGGTTTTATATTAAAATATAAATTTAGTAATTTATTCTATGGGAGATTGTAATGACTAATATGTACTACATTCAAAACAATTCTTGTGCCTTGTGAGCTTATCCCATGTGTCAATAAAATAAAATTTCAAGATGTTTCTGAAAATAAAGTGATGAAGAATCCATGCATGCATCATCTTAGTGAGACCTAGAAAATGATCAACTACTCTATACAAGTTGATGTCTTATGCAAAGATTTAAGAATTTTAATTCTAATTACACATAAATAGTAAGCATATGTGTTGAAAACATCTTTGACATGATCTAAATAAATTTAATAGGCATGTCAATGTCTAGGTGATGCTTGGCTATTTTGGAAACTTATTGTACAAGATGCTTTTTACTTGCATTTTAAGTGAGGACGCCAATAGATTTTTCAAAAATTAAAATAAATGTTCAAGTTATTTTGATAGAGTGTTTATGGTGGGTATAGCTATTTTTTCTTAAGTATATCTACATTACTTAGAATGAATTTGATTAAACTAAATATTTTGTTATTAAAAGTAGCATTACCTTGCATCATACAAATGATAGGCTTCATGATCTCTAATAAACTAGGAATAAATATTCACAAACGTTGATTTGACCAAAAAACATTGATTTGACCAAAGAATGACTTGATGCCTATTTTACTAGAAGGTAATGACAACTTTTGGATAGTGTTGTCTTGTTTTGGATTGATATTGGTGCCTTCATTATATGTATCATGTCCTAGTAACTTTCCTTCATTTACTCCAAAGATAAATTTCTTTGGAGTTAGTGAAGCTCATTTCTATCTACAATGTTATAAATACAACCTTCATGGTTGTAATATTCTTCTTTCTTTCTTTTGAGTCCATTTTCAAGTCCTTTAGATAGATGACAAAAAAATTATTTCTCAAATCTCTGAAAGAGAGATCCATTGATCTTTGAAAAGTTGCACCCACATTTTTCAACTTTAATGAAATTATATTTGAGGATCTGGGAAATATGGATAATTATCCTAAACATGCAAAATATGTATCAAACACATTCCCATCAAATTTTCATTAATAAATAATCTAATTGGCCCAACATTAAACCAATTGAACTAGTAAGAGTTCAATACAAATGGTTGATTATGTTAAGTTATATTTTTGTTAATGTGTTTTTTAATGTGATTGGATAAGATAGGGAAAGAAATGGGTCTAAATACATAAAATTGATAATAATAAAAATAAGAAATAAGCTACAAATTAAATATGAGTACTTCAAGTAAAAATATGAAAAAATAGAACTAGAGAAGAATCTATCACTAAAATTAGGGCTTGAAAATGTAGGATTGTGTCTAGCGACCAAGTCCAAGTGATGTTAAATACACATATTAAAATTACATTCTAAATCGATTTGTTTCTTCAATTATCTCCCTAAAGTTTTTAGGTAAAAGTATTGGGCTATGTAAGTAAGCCACAAAATAAAAGCTTTCCTACCCCTTCAAAATCTGAATCTTTTTGTCTTAGTTTTCCCTTTCTAAGTAGGTAATTATTCTCTCTTGGATTTGGAAACCTACACCTAATATGAGAAAAAAAATGGTATAAGGATGTATAGGGGATTGTTCAGGTCAAGCGTTGGGAGGATTTAACATTACCTATAGCAATGTATGAGAGAAACCTTGAATCTAAATTGAAATATTGAATAAATAATTTTATACCTTTATTATTGATTGTCCTTGTCTTAAAGCTTGTTGAAAGGGGGGCTTTGTTGTTTTTACAGTACTTTTTTTGTTGTTGTTGCAAAGTAATTTATTTTTATTTTTTAAATAGAGAATAATTATTTTTGTGTCATTGTGGGTGTCATTTATGGAAACATACTACTTTGGTGGTTGGTTTGTGCTAAGTACTTATGATATGTTGGAGATGTGATTTTATGGATCTTCTATTCTAGAGGTTTGTACTTTGGAAGGTTGGTGCTCTAAAAAATGTCTTTTTCTAATGTATTTAGTGATTTTTGGGTTTGACAATGGTCTAGGATTTTGTGAAGTTTTATTCATATGGTATTGGTTGTTTGGTTTCATATCACTCAATCCTTTAACTTTTGATCTTCTATTTTTGGGTCAAGTGGATTCAGTTTGGAGACATGATTAATAATGATGTGATTTCTTTTTTGGGATCTAGTTATTGTAGCATTTGGGTAACACGTATTTTGTTTGAGGTAGTGTGTATGGTGTGGTCCTCTTTTCATTCATCCCCACTTCAAGGATGTTTATTTTGGACATGTATTTCAAGTTATGTTTTTATGGCCAACATGATGATTTCATATTTTAAAGATTAATATAAATAACAAGATGATTGTGATGGAATTTCATGGAAGTTGTCTAAAAATAAGAATCATTATATATTATACAAGTATTATAGGAAAGTGTGAATTTGGTTTGTAAGTAAAGTGTGTGTATTGTTATAGTTAGACACTAGAGGAAGTGAGCCAAGAATTTATTTTGGTACTTGTACTTTAGTGTCCAAAATTTTATTTTCATTCTTCTTTCTCAAGGTAGTGAATCCTTCTAGGTAATGAGCCCACCTACAGTGAGAATTCTGGCAGTGAGCCACCTTATATAAAATCTCCTTAACCAATATGTTTATTTATGAGAATTATCTTCCCCATGATTTTCCCCATCTCAAGTTTTCACATAAAAATATGGTTTTCATTGTGTATGACAAATGTGTGTGCTTATTCAGGTTTACATCTAGTTTGGATAAGTGGATAAACAATGAATTTTTTGGATCTGGATTTGTGAACTGATTAAATTTTAGTCTATAACTAACTCATCCACTCTCATTTATCTATAAAATTAAAAAAAATAACATGAAATGATGCTAAAATGGATCTCATGCATGTTTTTACTCATGGATAAAACATCTGAAATTGATCATAGATGTCATCTTTAATGCTTGAATCCCTTCCCCTCTGCTACATTGAAAGTGATTCAAATACTTTCTCAATTACTTGGAAAGTGATAAATTCCATGATGTCCAATAATGTAAATGAATGGGTGAGGACTCCTTTTATACTTAATCTTATGAAATGTTTTGATAAAATAGAAGGAAAACATATGGAGAAGCTTCCTACTCACCATTTATGACTATTCAAGTATTCATATTTGGGCATATTTTAGCTACCCTCTGGAGAATTGAATGGGGCTAGAGTGCTATGTTTCCTAATCTAGTCTTGGTGGCCTATAAATTGGTTGACAAGGCCAAAAACATGATAACCATAAAAAAAATCATACATTGGGTGAGAAAAACAAGTGAAATTTGGGAGAATAGAAAGAGAAACACAAAATTAAGCCCTAAGTAAGTATGAAATTGTAAGAAGATACAATTTACAAAGATACATTTAAATACCACCTTAGTGGGATCCTATCCTTATACTCATACTCTCAATAAATTATAATGTAACATCAATAAAGACACAAGTGAGTCAATAGAACACCAAGCCCCTAGAGACTCTGGATCACATCAGTTTTAAATGCCAATTTAAAAGGAACGATATGATCAACACATGTTATACATGCATGGAAAATATGAGAAGAAATAAGAGATGTCCTAACATATAAAAATTTCCTAACATATTCATCATTATTTAAAATATAACATTATTCATGATTTATCCATCAAAACATACTTATATTGCATTCATTTAGTATCCATGTTATTTGTCAAAAAGATCACAAGTAATAGCATTATTGGGTATGTGCAGGATCATGGTATGCAAAAAACTGGCGATGTGAAAAAGAAGTCCTGACTGGTAGACTCTTTGAAAAACAACTATATCTTTCAAAAAATATAACATTTTTGAAATCTGAAATATACATTACATTATATGCTTCACCCAATACAATAATATTAAAAAATTCTTTCAATTTGATGAAGTTTAGACTAAGTTAAGGTGGTCAGACATGAGAGTTTTTATATTCAAGAAAATTTGTAGGAGAAAAATAATAATGAATTATTTACATGGAGAAAAAATACAAAAAAATATACATCACATCCAGACACGAGTCTACTACTTTTATCTAGAATCTTATAAAAAACATTATAATTTGATTTTGTTTAATATGGTCAGACATACACCTACTTGTTATCTTTCTAGTCCTGATTGATATACTTATTGAAAAATAGCTATAACATTTAAATTGTATACATTTTTTAAATCCAAAACATGTATCACATTCTATGATTTTCCCACTACAAGAAAAAAAAAATTAATTTGATAAAGTTTAGACTAAGTTAACATGGTCAAACATGAGATTTTTTGTATTCTGGAAAAGTTGTACAAGAAAAATCATAATTAATTATTTACATGGAAAAAAATTACAAAAAAATATGTGTCACATCCGGACATAAGTCTACTACTTATATCTAGAATATTGTAAAAAATAATTGTCATTTGATTGTGTTTAAGGTGGTCAGACATACACCTACTTATTTTCTTCCTGAAATTTTTATACTGCTACATTGAAATTTGAAATTTTCAACATATAGAATAACTATTTTTCAAAAAAGGCCTAGTATCTTAGAAACTAAATTCAACTTTCTATATATTCACATCTTACATATTTTTCATATAATAATTATAACTTGTTCAAATTTTTATGTCAACTTGCCTAAACCTGATTTTCTGAATTTTCATTACAAGTTAAGGGCCTAGTTTGGCATACCATGATCCTGCACATACCTCATTATTCAACAATATGACTTAAAATAAGCATTCAATCATTAGTTTCATGACCTTAAAAGGTAAAATAACATAAAGGTTTGAAATAAAAGAACATAAATGGTCCTCATCAATTTTGTTATTACCACATAAGATAGAAATGGGATCATTAAATATTATTCTAATATCTTTAAAAAAAAATTCCTCCATAATATATATGTACAAAAATATGTTCAACTTCATGGTAGGGAGGTTGGGAGAGCCAATCACAGGCTCTTTCCTAGGTCCCACAAGTGACCTTGAGGTGTGCTTCTATTAATATTAAATGACCTATAGGATCCCCTTGAGGCTTGATCCCCTGGTCCACTTAACCAACCACACTACCAAGTAGCAATTACCAAGACAAGCTAAGTCATTGGTACAGTTCATTCTTTACACATACACTGAGCCTTAATGCCACCTAAGGGCTCACCACCTCCAATGTTAACAAGAGCCTTGTAGAGGGAAGGATGGGCTCAAACATGTCTTTTTTAATTCAGTTTGAGGTCTTTGAGGTGTTACTTCCATTATCTCTCTTATTGATCTCCTAGTTCCTTCACAAAATAGGGCTACAAGGAAGAGCCCCAATTAGGCCTCCTAATCTGGGAAAATAGGGTTTTCTCCCAATTGATGCCAAAGAGAACTGAAACTTGATTATGGATTCTTTTTTCAATACCCAACCTCTCAAGGATTTATGAGGTTTTAGGGTTTCACCTAGCCGTACATTCCCCTAACCAAAAATAGGTGTTTTGGGAGGGTTTTAGGCATTCTTTGATTGCATGGTTTGTTTGCAAGCTTAGGGTAACCAAATAGATTGGTAAGAAGCTCTCCTCTATAAAAATTCTTGGTAAATACCTCTCCTTTTATCTCCAATTACTATTTTATAGTTTCATACAACCCTCTACAAGTTACAACCACTTTGTCTAAGTCTCTCCTAGTTGGGCTCACCATAGGCTCGCCTAGGGAAAGACTACATAAATACTTGGAAATATTTCGAGGGCCCATGATTATGTACAAGTTATATACATGGATTATAATTACTATCCCCAAGAGGTTGTATATATTAAACAGTGGGATAGTGAGTTAGATCCTCATTTCTCACACCCTCTTGGTTTGAACCAGTAAACAAGGAGAATGAAAAGATTTAAGAAAGAAAAAAGAAATGAAAAAAAATCCCTAGTCTAATGGCACACAAGGTAAGTGCACAAAGATGGGGGACCAAAAAGGGGGTATAAGATGCTACTTATTTCCTCAAATCATAAAACTCTAAACTTCAACAAGAAATTGAAAATAGTTAAACTTAAAAATTTAAGATGAGACAAGAACAAGAGTTGTAATACTCTGAATCTAGTTCCTAAACTACTAATTTATTTTGAAAATGGTGTAGATTAGGGCCCTAAAAAAGGGGGAGAACAAAAAGTGGCCCTATTTTTTGTGAAAAAATATAACATAGCATCTAGTGTGCTCCCCCTAAAATGTTAACTTTATAAAAAAAAATTAATCACTCCAGTGAGAAGTTAGCTACACCACATAGTTTATCCCGATTTTTTTTGCTAATTTTTTAATAAATGTATAATTTTTTTATGAATTTACGAAGTGCACACATCCTAAAAATGTGAAATTTTTGTGTGCTCCACCTAGATATCATTTAAAACTAATCAAAAATCAAATTTTCTTTTTTTTAAAAGTGTGTAGAATGGACTCTAGTTTCTAAAAATGTAACTTGTTGCAAAATTTGATGAATGAGCCAAAATCTATGCCCAAAATACTACATGTTGGTTTTTGACAAAAAATGGAAATACACACAAAAGAAATTAGAGATGAAAAAGTTAACATAATCAAAATTCAAAATAAATTATATGGTTAGATACCTAACAGAGAGATCTACAATATCACTTCGTCTGATTTTAACATTATTGAACCATGAGTAAACATGATGAGGATCACACAAAAAAAGATGTCATTTTCTTGTATGTCTAATAGAAAATACATCTAGAGCCTATTTGAATCCTCCAACCCTTTGGGTTGGATCTCCAAGGAAAATCCAAGCCTTAGGGTTAGTGGATTCTAATGTATTACAAAGCATGTGTGCCCTATAGTGTGTGCGCTCTATAGTGCGAGCACACTATTTAAATCTATGACTTATATAGGGCATGTCCGCTATAGGGCATGCACCCTATTTGAGTCATAGATTTCAATAGTGATATAGAAATATTAAGGAGACGGGGGATGTGTGTGTGTGTGTGTGTGTGAGCGAGAGAGAGAGACTAATGTAAGAACTCCATTAATCACAATCCATTATTCAACTTAAAACATTCTTCTTCTATTCACTGATTACAAAGCTAAACCAAACTTTTGCACACTGTTCACACTTCTAGAATGAGATCTCCATACACAGGAATGTCCAACCTTGGGATTTGTTCCAAGAAAAACTTAAATTGTCCAAGGTTTGTCCTAGGTTTCCTTTAGGGAACTCCTAGTTTGATTTAGGGAATTTGGACAACATTTTTTCGAGAAACTTTTGAATGTAGCAAAAGTTTATATGCAACTTTTACAACATTTTTACAATTTTTTACAATCTTGAAAATCAAAGACCTTGGTTAGGTCCTATAGAGTTCTAGAATCTATATTAGGCTCAAATCCAACTTCTCACACACCCTAAGTCCTATGACATCATAGTGACATCACCTAACAACAATTAACCAAGAAAGAGACTCTAACACGTTAGTCTCAAGATTTTAAAAACCTAAGACATAGGACCTTATTGGACCTCTAATCCCTATTGGATATCACACCATGGTCAACATGACCTAAGGAAAATCACAATCTACCAAAAATGGCTACAAATAAAAATAAGAAATGGATTGGATCAACCAACCCCTAGGTGCTCCTACACCACTTCAATAGTAGATAGGGATACTGGATCTTGTTTCTTACTTAACAAAGAAACTAATCGGGGTCCAAGAGAAAATGCATCCACACATCCATCCAAATATACATCAATATACGAAGTCAAGATAAAGTTTAAGTTTATAGGAAAGAAATTAATTTACCCTATCATAAAAATTTCCATATATTCTTGCATCTCATCAATAAACTTCTTGCAAATACCATCATTTCCTCCAAAAAATATATCATCCACCTACACAATTACAATCAAGATTTTATTTTCCTCAACTTTAGAATAGAGATTAGTATCAGCACTAGTGCCTTTTTAAAATCCTTTCTTAAGTAAATACCTATAAATTATTTCATGCAAAGATCTAGGACCTTGTTTCACTCTGTATGGTACCTTCTTAAATGTATAGACCATATCTAGATAATTTGATAGCTTCAATTTTTTCATTTTCTCTATGTACACTTATTTTTTTAGATCTCCCTTTAGGAATGTAGATTTCACATCCATCTAATAAACCTTTAAGTCCTTATGTATTGCAAATTTTGAAGTCTTTATGTGTTGTAAATGCTATAAACACCCTTCATTGTTTCCACATGAGCATAGGTCTCTTAAATATCAATTCCTTCCACTTGTGTATAGACTTTACATAGAAGTATTTCCTTAATTATCACTATGTGTCCATGATCTTCATCCAATTTCTTTCAGAATACCCTTTTAGTTCGAATTATATTATTATTAGTTAGTCTTGGGACCATTGCCCAGGTCTAATTCTTCTCAATCTGATCTAGTGCTTCTTTCATTTATTTCATCCAATTGTGATCACTATAAGCTTCTTTTTTAGTATTTGGTAATATTGTAGGCAAGTGAGCCATTACAGGTTTTTATTAATGGAAATATTACTTATATGTATGGTCACTTTGAGTGGAACACAGTTTTGGAAACTTAGTGCATAATTTTCTAAGGAGATATAGAGTG
Source organism: Chamaecyparis obtusa (assembly GCA_027943335.1). NCBI lineage: Eukaryota > Viridiplantae > Streptophyta > Pinopsida > Cupressales > Cupressaceae > Chamaecyparis > Chamaecyparis obtusa. The sequence continues at coordinate 19,981 of BSBK01000278.1, read as the reverse complement.
AATTTGAGATGAGCATGATTGGACCTATCAAATACTTTTTGGGATTGAATGTACAATAGTCAGAGAAAGGTATTTTCATTAATCAGTCGAAGTATGCGAAAGAGATATTAAAGAAATTCAAGATGGATGATTGCGAACCGGTGGGTACACCTATGATAATAGGATGCAAGCTTACAAAAGAAGATGTTTCTACATCAGTGGATATAAAATTGTACAAGTCTATGATTGGTAAACTCATATATCTTACTCAAACAAGACCAGATATTTCCAATGCAGTTGGTGTTGTTGGAAGATTTTCAGTAGAGTCTAAACAAAGGTACCTCATGGCAGTAAAAAGAATATTGAGATACTTGTAGGGCACTATAGATTATGGTCTATGGTATCCTAACTCAAAGAATGTTGAGCTTCATGTATATATAGATGCAGATTGGGCAAGATGTGTTGATGATAGAAAGAGTACATCGGGAGGAGCAGTGTTTCTTGGTGACAGACTTGTCACTTGGACACACAAGAAATAGAATTGTATTTCTCAGTCAACAAAAGAAGTAGAGTATGTTTTAGCAGCTTTGAATTGTTCTACAATTGTTTGGATCAAGAAGATGATAAGGGATTTATGAATTCAGATTGATTATCCTATTGTTATTCATTGTGATAACACTAGCACTATCAACATGTCAAAGAATTCGGTGATGCATGCAAAGACAAAGCACATAGAGATCAAGTATCACTTCCTAAGAAAGAAAGTAACAGAAAAATAAGTCAAGTTGGATTTTATATGTACTAAAGATTAGCTAGAAAACATATTCACAAAATGCTTGCCTAAGGATACTTTTGAGTATCTCAAGGAGAAGCTAGGAGTAATTCCCTTCCTTGAGTCTGATTAGAGATAGTAGGAGAGCATCAGTCCTCAGTGACTAATGAAGGGTTGACTACTCTACCTTAGAAGTAATACCGATACTTAAATGAGTTTGGGCCCTTTTCCATTGATGTAAAAGGGGGAGTAGTATATAGTCATGAAAAATAGGAAAAAAAACAAGAACAAAAAAGAAGATATATAGTAGAAAGGGGAACTAGTATTCAAGTTATGGAAATAGTTCAGTTGAGGAAATGGAGAATATTATAAAATATTGCAGCAGAAGGAGGACTCATCTTTGGGGGAGTTTTGATGAGGAAATGGAGAATTTTATAAAATAATTGTTCATTTGGATTGGTGGTGTTTTTCATTCCATATGTTTCCGTCAATGCCAAAGGGGGAGATTGTTGGAGATTTTCTAGCAAGCCAGTACTAACTGTATGTTTTTCATTGATCACAACATATGGTAAGTAGCATGCATGGAAAAATTATGTAGTGAGATTTGAGTATATGTGGCATGGACATGTTATTAGCATGATATAATGGATGCAAAGGTTAATTGTTAGTGTAGATAGTTGTGTAGCAGCTTGTGTCAGCAGTGTTCTTAACAAAGTTATAGACAATATTTTGTGGATGATTGTCTGTATAGTTATCATGGAGCCTTGTGCCTTTAGATATGTGATGAAGACATGTTAGTGATGTTACATTCATGGATGTAGAGTTTTATGTTTAGTAGAAGTGAAGCTATGTACTTGCTATTCACTAGTTGCAGTTTCCTATGTTTATCTAGAAGAGCTGACAGAGATCATATTGGTACAAGAGTTGTGCCTATCATTTCGGTATGTGCACTTGGACTAGTAATTATGGAAGATTTAATAATTTTTGGTTAAGAGTGCATGATGTAATTCATCTTGAGGAGAAAGTATCAATGAAATTGGTAAAGCCGATAGTGTGTAGCGTACGTCTACACTTATTGATTTAGACAGGTCCCAGTTTGTGTTGTGCACTTAGTAGAGCTGACAGAGATATAATTGGAGAGTGTTATTATTTCTCTAATAAGATTTCAAGGTGGTTCTAATATTCTAACTTGATCATATCACTTAGAGGAAATATACTTATAGCCAGTCATTTGTGATTGCTAGAGGCATGACATGAAGATGAGATACTAGAGCAGAGTAGAGAGTGCAAAGTATTGTGTCATCAAGAAGAGGTCTATGTGATAGAGAAGATTAAGTTTGCTACTCATTGGAACTGATCAATACATTAGGTCTACATCCCAGTTCACTAGATCTAGATATAGTGTGTATCTATTATTTAGAAGGTTGTATCATTCACCCCTTTGAGCAGTGATTTCTCGGTTAGTGCATCCTCACCCCTAATAGGGTTAATTATAAAAGAATCCTAATAGGATCCTACCCTTGACCAGGTCACTATACTTATTTCATTGTAAAGACAAATCCTAATAGGGTTAAGGATCTTCTAACAAGGATCATAAAACACTAGTATAGATTATTAGTGGGTGTAAATTCCCACTGGGGTTTTTAACTATTTGGTTTTCCCCATAACCAAAATATTGTTGTTGTGTTCAAGTGTTCTTTCATTGTGTTTATGCTTAAAGTTTAAAGTATACTTAATTGGATAAAGAATTGAAACTTGTAGATAACTGATTCACCCCCACCCCCCTCTCAGTTATCTCTTGGTACTATTCCTTACAAGTTCTTCATTGAAGATCAAGGATTCACGCATTCAAGCCTTTGAATGGATTTTTTTCAAGAATTCAAGATTCATCATTCAAACCCTAGATCTATCCATCACGGTGGTGTGATCTTCCTTCAAGATCCTTTGTTCATCTTCAAGATCTAGTCATTATTCCCTCAAGGTGAATTCCAAGCATACAATCATGGAGGTTTTGATTTACATTTTTTAATGTTGTATTCAAGCTTTCATATCAACATGCTTGTTTACATTTGAAATACAATTGCATATCTATTGAATATCATAGCTTCATTGTTAGATCTAATTCTACTACTTGATAGCATTCTCTATTTCAATTACATTCTTAAGGTTGACTCCAAACCGGGGTTTAACTAAGGAAAACCCCTCATCCAAACAACAAAACCATTTTTCTTGCAGGTATAGGTATAGGATAGTGAATTTTAGTTCAGACCTAGATACCCTTTTTGGCGAGCTTCCAAGATCCATAAAAAAAATTTTAGTTGGAGTTGTTTTGGGTCAAGGTTGACCTTTAGTGCAAGGTAAGATTGTGCTCCAATCTTGAGGTCAAGGTCGACCTGGCTCCAAAATATATAAGTTTTCTATGTTTTCTCTATCTCTGCATTTCCAGGTTGGAGAAGTTTGGAGAATCTCCCAAAACTAAACATAGACATCAAAAAATAGTGATTTCCGCATCAGCCTCTTTTCAAGATAAGTATTCATGTTTTATTATGTTTGTATGTCCATAACATTTTCCATCATATATTTAAACTTTGTTATCACATACTTCCACTACATATACACACACAAAACACAGATATAAAAACACATCCTAGATCTATTTTTATATCTTACAAATAATAAGAGATGGTAACTTAAAGACCCTTAATAAATATTATGAGAGATATGATTCTTCTAATCAATCAGTGATTGAAGATATAGTCATTGAGCACCTTCTGGTTTACAAAATGAACTTATTAGATATTGAAGGTAGTGTTAGAAAGTAAAGATCCCCAAGATAACTGAGAGGCAGGGGGGGTGGGGGTAAATCAGTTATCTGATAGTTAAACCATTTATCAACTTCAATAGATGTAAACCATATAATCAATGCACTAACCAACCATAGAAAGATAATCATGCACAATGACACAATAATACAAGGTATGTTGACTAGGGAACCTCTTGATCAAAGAGTAAACCCCGGTGGGAATGATGCCCAAAAAATGATGCACTAATATGAAAGTTCCTTGTGAAAGGATGGACCCTGCTAGGAGTCTTATGAAATACATTTAGTACATATGAATCTTTGTTAGGAGATTTTGAATCCATGTTAAAAGATTCTAACCCGGTTAAGAGTTATGGAAGACAGAAGGACCCACTGCCCAAACAGCTTCAAGGCAAGATCTCTAAACTCACTATCCAATAGATCTTAGAATTATTCAATAGAATAATATGAAATATGTTACCTCCTTCACACTATGCCAAAACTACACTCTCTGCTACACAAGATCATAAATTCAGATCTCTATACTTTGCAAGTCTTCCTTCACAACTGAATTAGCTCTTTTCGTCACCTCATGCATACATTTGCATCACAACTTTCAAAATTTCATATTATAATATCATAATCCCATACAAAAAACAAGAAAAAAATTCCTTCCTTTATACCACACTCAAATAATTACAAATGAGTCGGCATGCAATTACAAAATAATAATTTCAACACGCTACATCAAGAATTACATAAACCTATCAGCTTCCAAATGTAATAACTCTTCACTCGTGTGACCTCGACATTTGCATAGTGAACCACATCACTACCTATGTGTCTCAAACTTCCCTATAACTGCACAAAATCAAATTCCATCCCAATTAGGAGATATCCTCTGATTACCAAACATCGCTATTCAGGAATACTGCCAAAATACTGCTTCCACCAAAATGCTTATAACTTACATAAATCAATGAATTTATTTTTGTGCTCTTAACCATAGGTTAATAACACAACAAAGAACATACCATCAAATTTTCATAATCCCAAATGCAATATCCCATGTGCGCAAAACAAAACTATGCCTACTACTTTGCTAAACTTTAGAATATCACTGTGTTGACATCAATGACAATCATAGTCATGAATGCAACAACCACTGGTAAAGAATGACTTCCAATCATCCAGCATTCATTCCTAACAATGTCCCCCATTAGCATTGATGGAAACATAAATGAAAAACATCCAATGTTCCAAAAATCCAATCACTGCTGCTCAACTACTCTGTTGCTCTCTATCAATCAAATCTTGCTTTGTTTTCCTATTCAATCTCTCTCAATGAATGTAGGTCCTCAATGTTAAATTGTTTTCATGATTCTCTCCCCCATTGACATCAATGACAAAAATTCCATCACTATGTCAAACAATAGCTCAATGTCAAAAGACACTATTTTTAGAAAAAAAATACATTCACAAGAGTCCTCATGACTCAGCTCAGATACACATACTCCCCCATAGAGGAAGTACCAACATCTAGTCCAGAAGAAAGATAAGTGCATAAACCACTGGACAGATGCAACCATCTACATCTTTTCTCAAGAGTAGGTTGGGGCATAACCCCAAGCATACTCTTAGATACTCAAATGTATCCTTCAGCAAGGGCTTAGTGAATATGTCTGCTATCTACTCCTTTGTGCTAATGTACTCCAATCTGACTTCTTTATCTACAACTTTCTCTCTTACAACATGATACTTGATCTCTATATGCTTAGTCTTTGAATGCAGTACAGGATTCTTAGACATACTAACTATACTGGTATTGTCACAATGTATGACAATAGGCTCCTCAAACTTAATTCCAATATCCTTCAGCATTTGCTTCATCCAAATTATCTAGTTAAAATTGTTTGCTACTGCTTCATACTCTTCTTTTGTTGTACTCTATGAAATACAATTCTGCTTCTCGCTTAACCAAGAAACTAATCTTCCTCCAAGAAAAAAGGCTCCATCACTGGTGCTTTTCTTGTCATCAACACTGCCTCCCTAATCAACATCAGTATATGCACATAAGGTAAAATCATCAAAATTTTCATACCACAATCCATAGTCCATTGTACCTCTTAAATATCTCAGTATCCTCTTTACTACTGCATAATGTGACTCTCTAGGTTCAGCTTGAAATCTTGCTACTATTCCAACTGAATGTGCTATATCAGGTCGAGTGTGTGTCAAGTACTGCAATCCACCAATCATGGATCTGTATTTCTTTTGTTCAACTGCTGGTGTCTCATCTTTACTAGATAGTTTATGTCCTGTAACCATAGGTGTTCCAACTAGTTTACAATTCTCCATACCAAATCTTTTCAATAAATCATTCAAGTACTTTGTCTGACTTACAAAGATACCATCTTTGTTTTGTGTTATCTATAATCCCAAAAATCATTTCATTTCTCCAATCATACTCATTTCAAATTTTGTCTTCATTTCATCAGCAAATTTTTCACTAGCTTCATCTTCTCCTCCAAAAATAATGTCATCAACAAAAATAACTATAACTAACAATCCATTCTCAATTTATTTTGTGTACAAATTACTATCAGCTATTCCTTTTGTAAATCCCAATTTTAACAAATACTTATCCAATCTAGCATACCATGTTCTAGGTGCTTGCTTTAGTCCATACAATGCTTTCTTTAACTTACATACCATGTCTCCTTCTTGAGTTAAAGGAAAACCTTTAGGTTGCTCAATGTAGACTTCTTCTTCCAATTCTCCATTCAGAAATGCTGACTTCACATCCATCTGATACACTTTGAATTTCTTGAATGCTGCATAAGCCAAAAACATTCTTACTGCTTCAAGTCTTTCCACAGGGGCAAAAGTCTCTTCATAGTCAATTCCTTCTTGCTGCAAGTAACCCTTACATACCAATCTTGCTTTGTTTCTTACTACTTCACCTTGTTCATTCATCTTGTTTCTGAATACCCATTTAGTTCCAATCACATTATTGTCTTTAGGTCTAGGGACCAATTCCCATGTCTTGTTCTTCTCAATCTGATCCAATTCTTCTTTCATAGCTTTAATCCAATGTTCATCTTCACAAGCTTCATTAGTAGATTTAGGTTCAATTTGAGAAAGAAAACATAAATGTACCTTCTTCCTAGTCATAACTCCTCTATCCAAACTTCCAATAACTTGCTCAATGGGATGATGTCTTGAAATATACCTGTTAGGTGTCATAGTCTCAGATCTTGTCTCAACTGTAGATTCTTCTCTAGATTATTCTCTATTTTCTTCAGCATGACTTTCATTCAACAATTCACTATCAGTCTCAAAAAATTGTTTAGTAGATTCAATGTTAGGCTGAGGGTTAGTTTCTTCATCAGATTCATAATCAAGCATTCATTCTTGAATTTTAAACTTCTCATCAACTTTCACATTTTCACTTTCAACAATAGTCTTAGTTCTCTTATTGTAACATCTATAAGCTTTGCTTTTCAAAGAATATCCAAGAAAAATTCCTTCATCACTTCTAGGATCAAACTTTCCCATATCATCATCTCTCTTAATATAATATTTGCTTCCAAAAATTCTAAAATACTTAACTAAGGGTGCAAGTCCAAACCATAATTCATAAGGTGTCTTGTCTGTGTCTACTCTGATTTGTACTCTGTTCATTGTATATACTATTGTATTTACTACTTCTCTCCAAAATTTCTTTGCCAAATTACTTTCAAACAACATAGCTCTTGCTGCTTCTATCACTGATATGTTCCTTCTTTCTACAATACCATTTTGTTCAGGTGATCTAGGAGCTGAAAATTGTCTCTTAATGTCATTCACTTCACAAAAGGTGTTAAACTCTTTAGAAGTAAATTCTTTTCCTCTATCAGATCTCAAACATTTAATCCTCATTCCTGATTCATTCTCAACTTTACTCTTAATTACCTTAAACTTATCAAATGCTTCATATTTTTCTTTCAAAAATGCAATCCACATCATTCTTGTAAAATCACCAACAAGAATCATAAAATACCTTTCTCCATAGAATCCTCTAGTCCTTTTAGGACTGCTCAAGTCTGTATGAATAATCTCCAACTTTTCTGTAGATGTGAACTTCTTGCTAGGGAATGAACTCCTTTTCTACTTAGCCATCACACATTCCTTGCAAATCATGTTAGTGGGCTTCATAATCTTAGGTAAATCTCTTATTGCAAGTGTAGAACTCACTTTCACAATATAAACTATGTCATAACCAACTGTCATCAATCTTAGTCATCAAGCATGTCATCTCAGAAGGGTTCAACTGAAATACATTACCTCTGGTTCTAGATCCCGTTCCAATCAAATTTCCATTTTTATCCTTAATCACACAAGTTTTCTCGGCAAACAATACTTGATATCCCTTATCAACTAGTCCAACACTTAATATATTATGTTTCAGTCCATCCACAAAGTAAACATCATTAGTATTAGTCTTTCCATCAAGAGTAATAGATCCTATACCTTTGATCAAACAAGGTGCATTGTTACCAACTCTAACGACTCCTCCATCATGATTGGTAAACTTTATGAACTTTCCTTTATCACCAGTCATATGATGTGAACAACCACTATCTGTAATCCAATCAAATTTCTTTTCAACTTGGGAAACTAATGCTTTTTCTTCTTTAATATTAGATTCAAAATTTTCTTCTTTAATGGCTACAAATCCTATGTCATCGAGGTTATCATTATCACTGTCACTCAAATGTCTTTCAATTCCTGCTTCAATTTCTTCATCATTTGCATAATGACATTCTTTAGGTCTTCTATACTTAAAATTGTTTCTATACTTCTTAACTCTCTTAGGACACTTAGATACATAATGACCATATTCTTGACAAGTCCAACATTTAAAGATTTTCTTACCATCTCGTTCTCTTTTCACAAGCAAGGCAATACCTTCTTCAATCTTCTTGTCTTCTTTAGATTTGGATCTATTATTGCTAGCATAATCTCCACTCACACTTGTACTTCTTGACAAAGTAGATCTGATGTTAAGAGGACTAAGTGTTGCCTGCATTCTCAGTAGTTCTCCTAATAATCTCAAATTCATCTTAGTTGCTTCCAATCTTCCAAGAAGAGTTTCTCTTGAAAAGTTTGATGTACAAGGTATCACTTGTTCAATCATTTGTGTAGTCTGCCTGAATACCGGTGTCAATGTTCTCAGTATTTTCCATATCACTTCATTTCTGATTTTTCACCTCCACAAGACTTTATTCATGCAACAATTTCTGACATCCTACCAATATAGCTTCTAAAAAATTCATCTTCCATCATTATTATATCTTCAAATGCACAAATCCAATTATGTAATCTAGCTTTTTTTGCATGTTCATCACCTTCAAAATTAGAATGTAAAGCTTTCCAAATATCATAAGCTTGAGTTAAAATTTTTACCTGACTGTATTCATTCTCTGAAAGTGCTGATAAAAGTGCTTCTCTTGCAAGTATGTTACACATAAAGGTGTCTCTTTCATCATTAGAACAAGTCTCAAGACTGTCTTCCTCAATGATAGTTCTATTATTTTTTGTAATCAACCAATAACTTGGTCCTAAACACAATAGATGTGTCTTCATCTTCTCTTTCTAGCTATCAAAAATTACTCCATCAAACTTAGGGCTTTCTTTCCTAAAATGATTCACCATAGATCTCCTTAAGTTGTTAAACTTTTCTTTCAAGGACCTTCTGCTTTGATACCACTTGTTACAAGTAGTGGTTGTTATTACACCAAAAGATCAACCTGTTAATGCTTGATACAACCACTAGACTTATAGAACACAGGGGGCTGTTAAACCATGTCACAAATCCTGAAGGGAGACATTGGTGGTTAGTCCAACAACACTCAAGTAGTGCACTTCTCTAAGTCATTACATCAAAGGGAATCTATGAATGGAAAACCTTAGAAAGTGACCTAGAGCTCCCTATGAATGGAGTTGCAAGGATTCTTAAGATTGCTCTCAGCTAGAGCTATTAAGCCTATGACCTTGCTAGTAAACCATGCTATGGGAGATTCAATGAAGACAAGGGAAAGAATGCCAATATCCTCTAGAATCAAGAATGAGAATGCAATGCAACTATACTAGAAATGAGAATGCAAGCTAAGCTATGAAAGGAAGTATGCAAGCATTACAATCCAAGCTAATTAATCTATGTGAGCTAATCTAGAGCATGTAAATGAAGCTAATATAAGAAAGCATAAACATGAAACTATGATGCAAGAAATGAAAGATGGATGCAAGAATGTCTTCAAAAGCTCCAAAGTCTCCAAGCAATCCTAAAACATAAGGTTAGTATTCAAAAGATGCATATGAAAATGAAGAAGAGAGCTCTTGTTTTATAGGAAATGAGAATCAACGGACGATGGAGATTAAGAGGCAAAAGATCTAATCAAGGGTGGAGCTTGAAAGAGGAGCAATCCAAGTCCACAAATATCCTCCAATGAGAAAATAAGAGTTGACTTTTGTGTCCATATGAGAAAAAAAGTGCTTTTTCCCTTTTTATAAAATAAGAATAATACTTTATTTGTGCAACTTAGGATAAGAGGAAAAGTGGGGGCTTTTTATTTAATAAAAGGGGAGGGAATTCCTTTTAATTAAATAAAGACTTAGAAATAAGATGGTTAGCCCATAGAAAATAATCAAATAAATGATTGAACTAGGATTTGATCAAGAATGAGCAATTGATGATTTAGCAAATAATGCTAGCAAGGGGCTAATATTCTAAGTGACCATTTTTAGATGATTACAGTTTCTACATACCTTTCTTCTTCTTCTAAACCATCTTTCATAGCTATGAATACCACTTCATATTCTTCATCAGTGTCGATGTCAATGTCATCTTCATCATCTTCAACAAGATAACATGCCTTCTTGCCTTTATCTCTATAGTATCAATTGTTTCTTCTATCATAGTGTTGGTTCCCACTATGATCTTGGTTATCTCTTTTGTCGAACTTCCTTTCTCTTGTTCTTTCATTGTCTTTGTCTTTATCATCTTCTTTTTAGTTAGGACACCTAGTTGCAATGTTACCAATCTCTTTACAATTAAAGCATACCAAAGGAAATTTCCCTCTATATCTTCCTTTACCTTTCTATAGGATCCTATCCATGATTGCTTCAAGCTCATCAAGCTCTTCATCATCACTGTCACTGTTAGTTTCATTTCTTATGTTATGCTTGCTGGTATACTTACCAATCTTCAAGGATTAAATAAAAGGAGACTCAACACTCGATACAATATTGTTATCATAGTTATTTAGCTCAAAAGTAGTCATCTTACCAATTAGACTATCAAGTGTAAGAGTACTACTAGGTGAAGATCGCATTTCATGAATGCAGAGATTCTAATATCATAGCCAAGAAGCAAGGTTTTCATTATTTTACTCACAACAGTGTCTAAAGAAATAATACCTCCTGCTCCACGGATAGCATTGACCACCTCTTTGATTTAGTTAGAGTATTGTGTTATATTTCACCTTATTTCATCTTCATATCATCAAATCTACCTCTTAGGCTTTTAGCTCTGGCCCTCATTGCAGTTACATCACCACCATGAACTAATGCAAGCATGTCCCACATTTCTTTCGATGTAGTGCATGCTTTGATATCTTCAAATTCTGCATCAGATAGAGTAGCAACAATCTCTATCATAGTTATATGGTGTTCATGTCTATCTCTCAACTAATCAACTGTCAAAGGTACAATAGTCGGTTGTAAGTAGCCATTCTCTAGGAGATGAAGAGTAGATTCTCAAATTCTAGATATGTGCAACCTCATCCTGCTTTTCCATGTTGTGAAGTTATCCTTGTTCAACTTAGGCACTTCCCTTTTATACATCTTGTGATCTTTTTCTCAAGTCCTTGAAACTTTCCTCCAAACAATCAATAGGCTTTGATACCAATTGTTAGATAACTGAGAGGGGGGGTGAATCAATTAAATCAAGTATCCTATAGTCCCAAACTCTCAAATGTACTTTTTAAAACTTATTTAACAAATCAAGCAACTTGGCAAGATAAAATAACTATCTTTCTATTCATTTACCGAATACCAATAATTTCAAAAAATTGTCTTTACCGATTAATCAAATATGCAACATGTAAAGTATGATAGAAAAACAATCATAAAAAATAACACATAACACAAAGATTTAACGTGGAAACCCTACAAAGGGAAAAACCACTTGGGACCGATAACCCAAAATATTTCACTCTTCTGAAGTGAGCTCAGTTAGGAGCCAACCCTATTAAAGGTTACAATGCACACTATGAGATGTGACTTGGTTAAAAGATTTATCACTAACAGTTAACTTTTGACTAGCATTCACTATGGGGTCAACAAGAAAACAATTAACATTCCTTGAATGTCATATGGAAATACAAAAGACTATTAAGTCCACTTGGTTAAGATATTTTGTTGTAACAATGGTTAAACTGATACATTAGTGATCTGATTCAAATACAACTCAATTTTCAAGTATTCAAATCTATGCTAAGCTCAAAATAACTCATTTGATCAATAATCAATTCACTTCATCATATCCCCCTACTTACTTTATATATATATCGTTGATGCTCAGTTATGCCTGCAGTTCAGCTTAGTTATGTTTGCAACCATTTTGATCAGGAATGCATGAAAAATTTTCTTCACGCAAAATATTATACAGTCTCTATTCATCTGGCATTGTTCATTAGTGAAACTCATGTCTCTTAAACAGACATGTAAACCATTTTCATATTAAGCATTATATTTTGCCTCTTAATCATCATCGTCCATTTTGCTGCTTCAAGATTCCTTGGCATATGTATCAATAACATGTTTCAATCTCTTCCCTTCGATCATCTCTGAATTTTTTCAGTCATGGATCTTATAACAAACTTCATTTATTACCTCAAAATCATAAATACTTTCCAGCTTAGCAATTACAGTCGGTTATTATAAAATTTAATGTTTTCATCCATACTTGGTTAATATTGAATGCATCGGTGATAACTAACTTGGTTATTACTATCACTCGATATACACAAGACTGACTCGGTGTATACAAATATCTTCAATTACGGACCACATTAACTTGTTTAATATTTATCTCTTCTCCATAATAGAATAATGCAACATGCTCAAGTCAACAATATAATTCCATAGACTCGTCAATAAGTTACCCAATGTATACCTTATCCTTATTTGTCATAACCATCTTTTCCTTATGTAGATATCTCATTTCTTCACCATTTCTTCCTTCTACAGATGTTTAGATGTTTGTAACTATCACGATAAGTGTAGTCAAAACTATTTGACATCAATGACAACATATTGACTAATTTAATCATCTTACAAATCACTTTAATAGCTTGGTGATCTTTAAACACTGTCTCTTTAGTTCATCAAGATGTTCAATCAGTTGTAGGTCATCAAAAATGGTGGGGCTTCTTGCCTATAGTGCCAACAACCAAGGTTCAAATCCCCATGAGGTCACTCTCTACCATGTGAACAATTATGAACCTTTACCTTGACCCTTGGTGAAATAGTGGGGCTTCTTGCCTATAGAGCTTATAACCAAGGTTCAACATTTTGGCCAATGTGGAAAAAAAAATGGTGCTCTGCTCTATATTTTTGTCTACATTTTGGCATAAATATTTTAGTGTGGAAAGTTTACAAAAATAATGGATGGTCTTTTCTACAACTCGCTATACTTAGAAACCTCTACTTGGGACATGAAGGCCTCTTTCCTCCTGGCACTATCCTAATAATAACTCTAAAGTTACTCCATCTTCTTGGAAAGGAAGGGGTAGGTTTGGGAGCCAGCTGTACCCTATAGAAAATATCAATTCCTCTCAACTCCAAAATCTAGGTATGGCTTCTTTGCTTGATGATCACTAGACTTTGGTAGCCTCTAAGAAATATAAGATTGTAGGTTTAGAGTTAGGATATTTGGGGTTTAAACCAAAGACTTTTTCTAACAAGAAAGGATGTTTGACAATGCCTTTAGCAAATTATTTTTCTCCTCTCCAATATATGGAAATAGTCAGGGATAAATCTAGACTCATTTATTTGATTAAATCCCTTTGTGTTTCTCCTTAGTCTCCTCTGCATCATAGGAATAATTCAACTCATTTTCCTTTGAAGGAGATAAAATCCCTTATGATCCTTAAGAAGACTAATATTACCCCAAAATCAGGGCCTTACTCCTCTCCTCATCATAAGAATACTCTTATTACTCTTTAGAAATTGGAGACCCCTTCTTCTCGAGCTAATAAGGATGCCCTAATTTTGGAAGTTGATGATGGTGTGATTGAAAGTACTCAGGGGTTGTGCAAGGAATATAGTCTTTGTCCATTAGAATGGCTATGGAATTCCTTCTAAAAAAATTTCTCATTGGTTCAAAAAGAAATTCCCTAACTAGGTGGGTGTAGCTCTGCTCCCTGATGAATTTATTCTTGTTAACTATAATAATAGAGAATTGAAAGAAAAAAAATTAAAAAATGGATGCCCTCATTATTATGGTCATTGGACTTGGAGGAGGGTAAGATAGTGGAAACATAGACTTCTCCTAGACATCAAGTAATAGCAAGTTCAGTTGGCAAAAGGAAGGATTGGCTTAGAGTTTTAGGGGGTAGACAAATGGGGTTTCCTATCAAACCCTTTAAGGCAGATCTAATGATGGTAGAGAGAAATGAGGTAGGAGAGGTTAAAGAAGATATATGTGTTGATAAATACAAAGATTCCCTTAGAGATATCCTTGAACAGATGGAAAAGATGAGGATTGAGGTTAATAGGGAGCTATATTTAATAGAGCATAATTCTAAGGAGGGGGACCGTAAGGAGGACGTATCAGGGGATAATCATGACAAGTTGCAGGATATGAATTTACAACCTATAGAAAGAAGGAATCTAGAGGAGTTGTATGAGTTTCTAGGTTTAGAGATGACTAAGAAAGATAATGATATGTCTAGTAATAATCTAGAGGTGGTTAGTAGGTTGTTCAATGTTTTAGATGATGAGGGGTTGGATGAGCAGGTCCAACCCACAACAAAGGTAGGTGTAGGTCAGTCAGGGGATTGCACCCATAAGGAATCCTTGGAAGAGAATATGGTATCAATCAATAGGGATAATAACGTTTCTTTATTAGGCATAGCTTACAAAGATAAGGGGAAGGAAAAAGCTGATTGTTCCAAAGACCTTAAGAAAAGGGAAAGGAAATCCTTAAATGAATTGAGACTAAAAGATGCATTGATGATTGGGCAGGTGAAGATTTCAAACCTATTTGTAGGGAAGGGGAAGATCCTTCCCAAGGGGCAATGAGAGTAAGCATGTGGAATGTTAGGGGTCTAAACACCCCTAACAAACAATGTATTTTAGTACACTTTTTGAGGAGAGTTGACGTAGACATCATGTTTTTACAAGAAACAAAGCTAGGTTGTGAAGAGATGGAGAATATTAAAAGGAAACAAGGAGGTTGGGAAGCTATCTGTGAACCCTCAGTGGGGGCCTCAGCTGGTCTTAGTATACTTTGGAACCCAAGAGAAGCTAGTTTTGTAAGGCTAGAGGGAGGTAGATTTTGGATTGGAGGTAAGGTTAAAAGCTTAAATGGGGCTCTGGAATGTATATTAATAAACACATATGGCCATGTGTCCCTAAATGAAAAATTTTATGTTTGGGAAGAGATTACCAAATTTTTCCAAATGATTCCTAGGTAGGCATTTATAGTGGGGGGGATTTTAATGCTATTTTAGATGAGAAGGAAAAGTTTGGGGGCTTGAGAAGATCTTCCTAGAACATGTTGGCATTTAGAAATTGGGTCAATGATAATGAATTAATGGATATCAAATCAAATAATGGTCCCTTTACTTGGACTAATAGGAGATCAGGCTTTAGTTATATTGCTAAGAAACTACATAGATTCCTCTTTAAGAGGAATCTTCTGGAGTTTGATTTTGAGTTAGAATCTACGATCCTCCCTGATTCAAGATTGGATCACTATCTAGTATCCCTATGGATGAAGGAAATGACTAAGCCATTTAGATGCCCATTTAAATTTGAAAAAATGTGGTTTAAGGAGGAAGGGATAAAAGCCCTGATAGAGCAGTGGTGGAAGGAGGCAGCTTTTGAAGGCTCCAAGGCCTTTGTCTTTATGGCAAAACTAAAAGTAGTGAAGAACCATGTAAAATAGTAGAATAAGAATTATTTTAGGAATATTTTTACACAAAAGGCTAATATTAAAAATGAAATTTGTAAAATAAATGAGTTAGTTCTCAAGGAAGGTATGAATCAGGGAAGCTTTTTGAGAGAAAAAACCTTATTAAATGAATATGAGGATATTATGGCGAAGGAGGAAATATTTTGGAGATAGAAATCTAGAGAGACTTGGCTTAAGGAAGGAGATAGGAACACCAAATTTTTCAATAATAGCACTAGGATTGGAAGTAAAATCAATAGAATAGGTTCTCTTAAGAAGGCTAATGGTGAACTGGTGGATAAGCCAGAGGAGTTAGCGGTGGAGATAGTCACCTACTTCCAGAACTTGTTAAATCGCAATTCCTTAGCGCTGAATGCCTAGGAAGATTTTTTCAAAAACATCCCCTTTATTATTAGCAGGGATCAGAATAAAGCACTAAATGAAAAAATCACAAAGGGGGAGGTTGAGTTGGCCCTAAACCAACTTCACCTAGATAAATCACCCGGACCAGATGGTTTCCCTACTTTCTTTTACCAGTATTGATGGTCCTTCTTAGGGGAGGATGTCACAAATGTCTTGGAAACATTAGGAATCTAGGTCATATTCTAAAGGAAATGAACAATAGTTTTTTGGCCATAATTCCCTAAGTAGAAAATGCAGAGAGTTTGGATAGATGCAGACCAATTTCTTTATGTAACACTATTTATAAGCTTTTAGAAAAAACTCTGGCAAATAGACTAAAAAAGGCACTCCCTGATATTATTTCCAAGGAACAAACATGCTTTATGCCTGGTAGGTCAACTTTGGATTGAGTAATCATAGCCAAGGAGGTAATCCACTCGACATAATGTAATAAGATATCGAGTATGTTAATAAAGCTAGATATAAAAAAGGCTTATGATAAAGTTACTTGGAGATTCCTATGCAAATCTTTAGAGGCCTTTGGTTTCTCTAAGAAGTGGATTAATTTAGTATATGAATGTATTTCTACCCCTAGAATATATGTCTTAATTAATGGCTCTCCAAAAAATTTCTTTGATATCTCTCATGGGCTTTGGTAGGGGGATCCCTTCTCGCCCTTCTTGTTTATAATTATGGAAAAAGCATTAGGGAGATCATTGTGTAAGGATAGGAATGAGAAGAAAATTATGGGTTTAAAAATAACTAGCAACATAGAATCAACTACTCACCAACAATTTGTAGATGACACAATGCTCTATGTGAAAGCTAGCCTAGAAGAGGCAAGAACCTCTAAAAATATTCTCAAGGGTTACTCAGATGCCTCAAGGTAGCTAATAAGTAGTGAGAAGTCAGAGATTTTTTTCTTTAACATGATAGATGAGCTAAAAGGAGAGATTTTAAATATTTGAGTTAAGAGAAGGCTCTTTCCCGAGAAAATATTTAGGACAACCCTTCGATAAGGGGAGAAAACAATCATTGCTTTGGAAGAAGGTTATGTCCAAGGTTGAAAATCAGGTGGCTTCTTGAAAAAGTAAATGGCTCTCCTTTGTAGGAAGGGAGACTATGCTGAGATCAGTCTTTTCATCAATCCCCATTTTTTAAATGTCTTGCTGTAAATTGCCATCGGAGATAGATAAGAAATGGAATCAGAAATTAAGAAAAAAAAATTGGCAAGGGGCTACAGACAGAAACAGGCTTGCCTTAATCACTTGGAATAAGACTTGTAGGGAAAAGAAGGATGGAGGG
>BSBK01000277.1:3087500-3147500 GCA_027943335.1 Chamaecyparis obtusa | reverse complement strand
CTCCCCCATCTCTATTCCCTTCATATCTCCCTTTTCCTTGGCCTCTTCCCCTCCATCCTCTCCTTAGTTGTCTCTCTCAATACATTGATACATCTAGGTTTTTGAGGTGTGAAATGATGAGCTAACCACCAAACATCATACCTCAGAGTTGTTCCTATATCTATTACATTTGGTATTGATCCCCCATTGAATTAGGGCCAATGCATCAAACTCTACTATAGAAACTTGAGGATTGATCACAGGTCCCCACACAACAAACTTTTGATGAGATCAACCAAACTCCTCTACCTTGATAGGTATTTCATGTCTCTCAAAGAACTACCTTCCTTGAAACTTTAATACAAGGATAATCATAGTCTTTTAGGAAGGGTTTGGAATCGATAGTAAAGGCATAAATGTATGGACATCCTTGCAATTTTGATATGATGAAAAATACATCATAACCAAGGAAAATAATAGCATCACCCACACCTTAAAGTTTTAGGGTTTTTGGGCATTATTTGACATCTAGGAGACCAAATTGGGATATCTAAACTTCATTATCAACATTGGTGTGATAAGTTCAAATGCATAGGTTTTAATGTGGAACAAAGTATAGATTCAATAAAAATAAAAATGAGGTTCCAATACTAGTAAATTTGCATTATGTTTGGGAAGTTGAAAATTTGAGTTAATTTACGTGTTTAAAAATAGGTTGATAGTCTTTATTGAGTAAAAGCTGGAAAATTTTACTATATGTGCTTGGGTGATGTAATTTTGGGAGTATGTGAAGGATATTTTTGGCATTAAAATTTGAGACTCCTTGAGAATACACCTATGGTCTCTCCTTGGCCTCTTTGCACAAGGACACATGCTTGGTTTTGTGTTTTTTATGTTTGCTTTGGTGTCCTTGTTTTCCTATGGTTTGGTGTGGTCATATTATTTTTTGGTTGTCTTTCTTGTTTATTTTATTTCCCTGCCTATGTGCTTGAACCATTTGAAACCTCTCGACTTGTTCATAGTGCCTCAAGGTGCCTTTAATCCACGTGTGTGAGTATTTATGGAGGAAGCCAATTCCCTTGATAAGGATGGAGTCCCAAATTCTATGAAGAATAATTATGATAATTCAAAGAGAATTGAAGAAGTTACACTATTGAAACCTTCATACAAGTCCATTCTTTTGGCAAGGGAGGATATTGTGGTGTTCCCATCTTTTGCAGAGTTCAATAGAAGATTCATGGCAGTTGATATAATAGAACTATAGCAATTTTTGGGGGCCAACATAAATGGATGTGGAGTTGGAAGCGTCGTCAATGATGGAAGCACCAGAAATGGAGATAATGGTAAGCCCTCTCCTCCTATTCAAAGGTCATTTCTCTAACTCCTAATGAAGATATGTTGAATGCCATTAAAAGTGAGCAAAATAGGTTGAAAAATGTTGTAGTTTGCTTTGCTTGTGTGGATTCTACTGCTTTACCTTTGAGGAAATTATTTGATGAATGGATTGAAAAT
This sequence comes from Chamaecyparis obtusa, assembly GCA_027943335.1. Lineage (NCBI taxonomy): Eukaryota > Viridiplantae > Streptophyta > Pinopsida > Cupressales > Cupressaceae > Chamaecyparis > Chamaecyparis obtusa. The sequence goes on along the minus strand of BSBK01000277.1, from coordinate 3,146,009 downwards.
GTGTGGGGAAAAAAATTGGGCATATATGTTAATTTTTGTCACATGATGCACAAGGGGCTCTTTGTGGTTGTGTTTAAATAGAGGAGTATGCAAGAAAGAGTGCTAAAAAAGGGGTTTGGAATGTAGGCCAAACCTTGTTCTGGTCCTTCCTTTGGTCTCCAATGAGAAATATGAATCAAGAACCTCCCTACATAATTTTGGTCTTTCTTGCCACAATTGTTGAAACCCTTGGCAAATGTTTTGTAAGTTGAAGAATCTAGGGTTACTTTGCCACATTTAAATGCTAGAGTATTGATTTCTCTTAACCAAGAAATTGACATTCCTAAAAAGATTTCACTAAAGTTTGAGGAAGAATCTCTATGTTGGGATATTGAATTGTTAGGTAACCTTAATGCTTTCTTTCATTGCAAGTGTAATGGGCCTAATAGATGGTATTGTCCTATTATTTAAAAACCTAACAATGAAACCTTTAATGTGGTCCATGATAAGAATACCCAGATTAATGGGGAGATGGGTAAAAATAACTCTTTTATAAAAAATGGCGAACAAAAAATTGGGAAAGAGGGTAGTAGCTTTGCGAATACATTAGAAAAGAAGATTGACCCTTGTGAGATTGTGGATGGCCTTAAAAATTACATAGTTTCTCTAAGTAACCCCCTTTTGAAGATGAATTATAAGTTATACTAGCCAATTCCTCAGATAATGGTCACAACTAGTTGGATGTTCACCATGATACCCACAATGGGGTTGATGACCCAAAGAGGGATAATGTTGAAAAAATATCCTTAGATACCATTAAGGAAAGGGCTAAGATCTATAAGAAAGCTTCGGTTAAAAATGTAGAAAATGAGATTACTAAGGTGATAGGGAATTAGGTGGCCATTATCAACACTAAGGTAGATATGAGTGATGCCTCTCCTAAAGATGTAACCCCCCCATTCTAGAAGTCTTAAAGAAAAATAAGAGGAAGATCTTCCATATCTAGTGGTGGTAAAGATGCCACAAAAAAGGATGATGAAATACTTGAATGCTTTAATAGATTGTACAAAAACCATAAAGATCCCTCTCAAAATATTTAATGAATATACACCTTGCAAGTTGGAATGTGAGGGGCCTAGAGATGAAGAATAGAAGACTTGTGTTAGAGATTGGTGTAACAAGCTAAAACATAAAGATGTGATTTATTTACAAGAGCTTCAAGTCATTATTTATCAAGAAAATACCACACTTAACTTTATCTAGAACCAAGCAAAATACTTTGCGACTAATGATGAGAAGGGTAAAGGTGGGGTTACTATTCTTGTTGGTCCTTTGTGGGCTGATTTGGTGGTTGATTCCAATAATTCCCCATGCAATAGGGCTTTTTGGATCACTCTAAATTACCATGGGAATATTATTAGTATATGCAATATATATGCACTAAATGATTATACGGACAAAGATAAACTTTGGGGTTGATTGGAATCCTCCCTCTCCAAGGCTCATTGGATCATGACTGGTGATTTCAACATGATTGAGCATAAAGAAGATAAGAGAGGTGGAATTAGGAAAGAATGGAAGGGAAATGAATAGTTTTTTTGCAAAAAAATGTAAAATATATTTAAATCTTGTAGACCCCATACAAAAGAAGAAACATTCCTCTAAGAGAATCTGGTACATTTGGTGTAATAATTAGACTCACAACCAAAGAATCTACTATAGACTAGACAAGGTGTATGTTGATGGATCTATTTTTCCCTTTGAAGTGGCTGATAACTAAAATCTGGCAGTGGTGACCCCGATTACCATTTTCGATCATTCCTTGATTGCTTCCAAGATCATCGTTGATAATCCATCTCATCCTCACATGAGGAATAGGGGAAATAAGATGTTCAAACTTAACACCTCACTGCTAAAGGATGAATATAATTTAGTTGTTATTAAAATGGCTACTTGCTTGGCCAAGTTTAGCAATAAAGGTTTAAACTATGTGGACAATTGGAAATCTCTTACTAATCTTTGGAGAAGGATGCCTTAGTTTATTAGACAAAAGGAGGATAGAGATAGGAACAAATTAGAAGAGGAGTTGCAGTCTAGACTAAATAATGTAGAGGAACTACTCCAAGATAATTCTCAAAATGTGTGGATTGAAGGGGAGATGATCAAAACCAAGGCCGAGTTGAGGAAGGTTCATAATTATAAATATAAAGGGAAGAGTGTCAGAGAAAAGATGAATTAGGTGAAGGATGGAGACCGAGGAACTAAATACTTATTCAACCTCATTAGAAATAAGGAAAAAATAATCAAGATTGAGGAGATTATGGTGGATGATAATATGGTCAAGGAACCTGAGGATATATGTAAATCTTTTTTTTACTTTTATGCTAATCTTTTTACTTCAGACTTCACCAAGGACAACAATGAAACAATGCTTAAAATTAATTCCAAAGAAACTTGATGAAGAACATGTTGTACAGTTGTCACAAGAGATCTCAGTCAGTGAGATTAAAGCTACTATAAGATCCTTAACTAATGATAAGTCCCTAGGGATTGATGGTCTCCCCATTGTATTTTATAAATTAAATTTAGAATGGGTTGCCTTGGAGCTTTTTGAGTTGTATAATGAATCTTTACTGCATGGTTCCTCAGGGAAGCACATTAATAGGGGAGTAATTAAACTTCTGCCTAGGGATGGAGATAATATGAAAGTTAAAAATTGGAGGCCTATAACACTCTTTAATCTATCTTATAATTTATTGCTAAATTGTTGGCTAATATAATCTATAGTCTCTTGGGTAAAATTATCTTGGTGACTCAGACTGGCTTTTTCAGGATAGATATATTCTTGAAAATATCATTACAAGCTCTGAAGCCATGCATTGGGCCAAACATGATGGTCAAAACACAACTATAATTCTTTTAGTTAATTTTCATGGGGATATTAAAGTTTAGTTAAAGGGGGGAATCCAAAAGCTTTTGGATTCCCCCATTTTCCCGCTTATCTTTCCATTTTCCTCTAAGACCTTTCAATACTTCTTAGATTATAGAAGGTTTATCTCAAAATTTGTACCTTCAAGTATAGGTCAACCTTGACCTGTACCCATGGTTGTGAATTTTGATTGGTTCCTAGGCCCGATGTAAAGTATTACCTTTTTCCTGCTTTTCTTTGTCGACCTTCATGAATTTGAGCCCCAAATTAGTATAAAAGGAGGTCTCTTCCTCTCATTTTCAAATCTAGGCATTCATTACGATCTATGAGCATCCATATTACACTTTAATCAATTAATTACAAGGTGCATTCGAGGAGTTAAAGCAAGGTATGCAAGGATTTTTTGAAGGCATCCATCCATCACTCAATCAAGAATGCATTTCCTTCTATACATCTTGCTTCTTTCTTTATTGGAGACAAAGGAATTGGCCATCAAAGGAGGAGATCCACATACATACATTCAAGTCTTCTTCTTCTACTACTTTAATCCTACTCTAAGGCAAATTACAAGTATCTAGTACATGAGGTTTTGTCTTACATGATTTTCTTTTGGTTTTTGTGTTAATTCAAGGCTATTGCATCAACATACTTGATCACATACTAAGCACAATTGCATCTACACAGTATGATACATTCCATTATTAGATTTAATATTGACTACATGATATCATTTCCTTTATTTCAATTCAAGGTTAATTCCTAAACAGGGGCTTTCCATTATTAGATTTAATATTGACTACATGATATCATTTCCTTTATTTCAATTCAAGGTTAATTCCTAAACAGGGGCTTGACCGAGGCAAGCCCCTCCACCAACAATTTCCCCTTCTTGCTTGTGTGTAGGCACAGGTTCAGATGACATATATAGTTGCAGATCCAAGGAGCCATTTGAAAAAACTTCCCAGATCCACTTTATTTTTCTAATCCAGAAGTACATTTTCAGCTACGAATACTAAACTAACTTCCTTTCTTTAAAAAAACTTTGATCGTTCATATCTTGAGTAAATGAGCTTTATTTTTTACAATTCAAGTTGTTTCTTGGTTCCTCTCGATGAGATCTTTGATTTGAGACCACTTTTACTAGATTTAGAAATGGTCAAATTTTTAGCTACAAATGGTGAATGGACTTCCCTACTTTAACCAAACTTTGATCATCTATATCTTCAGCAAACAGGCTCAATTTTCATGATTCAAGTTTTTTTTTAGCAAATAGGCTCCATTTTTCATGATTCAAGTTATTTTTGGGTTTATCTCAATGAGACCTTTGATTTGAGACCACTTTCACCAGATTTGGAAATGGTCACATTTTTAGCGATGAACACTAAATGGACTTCCTTGCTTTGACCAAAATTTGACCCTTTGTATCTTGAGAAAATAGGCTTAGTTTTTTAGGATTTAAGTTATTTTTTGGTTCTTCTTGATGATATCTTCGATATGAGACCACTTTCACCACATTTGGAAATGGTCAAATTTTCAGCTATGAACACTGAACAAACTTTCCTACTTTGACCAAATTTTAACTGTCTGTATCTTGAGCAAACATGCTCCATTTTTCATGATTCAAGGTGTTTTTTGGTTCATCTCAATGAGATCTTTGATTTGAGACCACTTTTGCTAGATTTCAAAACAATCAAATTTTTAGCTTTGAACACTAAACTGACTTCCCTACTTTGACCAAACTTTGGTCATCCGTATCTTAAGAAAACATGCTCTATTTTTCATCATTCAAGTTATTTTTTGGTTCATCTTAACGAGATATTCAATTTTAGACCACTTTTGCCAAATTTGGAAATAGTCAAATTTTTAGCTACAAACACTGAACCAACTTCCCTGCTTTGACCAAACTTTGACCGTTAGTATCTTGAGCAAACAAGTTCTATTTCTTGTAATTCAAGTTATTTTTTTGTTCATCTTGATGAGATCTTTGATTTGAGACCACTTTTGTCAGTTTTGGAAAAGGTCAAATTTTTAGCTACAAACACTGAATGGAGTTTCTTGCTTTGACCAAACTTTGACCATCCGTATCTTGAGAAAATAGGCTCTATTTTTCATGATTCAAGTTAATTTTTGGCTTGTCCAGATGAGATCTTTGATTTGTGACCACTTTCACCAGATTTGGAAATGGTTAAATTTTTAGCTACGGAGACTGAACTGACTTCCCTAATTTGACCAAACTTTGACCATATGTATGTTGAGAAAATGAGCTCTATTTTTTGCGATTCAAGTTATTTTTTGGTTCATCTTGATGAGATCTTTGATTTGAGACCACTTTTACCAGATTTGGAAATAATTAAATTTATAGCTATGAGCACTAAACAAACTTCCTTGCTTTGACCAAACTTTGACCATTTGTATCTTGAGCAAACAAGCTCCATTTTTTATGATCCAAGTTGTTTTTTGGTACGACTAGACAAGATCTTCAATTTAAGAGCACTTTCACCAGATTTGGAAATAGTCAAATTTTCAGCTACGAACATTGAACTGACTTTCGTACTTTAACCAAAATTTGACCATCTTTAACTTGAGAGAACATGCTCCATTTTTTATGATTCAAGTTATTTTTTGGTTCATCTCAATGACATCTTTGATTTGAGAACACTTTCACAAGATTTGGAAACAGTCAAATTTTTAGCTACAAACATTGAACTGACTTCCCTTCTTTGACCAAACTTTAATCATCTGTATCTTGAGAAAATGGGCTCCATTTTTCATGATTCAAGTTGTCTTTTGGTTCGTCTTGACGAGATCTTTGATTTGAGACCTTTTTTGCCAGATTTGAAAATGGCCAAATTTTTAGCTACAAAGACTGAACAAACTTCCCTACTTTGACCAAACTTTGGCCTTCCTTTCTTTGACCTATACCCTATAGTTCAGAGGTACATTTTTAGTTGCAGATTTGGAAAGCCTAGCAGAAGATCTACAAGACCCAAAAATAATATATGTTTTCGACACAATCATGTATAGGTTGAAGTTGACCTATACCAAGGAATTTGACCTATACTAGGGAAGTCGACCTATTCCTAAGACCCCCAAATTTTCATAGTTTGCAGTTTCTAGCTTCTTGGTTTCACATCCAGATCTGTTTCAAGTTTCAGTACAGTTTGATAGCCCATTTTTAGAACTGAAGTTTGGACCTCTACTTGCCCTCAAGGTGCATACATTTCCCTCTTTGTCATTTCATAGTACTTACTTTCATATATTAGATTCCTCTCTTGCATATCATTTATGACTCCTCTTAGGGAAAGAAAGACTAAAATCCAAGACCCTACATTGTGAAGATCGCGAAGTGGCACCTTACCTTTTGCTAATCGGGTTTCCTTTATTTCAAGGTCTTGGATCTTCCTACATGTACCTATAATTTGGTGAGTGATCTATCTTAGCATTTCTCACCATTTTATATGTTACAATATTTAGCTAAAATTATTTTGATTTATGAGAAGTTATTTTTTGTTTGTAATGAAGAATGGATATCTGGAGAATATTTTATGACCATTGGAAATGTGTGGACTACATTGCATGGATAGTTTCCATTGATGAACTACTAAGATTTATAGGTTTTTTATTTTTTATTTTTATTTTTTTATAAATTTCAAGTTGAAAACACATTTCACGTGGTTATGAGATTTGTGAAATCTTGAGACTAACATGAAGTGTTCAATAAGCTAGAGAAGAGTATAATATGTGGTCTCAAATCATTTATAAGTGAAGGAAGTGTTTAATGCACAAGATAACTAAGAGGGGTGGTGGTGAATCAACTGTTTATAAAACTTATAAATAATCTCTTCAATCAGATCCATTCAAACTTATTTTAATCCATAATCACAAAAAAATGTAAAAATGAAAGGAACATGTGAAAATCAAGAACTACCATACACAATGAAACAATCGATTTACATCGAAAACCTTGTTAAGAGAAAAATCAAAGAGAAGGTTAATTCTCAATTATAAAAAAACACTTGTTAAGGTGACACTGATTAAGGTGTTTTTTTTATAAAGAATGTTCACTACAAGAAAATGCCCACTACCAGAGGGCTCATTGCCTAGATGAAGAAGAATAAAAGAGAAAAGATCAACCAGTGTTTCACCTCTACAATTTGACTAAAGATTTGTAGATACCCTCTGCTCACTGCTTTTGATAGCTAACACATGAAAAGTCCACACTGCATGTCATGAAACTTCACACTTACTCACCATGCATTTCAAAAATCCTCATCGCACACATTCCTTCACCAATTCATTCTTTATTTATACCACCTTCAAACTTGCAAAATATTCCAAGGTTAGCTAAGCACCTCAATTAAACATAATTCAATTTAGTTTGACACTTAAGCATTCTCGTGGTGGAAAAGAATGAAAAGTGGACCCACATCACATCTTGACTAGGACCAAAAGATACAAGTACATGTTACTCTTCAATTTAGATTCTTCAGAGCTTTTTATGCAAAAGTGTAAACACCAGAGGTCGACCAAACCTAGAGTAAACACCAGAAAACTTTGAACACATGCCTCTAAAATACAAAAACTTGTACTATCTAAATTGAACAAAGATAAGATTATTATAAACACAAATCTAGATCTATAACACCATAAATCATTAAGTGGAGAAATACAAAGCATGCATTTCTAAGAGGAAACTCATCCAAATATTGTCACACACCGATGAACACTAATTCCTTTGAACCGTGATCCAAATTACAAAAATCAAAACTAAATACCTCTAAATAATACTTAACAACATATCCAATTCACATGAATAAAAGAAAAGAAACAAAAAGAACCCTTTTTTGAAAAAGTGAAAAAAGGGCTCCTTATAACAAGGGAAAAATGATTCATTTTTACCCCTTAGTAAGAGAAAAGAGGAGAGAAGAGGAGAAGAAGATGGGAGGGTGAAAAGATAGGTTGTAGTTGGGTGAGAGGGTACAAGTCTACCAGTGGGTAGTGGATAGAGGAGATCTCGTAAGTGCACAAACCCTTTTTTGTGTTTTCAGTTTGAGCATGTGTTTAGATTTTTGCATTGTTTTCTTAAAAAAGGGTGGGCTTGGGTAGGCATAGGAAAAAAAGGACATTGAGGCATCTCTCATGGATGAGTTGATCCTATCAGACAAAAGAGGTAGCTTAGATCTATTTTCACATCTTAATTTGATTGATTGTTCATGTTTAGCACCTAGATCTCTATTGCTTATCTCTAATCGACACCCAAGGGTTGATCCTATTAGACAAAAGAGGCATGGAGTAGAGTGGGTGAAACCTAATGTGGGATAGATCAAATAAACTTCTATGGGGCCTCTAAGACTGACCTAGGTCCATCATGAGTAGGGTGTGTGGCTAGAGATCCTACATGCATTATATTGGCAATTGAGTCTAAAAAAATGGAAGATGGCACTAATAATAAAGTAGAAGCCCAAGCGACCCTATTGGTAGTTGAGATGGAAAAATGAATCTAGTTGGAACATTTTGAACCTTGATGAAGATTTGTAGATAATACTAAATGTCATCACCAATGGAAGATCCCATGTTTGGAAAATTGATAAAGTCATTTCAATTATTCAGAAGAAATTGTTGAATTTCTACATCTTCAAAATTTCCCATATTTATAAAATTTCCCATATTTATAAGGAAGGTAATACCTTGGCTGAATCCCTATCCAAGGTGGGACTTTATTTGACCCCATGAGGTGTATTGAGGTGGTGTTGATGTACCATAAAAGATAGCAATTTGTGTGGCAGATTGTCTGATGGCAACAAAGGGTGTTGGGAAGGGAAATGTCATAAATGAAAGAATAATGGAAGAGGATTTGAAAGGATATAGGGTATAGAGAGTAAATGCTCACTTTTCCCATGGCTAGCATATTCAAAAGGTGGAGAGAAATAGAAAATTATTATTTGTCTATGTTGTAAGGAATAAGCAAGAAGAACACAAAGAAAATAGAAGCTAGTTTCATCTTGAAGGTGACCAAACAATATATGTCCTTTTTGGGTAAGATTTCTAACAAGAAATTGAAGACATTTTTTCTCCATGAACAATCCATTTTTTATAATCACGGTGATGTGTTTGTTAGGTATAGATAACCTAATTGAAAATGATAAGTGTTGCACCAGTACAAGCATATCCTCCATGTTTTGTGCTTGGGGGATTGATGTTGGTGAGGTTGAAGAGGTGAGTATGGTTGTAAAAATATGTGTGAAAACTTAATGAATGCAAGGCCTTGATTCCATACTCCAATTTTTTTAACTAGGGAGGGGACGATTGGAGATCAGGTGCACATACTTGGTTTTCTTGGACACATCCACCTCTTTGTATTATAGTGGGAAGGTGTGAATAGAGAAATGAGGAAAGTTGATGTGAGGAGAGAATGGTTGGTGATATGGCATTATTCCATTGATTGGGAAAGGATAATTCAATATGGGTTGAGAAAGGAAGAGTTCAACACAAATCCTCTTAGGTTCAATTTTGCAAACTACAAGAGGGGAAATGGCCCAGACATTATTGTTGGACATAGGCGTGGGGGTGGTGGAGATAGAATGAGAAGAAGTGGATGGAGAGGATGTGGCCATGGCCAAGGAAGGCATCGAGGAAAAAGGTGCACCATCGATGGAGGATGAGGTGGAAATGGAGAATGACATTGAGGAAGGGGCAGAGCTAAACAAGGTTGAGGAAGAGGCAAAAATGAAACAAAAGATTGATGTAGGGTGGTGGAGTGTCTTGAGTGTGAATGTTTCATTTTTTCCCTATTTATTTTGACATTTATTTTGTTTTGATACAGAAGATTGTTAAATTTTCTATCAAGGGAGGATGTGATATTATGTACAAAATTATGAACTTTGGATAATTTCATATCTATATTGGTAGTAAAATTAGATAGGGTTTGGGTTGGGTGATTATAGTTTTTGTGAATTTTGCTGAATATGTTTTGAATTTTCCAATTTTGTGATCAAAGATAGATTGGTCCAAGGTAAAATAGAAGTGGTAGTAGTTGTAAATTTAAGTTGCAAGCATGTACATGGGTAGCTGGGGAAGAAAAGGTTCCAACGAGGGAAATTTTTTAATCTAATACAATTTTAATTTCATATCATAAATTAATAAAATATAAAATTTATCGACCAAAGAAAAAGAAAAAAGACAAACAAAAAAATGGACCTTTCTTGAGGGAGGAAAGCCCTTATTTCACAAAGACATAATATGAAAAAAATTAGTAGAAACAAGCCTTTCTTGAGGGAGGAAAACCTTTTCTATGCAATAGATTAATGACCTAATATATAATTAGAAAGATCAGTTCAATGAGATTAACATGATACTATAGAATAAGAAATATAGAAACAACATTACACAATGTGGAACCATATCCAAGATTGATTGAAGATAAATTTTTATGATAAATCTAGTAGAGTTTCACTTTTAGAAATTAAGAGCTAGAATGAGAGATTCAAGAACTAGGGGGTTAAGAATGAGGAAAATTGAAGATTTTTATGGTTTAAGATGGGTGATAATAGTCATTTTATATGTAATTAAGAGAAGGGATACACATCAAAAGATGGTTTATATGAGAATATGCTCTTTTTGAATCTCAGACTTCGTAGGGACAAGTGTGCACTGCACAAAAATCTACACACCACGCTTATGTTTGATCATTTTGGGTCCAAACTTAGACTAGGGGTCATGGATGTTGTGTTTTAGGGGTTCATGATGTCAACATATGAGTATTTGATCATGGACCTCCATCACAAATGTGTGGGGCTTAATGCACGAGTGTCATAAATGCAGGGGTGTAATTTTAGGACATTACATTTTCCCCCACTTTAGTGAGCTGATCATCATGAGGGATATGGTGCACTAAAGTTTCTTAGAAGATAAATTTCATTAGATACATGTAATGCATTAAGTATATTTATTACCATGGAAATTTTAGTTGTATTGATCGCTAAAGTCAACTAGGTGGATAAAAGTGATACCCCCAACATTCAATGTGGAATTATAGTATTGCAATATGATTTAAAAATTAAAAAATTGTTAGTGCCAAAAATTGAAGAAGCTACCCCTGTGAGAAGAATACTCAAGATACATTACTTCCGGTTAGAAAGAACAATTAGTTGTAGGGGAAATGTATGTCCCTCATGTTTTTTCCCTGAGTAGGTGAGGAAAAAAGAGGAAGGAATTTCATGCCAAATAGACCATGATTTTTTTCATATTTTTGGGTGATGAAAGAGCATCTTGGGTTCTTGACAATCTTGCGTCAACCAAAAATATTTTGGTTCCCATTTTCCTATTTGTATAGTCTTTGAATTTTCTTTCAATGTTCATGTGGTTTGGATTAGTTGTTTTTTCCCACCTCATGGAGTGTTCTTGGAATCATGTTGCACCTTTTCCTAGGTTCACACCTCGATCTATTAATTTGTAGATGGAGTTTTTTGATCTTGTGAAGGCACTTCTTGATCGGTGAAACTCCATGACTCATTTTTCAATGTTGCTACACTTATGGTTGACTTATCCTTTAGATTGCACTTCATGTTTTATCAATTTGATGCAGATCCTTATGATGTGGGTCCTGACCTATATTTTGTACACTTTTCCTATTCTTGGGGAATGTATTTCTTTTCTAGGTTAACTTGATACTAGTGAACACTATATGTCATTGTAATTGATCCTTAGAGATAGTTGATAGTAATTTGATCATAGATCTAGGAAAGAATAATAAAAGAGCATCCTGAAGGTTCACATATAGGATTTCTATGTATAATCAGGCTTGTATGTCCAACATGTAAGACTGAACATTGCAAATGATTTGTAATTAAATTTATGATAATGCAAAGATAGATCTTACATATCTCTCAGTTGTTCTTTGTTGCTTCCATTATGTGACTCTTACTGTAGATATGACTAATCTCATTGAGGTCACTCTTTCCCTTTTCTGTGCCAAGTGGTATTAGAGTGAGCTTTGATTTTGTAGAGGCATATTGCAGTTCCTATGTGTGAAAAATATTGAATTGGTTGTTGTGGAATGGTAGAGTGAAGATCTGACCTGCAATTGTAGAGGATTCACCTAGGATGGCTTGAAGAGGAAATGCTAGAGGTGGAAAGAGAGATGTGAATCTCGTGGTTCTAGAGATGTTAAGAAAAATTACTACTAGATTAGATGCTTTTGAAATAGCCAAGAGAAGAGGTCAACATATAGAGGATATGAGTGATGAAGAGTTAAAGAATTAGTCAAAGGAGGTGAAGAGAAACCTAAAATTGATTAAGGAGATGATATATTTTTGAGAGATATAACTAGGATTAATGCTAGACCACATTTCAATCCACCTGATTACAATGGTAAGTTGTATTTTGATCAATTTCTAGATTGGATCATAGAGATGGAGAAATATTTTGATTTTGAAGGTACTAATGAGGATAAGAAAGTGAATTAAGCTTGTACAAAGTTGAGGGGACATGCATATTTATGGTGGGAACATTTACAGACTAATAGAAAAAAAAGAGGCAAAGAAAATGTCAAATCATGGGATAGGATGGTGCACAAATAAAAGGTTAAGTTCTTACCTATTTATTACAAAGTAAGTTTGTTTAGGAAGTTGAAAATTTTGAAACAATAAGATATTAGTGTGAAGGAGTACACTAAAGAATTCTATAGGTTGGATATCATATCTGGTCATACAAATCATGATGTGGAAAGGATTTTTAGGTATCTTAATAGATTGAGGATATCTATTAAAGATAAGATCAGTTTGGTAAAGTTTCATAATGTTGAAGAAGCCTATCAAGAAGCCCTAAAAGATGAAGAGAAATTGAACAAGAGACATGAGAAAAGACAGAGAGGAAGAGGTGGAATATTTCATAGAGGAAGAAAATTCACTAGTGGAGGAAGGAATTCTACGTATCAGAGTAAAGGAAAGATATAATCTAAGGAAACAAGTTCATATCCAAGAGATGAAAAAAAATTCCATATCGGTGGAGGATCTAGTAGCTATAGGAGATATGACATACGGATGTTTAGAGGAACCTATTTTAAATGTGGTGGAGAAGGTCATTGAGCATTTGAATGTACATAAGAAAATTCAAGTAAGAAAATAGAACACAGTAGAAGGAATGCATTTTCTAAGGAAGAATCTATTGATTTATTAAATCAACCTAAGGTTGGTGAAGTATTGATGGGGAGAAGAGCCCAATATCATGAGGAAAATGATCAAGAGCAGTTGCGGAGGAAGATCTTGTTCAAGACAAGATGCAAAGTTGAAGGAAAATATTGCAAAGTATAATTAATAGTGGTAGTTTGGATAATCTAGCCTCTTAGGAGTTGGTAAACAAATTGCAGTTGCATAGATTGAAGTACCCAAAGCCTTATCAGATAGCATGGATAAAAGATGAGCATAAGGTACTAGTAAGTGAACAATGTTTGGTAAAATTAAATATAGGTGATTATCATGATGAATTTCTTTGTGATATTATGCCTATGGATGTGTATCATATTTTTTTGCATAGGCCATGACAGTATGATAGACAAGATTTGCATGATGGAAGAAAGAATAGGTATACTATTGTTACAAATGGAAAGAAACAAGTATTATTTCCTTTGATATAGAAAGCTAAGAGTGAAATCTATACCATTGTTAGATTTTTCTTAGTTGAATGAAGGAAATTCTTGGATGGCTTGAAAAGTGATAGTATGTGTTATGCTTTCATCCCTAAGAATCCTGATTTAGGACTGGAGGAAGAAGAACTAAGGAGATAAAAGAATTGCTGAGACATTATGAAGACATAATCTTAGATAATGTGCCTAATGGATTACCACCAGTGAGAAGTATTAGTCATTGCATAGAACTAATCCATGGAGCTAGTTTTTGAAACAAGACTGCACACCGAATGACACCTGCAAAGGATAAGGAGATGGATAGATAAGTGCAAGAATTATTGAGGAAAGGTTTGATTAGACAAAGTTTGAGTCCATCTTTAATGTATGTAGTGTTAACACCTAAGAATAATGGAGAATGGAGGATGTGCACCGATTCAAGATAAATGATATAATGGGTTGCTTGAGTGGAGCTAGTTATTTTACAAAGATTAATTTAAAAAGTGGTTATCATCAAATTATAATTATATAAGGGGATAATTGGAAGACTCTATTCAAGACAATGAAGGTTTGTATGAGTGTTTGGTAATGCCTTTTGGTTTGACAAATGTGCCTAGTACATCTTTCATGAGGTTGATGAATGAGGTATTGAAGAAATTCTTGGGTAAGTTTATGATTATTCACCTAGATGACATTCTTATTTTTAGTAATAGTAAAGAGGATCATTTGATGCATATGAGAAAAGTATTATAGAGATTAAGGGAATAAAAGTTTTTGGTAAATATCAAGAAATTTTCTTTTATGAAAGAAGAGATAGTATATTTGGGATTTGTGATTTTAGCTAATGGATTGAAGATGGATCCTGAAAAGGTTAAAGAATTTTTTGAATGGCCTACACTTTAAAGTGTTGGAGAGGTAAGATCATTTCATGGATTGACTAATTTATACAAAAAGTTCATTAGGATTTTTAGTTCAATTTTTGGTATCTTAATTTTAATAAAGTATTTCAAGTGGACTGTGATGCAAGTGGGAGAAAAATTGGAGCATTATTGACACAAGAGGGGAGACCAATTGCTTATTTTAGTGAGAAGTTGAATGATGCAAAGAGAAGGTATTAGGTTTATGATCAAGAATTTTATGCCATAGTTCAAGCCTTGAAGAATTTGAGACATTATCTATTTCCTAAGGAATTTGTATTGTACACCAATTATCGAGCATTGCAATATTTTAACAATCAAGGTAAGTTAAATCAGAGACATATGAGATGGGTAGGATTCTTGCAGAGCTGTACATTTTTGTTGAAGCATAGGAGTGTTAAATCAAATAAAGTTGTTGATGCCTAGAGAAGAAGAAAATTGTTGACAAAGATGAGAATTGAATTGTTGGGATTTGAAGAGTTGAAGAACTTGTATGAGGATGACCATAATTTTGTATAACCTTGGAAATCTTTCACAGAGCCTAATGTTATAGACTGGAAACAATGGTTGGATTATTTCATACAAGAAGGTATGTTGTTCATAAGAGTTCAATTATGTATCCCTAGAAGTTAAATGAGGGAAAATCTAATTAAGGAAAATTATTGTGGAGGATTAACATGACACTTTGGCATTGACAAGACAGTGGCTTTGGTAAGTGAGAAATATTTTTGGCCTTAGATTCAAATGGATGTAAGGAAATTGTTCAAAGTTGTAGAATTTGTCAAGTTACTAAAGGAAGTAGTTAGAATACTAGATTATATACACCTTTGACAGTGCCAACTAGACCATGGGAAGATATTAGCATGGATTTCATACTTGGGTTACTGAGAACACACAGTGGTAATGATTATATACTTATGGTTGTGGATAGATTTTTTAAGATGTCACATTTCATTCCTTGTAAGAAGACTACATATGCAATACATGTAGAAGATCTATTCTTTAGAGAAATTGTGAGATTGCATGGGTTATCTAAAAACATAGTTTCAGACTGGGATAGTAAGTTCGTTGGTTACTTCTGTAGAAAACTTTGGAGGAAGATGAATACTGAGTTGAGGTTTAGTTATACATTTCATCCATAGAATGATGGAAAAATAGAGGTAGTAAATAGGAGTTTGGGTAATTTTTTGAGATGTTTGGTCAAAGAGAAGATTGGGAATTGGGATTTAGATCTAGCAAGAGAAGAGTTTGCATACAATAATTTAGTAATAAGAGTAAAGGGATGAAACCTTTTGAGATTGTTATTGGAATGAATCCTAAGGGGATTTTAGAATTGAGGAGTATTAGTCAGGATGTTAAAAGGAGTGCAAAAGGTGAAGAATTTTCAAAACACATGAAAGCATTGCATGTTCAAGTGAAAGAGCATTTGGAGAGGATGAATAAGAAGTATAAGGAGTGAGTAGATGAAAAGAGAATACACAAAGAATTCAAAGTGGGAAATGAAGTGATGGTTTATTTGAAGAAATGAAGATTTCTTGTTGGAACATATAACACTATGAAGATGAGGAAGTTTGGACATGTAAAATCTTGAGGAAATTTGATTTAGGGAATGTATATGAAGTTGACTTACCTGAGGATATGTACATTTCACTTATATTCAATGTTGTAGATTTTCATGAGTATCATGAATCAAATTCTAGTGAGGAGGATTAGATGTTAAGCATTAATACCCTAAGAAGTAAATAGAAGAGATTGAAGATATTTTGGATAGCATTATTATCAGAAGCACCAGAAATAATCAGTATAAAGAATATATTGTCAATTAGAAAGGCCGATCAGTTGAATATTCTTCTTGGATTTCTTAGGCAGAGGTCAATCATCTTGGTTTTCCTCTAGCACCTACAAAGTGACAGGCTCCATTTTCAAATAACCCCAAGTGTTTGATGAAAGAGCCTCTTGGGTTATTGGAAATCTTGCATCGACCAAAAATATTTTGGTTACTATTTTCTTATTTTAACAGTCTTTGAGTTTTCTTTCAGCATTCATGTAGTTTGGATTAGTTATTTTTGTGCACCTCATAGAGTATTCCTAGCATCATGTTGCACCTTTTCCTAGGTTTGCACCTCAATCTATTACTCTGTGGATGAGTTCTCATGGGTTCTTGGAAGGTTCTATCTACTTCTCATGTTCAACGACCAATAGAGTTTTCTGATCTTGCGAAGGCACTTCCTAATTGAGGAAGCTTCATGACTCATTTCTTGATGTTGCTACACTTGTGGATGAATTATCCTTTGGATCATTCTTCACGTTTCATAAATTTGAGGGAGATACTTATGATTTGGGTCCTAACCTATATTTGTACACATTTCCTCTTCTTAGGGAATGTATTTGTTTTCCAGGCTAACTTGATGTTGGTGAAAGCTATATATGTCATTGTAATTGATCCTTAGAGAAAGTTGATAGTAAGTTAATCATAGATGTAGGATAGAATAATAAATGAACCTATTGAAGGTTCATAGATATGATTTCTATGTATAACCAAGCCTGTATTACTAACACATATGATTTGTAATTGAATTTATGATAATACGAAGGTAGATCTTGCATATCCCTCTGTTGTTCTTTGTTTCTTATTTTGTGTGACTCTTGTTGCAAGGATAGGAATGATCTCATCGAGGTCCCTCCTACCCTTTTCTGTGCCATTGGGTCTATTCTATGACATATATGCATGAGGTGGGCCTCTAGAAGGATTATTTTCCCTATTCACTATGGATATTTTTGTTGAGTTTCTATAGAATCTCAACAAAAATTCCTCATAGATGAGGTTTTTGAGTGACCAAGATCAAGGAATTACGTGCCACCATGGAGAAAGATGGGCCTTGAGATGAGTTAGGCTTCATTTGACCCTCTTTGGTCATTTTTGCATGTGTTTTTAGTCTTTCTAGTTTTTGGCATGTAGTGCATGCATTTGGATTTCGTTCATGTATCCTGAACTTGCACATTCATCCTAAGGGGACTTTTGTGCTAGCTTTCGGGATATGTGCTAGTGTTTGGATTTTGTGCTAGCATTGTAGAGGCTAGTCACTCTACATTGGTGTTCTAGAGGCTAGTTGTGCATTGATCTAGAAGAATTAGAATTTTTTGTTGAATAATTTTGTGATGATCTACATAGATAATTGTGTGCACGTCTGACAAATTGGAATTTTTTTACATTTTCAAGAACTCTTAGAGGTTCAAGAGAATAAATTAGGGCATGTTTTATCAATTATCTAAGATCATGTAGAAGAACACATAGATTCAAAGTAGGTGAGACTACGACATATAGGTCTATGGTGAATCTACCACCTACCTTAGATGCACTTCCATGCACTTATGTTGATGGCCCTCAAAGAGCGATGGAATGTAGACACCATGTCATTTCTTCTTCCTACTAGGGAGATGACATTGACATTAGTAGATATATATTGCATTATTTTCCTTTCCATTCATAAAGAGCATGTTTCTATAGATGGGCCCTTTACCATGAAGCAACTACAAGATGATCAACAGTGGGGATGTGGTCATATTATATGTGACTCTGGAAAAATTTACCCACATTGGATAGAGTAGGGATGCATCCAAATACCTTTATTTTTATGCATCCTCATTATGAGAGTGGCATTACAAGTGGCTATTGATGGAAAAGGCTCATGCTTACCTAGGATCCTTTTTCTATGCATATAAGACATTGAGGAGATAGGGCATGTATATTCTCGGGGTTGCAACATGCTAACCCATTTGTATAATGACTTGAGTCGATAATGTGAACCATGAATTTAAGAGAACCATGACCTCTACTCTCTTACAAGTCTATATTTTTTAGCACATCACTTGTACCCAATTGGTGGGTTATCCATAGCTTACTAAAATCCATCTCCCTCATGATCATGCTTGTCCTCTACTACAGGGTGATAAAAAATTCAAAGATTTGACTCACTAGTGATTAATCATGGACCGCTTATGTATGGGGGACATTATCTAATGCCCATACCAAGGAATGGGCATCTAGAGGAGAGGTGCTTTATCATGAATGTAGCATGACTATTTCATTGTTTGGAACCATAATTACGTCATGATGTTATATTATTAGGGTCGATGCATGCACAAATTTGGGCAAGTTAAGACCCTTTTAGTGGTACCACCTACCTATGTCCAATTAGCATGAAGCCTTGTACAACTATAATACTATCCTCATAAGATCCTCGAGGATGCACTAGATATCCCCCCAAGGGGATGAAAATGATGCATTCTTGACACTAGACATTAAATATGTCAGGGTGACAAATAGATTTAGGTGATGGTGGGCCCAGGTAGGGCCTACTCCCATTTTCCCAATAGATACAATTGTAGGAGATCCTATCCTTTTGGGAGAGGAACTAGAGGAAGAGAGGCCATTCCCTCAATTAGGTGTGCAAGGATTCCATCCAAATAACCCTCCAAATTAGTAAGAGGAGGAGATATTGAGACTATGATTGAGGGTGACATCACCACCACTAGTTGTAGCTACACCAATGTGGCCCTTGCAGGAAAGGTTATCAATGTAGTGGTATCCAACACCCCTATCTTCATGACCTATTTGAGAAATTCTGACACCATCACCATTCATGGGTACTCTTGGGGTGTTAGGTAGTTGAGTTCCCCTAACTAATCTACATATGAAGGCTAGGGATCAAGGTATAGATGACTTGTGACATTTTTCAACTTTATAATGTAGTAGATGTAGATATTTTTATGTGTATATACCATGCTGATACTGATATGATCTCCTTTACTTTTGGATGTAAATGACATTAGCCAGTGGTTGGGCTACATCCTTTAAATCCTCAAGGAGGTTGTACCTGTTGTTCCCACCCAAGGGATAATATTGGATACTTACAAGTCTCACTAAATAGTTGGGAAACACATGGACTTGTTTGAGCTTGTGGCTTGATAAAAGATAGCTTAAAAGGAGGCATAGATGAATCTTATCTAGAGAGATGCTTGGGTAGCTTCCATGATGGGGTAGAGAGATCAACTAGACATCAAGTTTTAGAGTCTTCTAAGAGAGTGAGACCTAGTCATTTAGCAGTGAGACCAAGAGGTTTCTCGAGCTAAGAGTGTTGATCAAGTATGTGATTCCCTTTAGTCTTAGGTTGATGATCCCCAATGACAAGTTGACACAACTCTAAGTGATCCAGTTGAGGATCTTGATCATCCTCAAGTGTGCAAGTTGTTGTAGTAGGATACAAAGGATTGACAAAGAGAGATAGAATTGTAGGTTTCCCTTGCAAAGGTGAGAGGATATCTTAGAGGACTATGCAAGGTTATATCTTTAAATACCCATTCTTTCTCTATCTTAGTGTGATGGCCTCACCAAAATCTAGACCCACAAGTACTAGCAAGCTTAGGGACCCATGCCCCCAACGAGTCTTGAGTTTTTTTCCACTCATTTTTGCTAGATAGAGATCATGATTGTGTATAGAATTTTATTTTTTTATACTAATATAAATTTTTTTTGTAGTGATGTGATACATGTACATGTTGACATTGATGATATGTGTGCAGGCATGTGCGCATGTATACAATTTTTTTTTCTTGTCTCATTTATGCTTCTGATGGATACTATGCTTTTACTTTTCATGTATGCTTACATGGTCACTATTTACATGTACATGTATTTATATCAGATGACAACATATGATTTATGTTTTTCACATGCTTCGTATGAGGATCTAATACTTGCAGATGGATTTATATACTACTTTTTATGTACATGCATGTATCACACACACACACACAGCTAGATTTTGATCATGGAACCCACACAAACACATACATACACATAATAACACATTGATTATAGTTATGTGTTCTTTATGTGATACCATATCAAGATCACTTTGATATTTTAGGATCATGTATATGACACATGAGATTTACACATAATATTGTCATAGATGTATTGCATTTATAGGTTCTTTGAGTGGGGTGTCATCTATTTTGAATAGGCCATAAGCCCCAAAGCCATAAATGGAGATGATGATGTAAAGACCTATCCAATTAGGACTAAACTTTCCTCTTTGGTTGGGTGGCACAATTACATTTATTTGATTTTTATAGAGAACAAGATCACCTACTTTAAAGGCGCAAGCAAGAATATTTTGATTGTACTATTTAGAAAGAGATTTTTGGTATGTTTGAAGATGTTGGAGGGAATTAAGGAGACACTCATCCAACAATTCTAACTCATGGAGATGGTTAACACAATTAGCGTGATAATCAATTAACCCCTTTAGATAAACATGGAAAGAGAGTATTTGTAACTCAAGAGGCATTATGGCATCAATGATATATACAAGGATTTAAAGTGTAGTACTATTATTTGTATGGATGCTCATTTGATAAGCTCATAATTCATAGATTAATTGGATGTGTTAGTCTTTACAGTGTTTACTTACTATTTTCCACAAAATTTTCTCAATGGTCTTGTTACAAGCCTCAAATTGCAAGTAATAAGGTGTAGAAAAATGATGTTAAATATGAAATTTCTCAAGGAATTGATTCACCTCCTTATTTTTCAAGGATTTACAATTATCAAAGATAACGGTGGAAGGTATATGAAATGAGAAATAATTTTGTTTAAGAGAAATCTATAGATTGATTCAGCGATATTGGATCTTAGCAAAATTACGTCAACCCATTTCATGAAGTAGTTGGTGGTAGTTATGATAAAGGTATGTTATTTAGAATATGTGGGAGATATTTTACCAATGATATTTAAGCCCCAAGTCTAAAATGACTATGATGAAGTTTGAGTTTAGAGCTCTTGAGTGGGAGCCCTAATCATGTTTCTATATTGTTGACACTAAGGACATTTCTTAACAAAGGTAAAGGAAAGTTGTTCCATTATTTGCCAATAATATCACACATGGATCAATTCATGTACACTAGGGATTTATCATCAGCATGTCCTCCTTCAGACCTAGAATGAGCCTCACAAAGAGCAAGGGGTATCTCATCCTTGGTAAGATCGCATAGAAAGAGGTTGTTGCATGACCTGTGATAAAGGACATTTGAAAATATTAAGTATCGAGTAGAGATCTTCCTAATCTGGATGCAAGTTATTTTACTTGTATTATCGGGAAGCTCCCATTCTTAAAATAAGCATAGATATTAGAGAATAATTCTCCTAAATCCACATGGGCACACATGATATTTTCAAAGAATGGATTTTTTTATACTATAGGAGATTGAAGAATATGAACCACAAAATAGTATTCATCTGTACTGAAATTGGTGTATACAAAGGAAGTGAAACTTGCCATTTCACCCATATGCAGATTTTCTCTCCTAGGAATGATATCAATGGTGTAATAGGAAAATTTTCCAAGAAGATCCAAGCCTAACTCCCAATACTAGGATGAATTTGAATGTTTTGCATGATACTTTTTAGAAATTTCATTCACAATCATTTCCAATTCTCTATGGAAGCAGAGATGTATGACCTCAAAAGAAATCAAAGTACACAACCCAACTAAAAGGGATTTCTATTCAAAAATATTATTAATATAATGAAATTCAAGGTAAAAGAAAAGAGGAACCAACTTTCATTCATGTGAGATAAAAATAACACTTTCTCCATAACCCATTTGACATCTTGATTTGTCAAATTACATGTCCCAGATGGGGTCATGATTTCCAATACATAGATTCTCATTAGGAAACTAATCTAGAAGAGGAAATGTCTTCGGGGATGGAGCATCTACTAACTAATAAAAAACCACTTGTCCCTTAATTGAATTCTAAGTTACAAACTTGAGATCAAAATCAAAGAGTAACACCACCCATTTTTTTAGTCATTCTAAGAGATCAACCTTGGAAAATAAATGCTTTAATAGGTTGTTCTTGGTAAGGAATTGAGTTTACACATGGAGTAGTTAATGTCTTATCTTTTGTGTTGAAAATACTAAAGCTAGACATTACTTTTCTAAGGCATAATATTGAGTCTCATAGTAAAAAAGAATGTGAATAACATAGTAGACAACCCTTTTTTTGCCAACATCATCACACTGAGCCAACAAGACTACAAGAGCTTTTGGCAACACTAAAATATAAAGGGGTTGTCCTGAATATATGGCATTAAGATGAGAGGATTAGCTAGGTATCCTTGAAGGGATTAAAGGCCACTTGAAATTCATTGTCCTATTTTAAGTGCACATCCTTCTTTAATAATCATGTGAAAGGAAGGGTTTGATCAACCAACTAAGAGACAAATCTTCGTATGGATTGGATTTTACCTTGCAAACTAAAAAGTTGAGAGATGTTTGTAGATGGAGGAATGTTTGTTGGCAAGTTGACTATACTTTTGTATATGACTAGATATAGTGTTTTCATTATGGAAACAAAGTCATATAGAGTTTTGGAGTCATCGCACATTATCATAAGGTCAGAATATGGCTAAGTGTAGAAGACTGGATAGTTAGGAGAGCACCAGAAGGTCAGAGCATCAACGCATGTGCGTATGACTGAGTTATGGTATGCACCCTAGAAGATAAGTTGGTAAGAGTGTATTCATGCTAAGTCTAAGAGTGCATGATCAGAAGATATAGTATGGCGAAGATACAGATAGTTGAAGTAGCACAGATAGTGAATACTAGAACATAACAGAGTATGCAGCCGATTGTTGGTAATTTGATTAGCGATGATATTATTGTTTTGTAAAGGCTATGCACCTATTGTAATTAAGTTGTAGACATGTAATTATGCTTTTTTGTAAACATGCTTGAGGTAATTCACTTGGAAGCATTGTATGTAATCGGTTATAGGTCGACCTAGTTAATTGTTTTGGTAGCGCATATAATATTAGATGCACCTTTGTAATAAAGCATGGAAGTGGATATAGAGTTAAGATAAGAAGAGAAAAAGTATGCTAAGAGTAGTTTGAATGTATTAGACCTTTGCAAGAGGTCAAAGAATCAGCACATCAAAGGAATTGATTAGATAAGCAATGTCACAACACCAGTTCATCCAATAGATATAGTGTGTATCTGAGATTAGAAGTTTGTAGCCTTCACCACTTGAGCTATGAGCTCTAGGACAATGTGTCCCCACCCCTAACAGGGTTATTGTAAAAGAATCCTAATAGGGTTTGACCCTTGACAAGGTCACTGTACTAAAAGCATTGTAAAGAACAACTCCTAACAGGGTTGCAGATCTTCTAACAAGAATCATAAGACACTAGTACATTTCTTAGTGGCTGTCAATTCCCATCGGGGTTTTCACCTATTTGGGTTTCCTGGTAACCATATTGGTGTTATGTGTTGTGTTTATGTATCTTGTTTATGTTGATGTTCAATTCAGTACTTAAGAATTCAAGTTAAGTTTCAAGAGTAAAGTAAAAAGATTAAATATAGTGAAAATTGATTCACCCCCCCTCTCAGTGTTCCCATTCCTAACAATTGGTATCAGAGCTCTGGCCCTCTAAAGAGAAGTTTTCCCACTTGAGGAGATTAATGGGTTCAAAAGAAGCAAAACATCTAAAGAAGAATCTTATGGTAGCTCTTGAAGACCTTGATAGATCTAAGAAAGAAGTTGAAGAACTAAAATTGAAATTTAGTAGCGCACAAGTATTCATCAAGAAAATGAGACAAGATTTGAAGGATTGTACAAACAATGATCTAGGAAAAATGGTCAAGAAGCTGAATGAGGAGAACACATCTTTACAAGATCAGATTGAAGAGTTAGATGAAAAGCTAACTAAAAATCAAGAATTTTATGATGAACAGATCAAAGAGAACCTTCAACTAAATGAAGAATTGAGGCAATAAAACATAGAAATCTTGGAGCTAAGAAACAACAAAGAAAAGATAGAATCTGAATTGATTGAAGCAAAGAATCACATTGATAAATTACACACAAGCAAGGATCTGATTGAATCTCTGTTATATGCTCAGAAGCTTAAAGGAGATATCAGTGACATTGGATTTAATGAAGCACAAAATCAAATTAACAACATGCGAGAAAGAATGAAAGCACCAGAAGACACCACAGATGCCAAACAGATTGAAAATCAGACTAAAGACAATATTGAATCATCTAAAGATGAGTGCAAGCCAGTAGACCAAACTTGTTATGCATATAACAAGCATGGACATATAGCAAGGAATTGTAAAGAGGTAAGACCTTTCAATGGTTACTGTTATTCATGCAATAAATTTGGTCATAGAGCTATGAATTGTAGAACAAGTTAGAAGAATAAGACTCAGTGTAATCAAAGTAATCAGAATTAAAAAAATGCAATAAGTTCTCAGAGTATTACATGTCAGATATGTAATTATAATGGTCACTCATCTAGATAGTGTAAAATGGTAACCCATATCAATGCACCAAGGAATTTAAGGACTCCAGTTATTTGTCACTCTTGTAACAAGGCTGGACACATCTCAAAGTTTTGTAGATCAAGAATGCAAAGTCAAGAAAGCCCTAAAAAGCCAAAAGAATCAATATTAGATACCGAAGGAGAAGTCAAGTTTGTGAAAGTTGCAAAAGATGCGAGCTTGATTTGGTCAGAGGAAAATAAGGATAAGGTTGATTAGTATGTATTGGATGCATCCATAGTGGACACACCCTCTACATCTAGATGAATGACCCTCAGGGTCATAGGGGGAGCTAATTCAACTCTATACCCCTGTGCGGTTGGTATAATCACCCTCAGAGTATGTGCCTTTGGATTTAACCTTTTGGAGATTATTTGAGGCTATGTGAAAGAGCACACTACCTGATCTATTGCAGAATGGAAGTTGGAAATTCTTAGTCAAATTCTGGTTTACGCAGCAAGCATTAATGGAAGAATTTTCACTTTAAAGTACACAAAGACTTCCAGATCACTCATTGCATTCGAGTTAGAGTGATTGGAGATCACAGAAGCCCTAGCAGCTGATTGTGAAGTATTGAAGTTTGATTCACTAGTGAAAGAGTGTGATTGATTGATTGTGAAGCCCTAATCCATCATAATGATTCAAAAGTTCTTGGAAACCTATTTGAAGTGATAAACAAGTAAGTTATGGCTACACCTATTGTGTTTGATGTTGTAGAGAGGAAAATATATGTTTTCAAGAGGCATCCCTTTAAGTCTACCCTAGATGACTTAGAAGGTGCATTCTCGAGAACCCCTATGGGTGTCATGCATGTTTAAGACATCCGTACATACATTTACTATAAGAAGGAACCAGTAGGACTTGACAGGATAAGAGAGCACATTGAGATTATGATGAAACCTAATAAATCATTCTTAGATGAGTTCGCTCATCTGGAAAACCATCCCATGATTGAATATGCTACGACATATGATTTTTATGAGTCTAAATGGATAAAGATATTGCTCAGCATAATTCATGATGACCTATTTTGGATAGGGGAAGTACCAATGAGAATCATAGGAGACCTCATTCATGAAATGACATGCCTTTCAAGGATAGGTGTCGTTCTTCCAGCAGGTAAGGATGTAAGAAAACTAGTTGAACAAGCATGTAAGTCAAGAAGTGATAGGTGCGGAATGACAATTGAGCCTATAGAGGAGAAAGACATCAAATTGATGTCAATGATATTGGGTTATAGGTTTCAGCACACCAACAAGGTGAATAGTGTGTTCACAACTACTATTCTTACAACAATAAGACTTGTTAGAGAAAATGGTGAGTTCAATCTGTGAGAGATCTTGCATGCACAAGTGATAGATAATATTAGAGCCGTCAAGCATGATAAGACCAAAATATTCAGGTTTGGGTCTTTGATTATCTACATGTACTTCCACATACTTGGAAAGATCTCATATTTGTATCTAGACAAGAGTTTACCTACAATGCCACAAATATCTCTTAAGGCATCTATTGAGAGTACATTGAAAGACTACATGGAGTTGGAATTACAGACATTCAGGATCAGAATGAAGATGAGGTACAAGATACCAGAGAGTATTGTTGAGAAATACAAGGACAACATTTGCTTTATGGTAGAAACTCATATAACTTGTATGGAAGTAGTTGAGCCAAGAACAAAGTGGATCCATCCACTTGGGTATGAAGTTGAGGAACCAATCTTGGAATCCTATGCACAAGTGCTACTATCAATGCCTAAGGACCCTAATGAACCTAGATGGGGGACTTATGAAGAAAAGATGAGAGAAGTTGATGTAGTTCTTGACAGTGGAGCAACAAAAGGAAAACATCAAATATTACTTTTGAGATACTCATAATTCATGGAGTAACTCAGGAAGATCTTGACAAAGCAAGAGAAGAAAATATTTCTTTGGAGATTGAGAGTGCATCTGTAGCAAAAGCTAAGGAAGATGATTCTAAGTTGAAGAAGATCAAGATTGAAAAGATAGATGATCCAAAGGATAAATAGGGCAAAATAGATGTTATCTCTCCTGCGCCCAAAGTGACAATTGATCTAACATCACCTCCTGAGTATAAGGCAATGGCAAAGAGGAAGAAGGAAACCAACACAAGTCACCCATCCTCACGGGAAACTAGAAGTAAGAAAAATGCTCAAGCACCTCCAGAGGTAGGTTTCAGACCTAGTCTTCAAGTCTTGAGAACAAGGATTGTTGATGAAGGTAGATTATATCAGATAGGAAATTTTTATGAGATATACAGTGAAATTGATAAATCAAAGATTCATGGCATGATCATAAAACATATGATTAAGTTCAAGAAGATAGTCTTGTAACTTTAGACAGTCATCCTAGATAGTGTTTGGAATATCTTGGAATCCTTGAAGAAACAGGCTATTGAAGAAGATCTTAGAATAAGGGAAAAGATTCTAGATGAAAGCCTCCCAGTATGTTCCCTAGAAGAGAAAACATTATTGCTAGATTTGGTGAAGCTGCACCTTAGAACTAAGATAAGAACACTACATATAATGGACAAGAACTTTGATTTGACAACCAAAGAGACAGAGAAAGCTTTTGAGAAGGTTTTCTTAAACAAAAACATGTATCCACGTACTACACCCACAACACAAGTGCCCTCCAAGGAAGCCAAGATGGTAGAGACCACAAATATACTAGTAACAGGTCCTCAAGATCTAGCACCCACAATGATAACACCTACAGAGGCATTAAAGTTTGCACCCATGACCGAGACACAAAAAGACAACACTATCATTATTGATAATGTAGAAATTGCAATGGCGGCCACAGACACTAACTTGGACAAGTTTGAGGAAGCCTTTATGAGCACACAAGAGGTTGAAACTCTATGTGGCAACAATTCACCCAAGCTCCAAGAAGAAGTACTAATAAAAGATCTAACAGGTGAAGAAGAAGAGAAGGAGACAGGAAAAGAGATAGAAAAAGAGGAAGAAAAGGTAGAAGAGGAGGAAGGAGAAGGAGAGGTAAAAGGAAGTGAGCCAATAGATGATCCATCTATTGAAATACCTATGAAGATAAAACAAGAAGTGATAGACATCACTCCTATCACACCCTTACCCTCAGCATAATTGTTGACAAGTTTGACACTAGACACCTCAAACTTAGACTCTTGGGGAGAAGAAGACCCGATAAAGATCAGTGTCTTAGCTATGGAAAAAGAAAAAGAGAAACAGGTAATGAGGAACCCTTTGTTTTTTGAATCAGTCAAAATTTTGAACAACTTATTACCTTCAGACAAGAAAGTGTCTAAGGTCCATTCAGTTGATGATGTCAGTACTATATTGACAAACTTCAAAGCTAACTTCTCTAGCTTGGAAGAATCTGCATCTCAAGTTGCAGAAGATAAATATATGAAAAAGAGATTGAGTGAATTGGTTAGTAACTTTGCACTTGACCTAAGTTCATTAAAGGTTGGTCAAGCATCTTTGAAGGAGTTTTCTACAAAGGGAAGGAAGATCATTACAGATTGTATGAATCAAGATAAGCTAACTGCTGATCACTACAAAAGAATCCAAGAGGTAGAAGCAATGATTGAAAATGTAAGTAAATCAATAGAAAACCCCTCCACTGATGTGAACATGTGCAAAAATGTATACCAGGGGCAGATAGACAAGATAGAAAAGGCTGAGAAAGAGATGTCCAAGATAAGGGCAAGGCAGACACAACTTGCTCTTGTGCCCTCTCTAGATATACTAAATCAGAACATCAAGGAGATCAATGCCACTATGGTGACATATGATCAAGGTCCTAGTATAGACTTGGAGAAGATGGAGAAGCTACAATATGCCTTATGCACCCATCTATAGATTGTCAATGCACTGATAACATTTTGGAAACAAGAGATCTAAAATTTGCAGATAGCATATCTGGATGTCCTAACATTGTAAGTACTTGAAGATACAATTTTTGAGAACCTTTTCCATTAATGTCAAAGGGGGAGTATTGTATATAGAATATCGAGTATCATATATAATGTATAGAAGAAGTATAGTATAGAGTATAAAGGGAGATATAAGTTAGAAATAATTTTGTATAAGGTTACAGTTAGTAACTTCACCATTCCTTTGTTGCCATTAATGACAAAGGGGGAGATTGTTGGAAAGTTGACTATACTATTTTATATGACTAGATATAGTGTTTTCATTATGCAAACAAAGTCATATAGAGTTTTGGAGTCAGCGCACATTATCATAAGGTCAGAATATGGCTAAGTGTAGAAGACTAGACATTTAGCAGAGCACCAGAAGGTCAGAGCATAAGCGCACGTGCGTATGACCGAGTTATGGTATGCATCCTAGAAGATAATTTGGTAAGAGTGTATTCATGCTAAGTCTAAGAGCACATGATTAGAAGATATAGTATGGTGAAGATACAGATAGTTGAAATAGCACAGACAGTGAATGCCAGAACATAACAGAGTATGCAACCGACTATTGGTAATTTGATTAGCGATGATATTATTATTTTGTAAAGGATACACGCCTGTTGTAATTAAGTTGTAGACATGTAATTATGCATATTTGTAAATACGCTTGAGCCAATTCACTTGGAATCATTGTATGTAATCGGTTATAAGCTGACCTAGTTAATTGTTTTGGTAGCGCATATAAATATTAGATGCGCCTTTGTAATAAAGCATGGAAGTGGATATAGAGATAAGATAAGTAGAGAAGAAGTATGCAAAGATTAGTTAAAATGTATTAGATATTTGCAAGAGGTCAAAGCATCAACGCATCAAAGGAATTAATCAGACAAGCAGTGCCACAACACCAGTTCATCCAGCAGATATAGTGTGTATCTGAGATCAAAAGGTTGTAGCCTTCACCACTTGAGTAGTGAGCTCTAGGATAGTGTGTCTCCACCCCTGATAGGGTTATTGTAAAAGACTCCTAATAGGGTCTGACCCTTGACAAGATCACTGTACTAAAAGCATTGTAAAGAACAACTCCTAACAGGGTTGCAGATCTTCTAACAAGGATCATAAGACACTAGTGCAGTTCTTAGTGGGTGTCAATTCCCACTGAGGTTTTTACCTATTTGGGTTTCCTCGTAACCATATTGGTGTTATGTGTTGTATTTATGTATCTTGTTTATGTTGATGTTCAATTCAGTACTTAAGCATTCAAGTTAAGTTTCAAGAGTAAAGCAAAAATATTAAATATAGTGAACACCGATTCACCCACCTCCCCCTCCTCTCAGTGTTCCCATTCCTAAAAATGTTGACAATTGCATTGATATTATCCCTATCAACTTCAATTACCCTATTATAAATAAAAAATTCTAACAGCTTGCCAATTTTTATGTCAAAGAAACACTTGAGAGGATTCAATCTCATCTTATAAAGGCAGAGTCAATCAAAGATAAGTTGAAGGTTTCCAACATGATCTTGATGGACAATAGACTTTTCCAAGGTATCATACACACAATATTCCAAGATCTTAAGAATAAAAACATAGAATATGAGGCTCATTTCCCTTTAGTAGGTTGTATTGGCATTTTCCAATCCAAATAGCATACCCACAAAGCAAAATGTTCTCCAACGAGTAGTAAAGATAGCTTTATATTGATCTTTTGGATTTATTTGAATTTTATTGTAGCCTAAGAAGCCATTGATGAAAGATAAAAGTACATGGCCTATTGTAGAGTTGAAAATCATATTGATGTTAGGTAATGGAAAATCATCTTTCAAAGATGCCTTATTTAGATCACAAAATTCAATACATATGTGAATATGCCATTAGGTTTATTAACAAGAACTATGTTAAATATCCAAGGTAAGTAATCAATGGGAAAAATAAAACCAACTTTGAAGGACTTCTCTATTTCCATCTTGACCATCAAAGTGATCCTTGGATTCATCTTTCAAATATTTTTCTATACAGTCTTAGCATCAGGTGCCAGTACTATATTGTGAACCACTATGGACTCATCAATACCTAGAATGTCCTCATATGCTCAAGGAAAAACATCAGAATAATGGTGCAAGAGTTCAAAGTGTGATTTGATTTCCTCAGTGGAAAGACACTTACAAACCTTAATGATTTTATCTGGATGCTTAGGATCCATAAGTACATCAATAGTATCTCCCTTAATGAAGGTACTACGCTCTTCTAGATCTATGGCATCAAAGTGTTACTACCATAATGAGATAAGATTATTTCCTCATTACCACTCTTAATGGATTCCCCAAAATATGCCCATATTTCTAGGAAATAGGAGAACCATCACTTATGATGATAAGAGGGAAAGTTGTCATATACACCTAAGGATTCCTTAAGTGATTCCTTTGAATAGGAAACATCTAGGGGAGCTATAGTGAAACTCATGTTAATGTCAATAATCTTAGGATGGATCAACTCAAGAGGTAGAGGCTTGAAAATAATCATGTTGACATTTAACCATGGTTTTTCCTTATAAGACATGTGGTTCTATCCAAGCCCAATGTTATGATGTCTAATCTTAGGTTCCAAAGAAACTCTAATAATATTGTAGAAGAGATGATCAATGTGGTATATATCATTGAGATTTATAGAAGCATAATTAGCCGAGACAAAATAAATCTTTGGTATTTCTAGGTTGGCCAGGTTGAATTTGTATTCTCCAACATCATAGTCAATGAAATCCAAAGTTCCCTACTCATCACCTAAGGATAAATTATTTTTTGTCAAATAAGGGGTTTCAATTGATTTAGTGAAATTTTTTTGTGGTTTTTTCTACCTTGGGTGAATCCACTTTAGGTAGATCAAATTTGGGAGGATCTTGTTGGACTACAACTGATTTGGAATCTGATTGAAGAATCTTTGATTGCAAGATCACTGAGGAGTTGCTGATTAGATATGCAATATGATTAAATCAGTATTATGTTGTCATTGATGTCAACTAGCTTGACAATACTTATCTTGTAAGTTACTATACCGAGACATCTGAGGAAAGGTGAAAAAGAGATGAAGAATAGAGAAATCTACATGAGGAAAGATGTACATGACAGATGAGGATAAGGAACACATTGAGTAACTTGTTGATGAGTCCATGCCTTGATGATATTGACTTTATTATGTTGCATTCATCTATGATGAAGTATAGAGCTGAAAGACACAAAGTAGTGTTGTCAGTAAATGAAGCATTTCTAGTATACACCGACGGAGTGTAGTGTATACCGATTGCAATATTAACCAAGTAGTGTTCATTGACGCATTTCTTTGTTAACCGAATGGAACAGAATGTATTAAATGATTAGTTTAGCAGATAAGATTGATGAGCTGGCAAGAGTATAATATCAAGGTTACAGATAATGTTTGTTACACAGATCGACGACTGAAAAAATTTAGGGAAGATCTAACGGAGAAGAATCAAACATGTTATTGACACAAGTACCGAGAAAGTTTGAAGCGGCAAAATCTATGAATGTGGTTAAGTGGCAAAATCTGATGGTGGAGAAGAAAATGATTTACTTGTCTATATAAGAGAATATAATTTCTTTATGAGGAGAGCTGGGAGAAGAAGAAAATGCAAGAATATCACGTGAACAAGGTTTTCAATCATTCTGATCATACTGGTTAAGTAAGAACCAAGCTGCAGAACAATTACCGAGCTACATAGAGTAATTATCGACTGACAGTCAGTTGATACAGTATTGAATCTGAAGTGAAATATTGATCAGAAGGATTTGTATGGACTAAATATTGATCTGTAATCTACAATTGAAGTTGTATTAAGGTAGGTCATTTACTGTTACATATTTAACCATTGTATACAGTCAAAATCTCTTAACCGAGTGGACTCTGAAAGTCTTATGATGTATCATTCATAGAATGAACATTATTATCCTATCAACCCCATAGTGAATGTTGGTTGGATGGTAACTTCTAGTCTAAAATCCTCTAACAAGGTCACACCTGACAATGTGTTTGTAACCTTTAATAGGGTTGGGTCTTAACCGACCTCACTTCAAAAGAGTGAACAATTTTGGGTTGCCGGTCCCAGGTGGTTTTTCCCTTTACAAGGTTTCCACGTTAAATCTCTTGTGTTATGTGTTGATTGTGATATTTGTTTGTTATCATACTTTACATGTTACATGTTAGATTTGATCGGTAAACTGTTATAGTATTTAACTGGTAATCAGTAAAAGCACAGACAGTGAGAGTTATTATTGTTTATCGACGATCAAAAATTGAAGAAATAGTTTTGAATTGTACATTTTGTTTTGGGACACTGGATAACTGATTCACCCCCCTCTCAGTTATTCTAACAATTGGTATCAGAACACTGGTTGCTTGGAACAGAGTTTTAAGGACTTAAGCATAAAGGTGTCAAGATGTATAAGAGGGAAGTACTGAAACTGAACAAAGAGAACTTCACAATATGGAAAATTAGAATGAAGCTACACATATCTGGAATTGGGAACTCAGCACTAGATCTGATGGAAAATAGCTACATACAACCGCCCAATGGTCCCTTAACTATTGATCAACTAAAAGACAAGCATGAACACAATGTTACTATGATGGAACTTGTTGTTGCTTGTACCAATGCTGAATTTGAAGATATCAAGACATGCACGATTTCCAAAGGAATGTGGGATAAGTTAACACAAATATACAATGGAGATCTGAATGCCAAAAGAGCCTGAGCTGAAAGTTTGAGAGGCAGATTTGATGATATGAGAATGAAAGAAGGTGAGAACATTGTCCAATATTCAAATAGACTCAAAGAGGTGGTACATGCTATTAGAGCATCTGATGGAGTGATTGATGATAAAATAGTGATAAGCAAGATTCTCAGAACTTTGCTGCCAGTTTATGCAATCAGGATTTCTGCAATTCATGAAACAAGAGCTACATCCAACCTTACTCTTGACACTCTGATTGGTAAACTTACAACCTTTGAATTAAAAAACTTTGATAACAATGTTGTTCCTTCTGTTGAATCTTCTTTCATATCTTCTTTGAAGATTGGAAAGTCTAGCAGGAATAGTAAGAATTGTGATAGTGATGACAATACCGATGATGAACTTGATGAGCTTGAAGTACTTATGGCCAGAAGATTGCCCAAAGGAAAAGGAAGGTATAGAGGTAAGCTACCTTTAGCATGCTTTAATTGTAAAGAAGTCAGTCACATCACTGCTAGATGTCCATAGAAGAAAGATGATCATAGATCCAAAGACTGATCTAAAGGAAGCTATGGGAGAAGAGTCAACAGAGGCTACCAACACTACAATAGAGACAACTGAGAAGAAAAAGGCAAAAAGATATGTTACATAGCTGAAGATATTGAAATTGAATCTAATTCTGAAGATGATATAGAAGTTGTATTTGTTGCTATGAAAGATGACTCAGAAGAGGAAGAGAAACATGAACAGACAACACTGATCTCTAAAGTAAGTAGAAATGATACATGGATCATAGACAGTGGCTGTACACATCATATGACCAGTGATGTAGAGAAGTTTGATCATCTTGTTGAATATAATGGAGGATCTGTGAAAATGGGAAATGATGCACCTTGTATGGTAAGAGGTAAAGGCTCACTGATGATCAATGACAGACTACAATGTGAAAATGCATATTGGGTAGATGGATTGAACTATAATTTGTTAAGTGTGGCTTAGCTGAACAATTCAGGCCACTGACTGGCTTTTGAGAGCAAAAAGGTGAAGATCTATGATGATGGAGGAAGACTTGTCAGAACTGGTACACAATCCAGAGGTAATCTATTCTATCTTGATATGGATCAGTCTTCTTGTCTATTAATAAAGGATGAAGATGTCTGGTTGTGGCACAGAAGGTTATGCCATGTGAATTTTGACAACATGATCAAGATTAGTAGAAAGAAAAGAGTTAGAGGATTGCCTAACCTAACAAAACCTGATCATGCCATGTGCCATGAATGTCAGAAAGGTAAGATGACTAAGTCTAGTTTTAAAAACAACGACTACTCAACAAAGAAGATACTTGAGTTGGTTCATACCGATCTGTGTGGTCCTATGAGAACTCGGAGCTATTCTGGTGATAGATATTTTATTCTTTTTGTTGATGACTATACTAGACTGATGACTATTATGTTCCTGAAAGAGAAATCTGAAGCTTTCAAAATGTTTAAATGGTACAAAGCTAAGGTAGAGAAAGAAACTAGAAAAGAAATAAAATGTTTAAGATCTGATAGAGGAGGTGAATTTATCTTTGATGAATTTACTAATTTTTGTAATGAGCATGGAATCAAAAGATAGGTATCTGCACCGAGGAAACCTTAGCAAAATGGCATTGCTGAAAGGAGGAATAGGTCTATAATTGACTATGCTAGGACATTGATGTTACAAAAGAATGTTGCTCAGACATATTGGAGGGAACCTGCCATTACAGCTGTGTATGTTCTTAACCGAGTACAACTAAAGAAGGACTCCAACCAAACACCTTATGAACTGTGGTTTGGACACAAACCTACTGTAAGTTATTTCAAAATTTTTGGAAGTAAATGCTTTATTTTGAAAGATGAGAGAAATGGAAAATTTGATTCTAAAGGAGATGAAGGGATATTTCTGGGATATTCCAGTAAAAGTAAGGCATATAAATGTTTGAATAAGGCTACAAATAAGATAGTTGAAAGTACTAATGTGCGTGTTGATGAGTTTGTTGACAAGTACATAGAGGAAAGTACAAAGGAACCAGAAGACTATGGTAGATTCACTTACATTGAACATCCAGAGTATCTACCGATACAACAAATTGTGTCAACCGGTCAACAGGGAAACAATGCAGGATAACAGGCAACACAAACTGAGGAACAAAATGAAGCTACCGAGCAAGGAAATGACCCTGAGTAGGATGAACAAGAAAGGAGAAATCAAGTTCTGGCTAGTTTTGTCATAAGACATCATCTTGAAACACAAATCATTGGAGACAGACATGCTGGAATGCAAACTAGAAGCAAAACAAGACAAGGTACATGTTTAATTTGTGAATTTAAACCTAAGACTGTGAAAGTTGCATTAGAGAATGAAGAATGGGTTAATGCAATGAAAGAGGAGATAGAGCAAATAGAAAAGAATAAAACCTGGTCCTTAGTACCCTGACCAAAAGATAAGAATGTTATCGGTACTAAGTGGATATATAGGAATAAATTGAATGAAAATGGTGAAGTCACAAGAAATAAAGCTAGATTGGTATGCAAGGGATATGCACAAGAAGAAGGCATTGACTATGGTGAAACATTTGCACCTATTGCTAGATTAGAAGGAGTTAGAATGCTACTTGCATATGCTGCACACAAGAAATTCAAAGTCTATCAAATGGATGTGAAGTCAGCATTTTTGAATGGTATACTTGAAGAAGAGGTCTACATTGAACAACCTGAAGGATTTGTAGATCCCGACAATAAAGACATGGTATGTAGATTACATAAAGCTTTATATGGATTAAAGCAAACACCAAGAGCATGGTATGAAAGATTGCATACTTACTTGTTAAGTATTGGATTTGTAAGAACAAGTGAAAACAACAATCTGTATGTGAAAGGTGATACTGATGATACTATTATCATTACTGAAATATTTGTTGATGATATTATCTTTGGAGGCTTAGATCTTGTTTGCAAGGCATTTGCTGATGAAATGCAAAAGGAATTTGAAATGTCCATGTTCAGAGAGATTAAGTTCTTTCTTGGACTACAAGTGATTCAACAGAGTGATGGGATATTCATCACACAATCTAAATACATAAAGGAAGTACTAAAGACATTAGGCATTGAAGATGCTAAACTTGTGGGAACACCGATGGCTACTAGATGAAAATTGACAAAGGAGGATGAAACTACAGAGGTAAACCAGACACTCTACCGATCCATGATTGGTAAGTTAATGTACGTAGTTCACAGTAGACCAGATATAGCACATGCTATGGGAATTGTTGCTAGATTTTCTGCTAATCCTAGAGAATCACACATGATAGCTACAAAAAGGATCTTAAGATACTTGAAGAAAATAGAGAATTATGGATTATGGTATTCTAAGGAAGGGAAGTTTGAACTAAAAGTTTACATCGATGCTGATTGGGCTGGAAATGTGGATGATAGAAAAAGCACCATCAGAGGAGCATTTTTCTTTGGTGAAAGACTTGTAACTTGGACAAGTAAAAAGCAGGCTTTTATTTCTTAGTCTATAGCTGAAGCAGAATATGTTGCTGTTGCTACTAATTGTTTAACTATTGCATATATCAAACAAGTGTTGGAAGGAATGAATGAGGTAATCACTGACCTGGTGATTATATACTGTGACAACACTAGTGCTATTAATATTTCAAAGAATCTTGTGATGCACTCTAAGACAAAGCATATATCTATTAAGTATCATTACTTAAGAGAACAAGTGCAAGAGAAGCAAGTGAAGTTAGAATTTGTCACATCTAAAGAACAACTTGAAAATATTTTTACAAAGCCCCTACCGAAGGACACATTTGAATACTTGAGGACTAGACTTGGGGTCTATCCCCTATCTATCAGTCACTAAGGTGATCTGGTTGTTGCATCAGCCTACTTATATCAGAAGATCATTCATGTTGATGCAGCATAGTTCACACTTTGAATCATGTTCAAAGTTGTGATTAAGTTTGAGAATTTGAACTGATAGGAATATCAGTATTCAAAGATACAGAGGAAGACATAATTGTTTTGTTTATTTGTTTCTTTGGCATTGCTATCAAAGGGAGATATAAACAATATGAAAAGGAACAAGATGTGAAAAGGAACTAGAATTATCTAAGGGAGAGACAATCTAAAGGAGACAGAGTATTGAAGATTAGTTACATAGAACAAAAGTAGGAATAGGAGAACTGAATGGTACAACTACAGAATGGTAAAGTTGTATTATCTAATGTTGTTTAGTAATGTAGTGATTAAACATAGTAAGTCTATTCGACTTACAACATTTTGTTCACAAAGTTGTAGAATGTATGTTTGGTATGTGTATGGTACATTTCATATTACTTGAGTTTCCATCAATGCCAAAGGGAGAGATTGTTGGACTACAACTGATTTGGAATCTGATTGAAGAATCTATGATTGCAAGATCACTGAGGAGTTGCTGATTAGATATGTAATATGATTAAATCAGTATTATGTTGTCATTGATGTCAACTAGCTTGACAACACTTATCTTGTAAGTTACTATACCGAGACATCTGAGGAAAGGTGAAAAAGAGATGAAGAACAAAGAAATCTACATGAGGAAAGATGTACATGACAGATGAGGATAAGGAACACATTGAGTAACTTTTTGATGAGTCCATGCCTTGATGATATTGACTTTATTATGTTAAATTCATCTATGATGAAGTATAGAGCTGAAAGACACAAAGCAATGTTGTCGGTAAATGAAGCATTTCTAGTATACACCGACGGAGTGTAGTGTATACCGATCGTAGTATTAACCGAGCAGTGTTCACCGATGCATTTCTTTGTTAACCGAATGGAACATAATGTATTAAATGATTAGTTTAGCCAATAAGATTGATGAGATGGCAAGAGTATAATATCAAGGTAATAGATAATGTTTGTTACACAGATCGATGGCTGACAAAATTCAGGGAAGATCTAACGAAGAAGAATCAAATGTGTTATTGACATAAGTATCGAGAAAGTTTGAAGCGGCAAAATCTATGAATGTGGTTAAGCGGCAAAATCTAATGGTGGAGAAGAAAATGATTTACTCGTCTATATAAGAGAACATAATTTATTTATGAGGAGAGCTGGGAGAAGAAGAAAAGGCAGGAATATCACGTGAACAAGGTTTTCATTCATTCTAATCATACTGGTTAAGTAAGAACCAAGCTGCAGAACAATTACCAAGCTACAAAGAGCAATTACCGATGGACAGTAAGTTGATACAATATTGAATCTGAAGTGAAATATTGATCAGAAGGATTTGTATGGACTAAATATTGATCTGTAATCTGCAATTGAAGTTGTATTAAGGTAGGTCATTTACTGTTACATATTTAACCATTGTATACAGTCAAAATCTCTTAACCGAGTGGACTTTGAAAGTCTTATGATGTATCATTCATAGAATGAACATTGTTGTCCTATCAACCCCATAGTGAATGCTAGTTGGATGATAACTTCTAGTCTAAAATCCTCTAAAAAGGTCACACCTGACAGTGTGTTTGTAACCTTTAATAGGGTTGGGTCTTAACCGACCTCACTTTAGAAGAGTGAACAATTTTGGGTTGCCGGTCCCAGGTGGTTTTTCCCTTTACAGGGTTTCCACATTAAATCTCTTATGTTATGTGTTGATTGTGATATTTGTTTGTTATCATACTTTACATGTTACATGTTAGATTTGATTGGTAAACTGTTATAGTATTTAACTGGTAATCGGTAAAAGCACAGATAGTGAGAGTTATTATTGTTTACTGACGAGCAGAAATTGAAGAAATAGTTTTGAATTGTACATTTTGTTTTGGGACACTGGATAACTAATTCACCCCCCCCTCAGTTATTCTAACAAATCTACCTTGGGAGGATTTATTATTTACACAGTGTTTCATCTTTGGACATATTTCCCTTAAAGATCCCCATTGGGTGAGGCTAGGGAAGGTGTTGACATGTTGGAAGACTTCAATGAGATGTAATTCCTCAATGAAAGATAAATTGAGGTCTACCCCATGACTTCCATTTGGCATAAATGCATGGCATCAAGATCATCCTTGAATATGAGTACCTTATTATTGACCACAAATGTAACTGATCCATGTAGGGTTTATGATACTACTCCCAAGGCATGAATCCAATGTCTCCCCAATAAAATATTATAAGGTAAGGGTCTAGGCATAACATACACCAAGGTATGTAAAGTAACAGGTTTGAACTTTATGGATAATATGATAGTACCCACAACAATCTTCCCAGGATTATAAAACCCTTGAATAAATATAGAAGGTGCATCTAAAAATTTCTTATCCACCTCAATCTTGGGTAATAGATCTAAACTACATACATTGAGCATTGAACTAGTGTCAATGAGGGTTTGTATTATACACACATTATTAACAAATACTGCCATCATCAAAGGGTTTGTAGATTCCTTGTCTTTGGGGGTGGAAGTTCAAGTAGATAGAAGGTAATATTAAGTGTATCTATATGTATACGATCCATCAACACATTCACATATGTTGGCCTTTTAGAAGAAGGAATTGTTATCTTTTGAAGATCTTCCTAAAGCATCCCTTGATAGATAAGAGTCATCTAAATTAAATCCCAAAGTGAGATCTTAGTAGGAGTAACATAGAGTTTCTCAATAAGATCATAATTACTAGTTTTCTTGGCCATAGGTTTAGGTGCTTGAGGAAGATCAAGTTGAGGGGATGGTTGAATTGTAGTGGGTTGGATAATATTATCCTTATTCCTTTGAGTGTTATAGGTATGAGAAACAATATTATAAGATTGATTCCTATACTGAGAGAACTCAATAAAGATATTTAACTATTTACCATCATCTGCTTTGCCATAAGTGTATTTTACCTTCTTGTGAGAAGGACTAGATTCAGTCACACAAATGATTGGTCTCTTAAGCCTTAAAGGAGTTGTCAAGATAGAAATGACATTCATAGACTTGTTAGTCCTTGATGAAGGTATTTATTCATTTGGAAGGTATTTTTTGGACTTAGAGTAATGAGGGGACACACCTAGGAAGTCTTCTAAGGTTTCATACAACATGTCAAAGTCATCTTTCAAGAATGCCTTGTTAAATGCACTAAATCCTTGAAGGAAGAGATCTGACATTTCATCATTCATGTCGGGTTCACCAAAATGTAAAGTAAAGGACTTGCTAGCTTTCAAAGAGAAAATATCCCTTACACTGCCACTCTTCTACTAGTGCTCTGGTGAGCTAGGAGATCTAAAATTTTGAATTAATGGAACTATAATGATCTAATCAAAGAAATACAATAATTGAAAATACTAAATCTCATTTACAACACAAAATTAAAAAATATATCTACAATATATGTATACTATAAACTAAGAATATAAAAAGGAAAAATATCTGAGAAGTTTTAGTATATATGGATATTATGACTATAGAAGCATGAAATATAGATACTAAACTAGGTACATGGTGATTTTAAAGCTCCTAGTCTTAGACAACAGTATGCCACAAGGACATCTACATGTCATATTACAATCCTCTTTACCCAATTATAGAGAAGGTGCACTTTATCTTGAAAAGACCCAAACTCCTCTATTCATAGCACATGTTTTCCACTTGCACCCACTAAGATGGGAAAAAATGTTTGGGTCTTATAGAGGTTTTCCCCAGTCAAACCCCCATTTTGGTGTTCCCACGTCCATGGATAGATAGATAAATATAATTGATTTAATTGATATGGATACAATTAATAGAAATACATTCATGCTTAATAGAGGAGAACCCCTATTACATAAGGATACAAAATAAAAATGAACCTCGCTTGAGGGAGGAAAACCCTTATTGCACAAAGACACAATATGAAG
Organism: Chamaecyparis obtusa; assembly: GCA_027943335.1. Taxonomy (NCBI): domain Eukaryota; kingdom Viridiplantae; phylum Streptophyta; class Pinopsida; order Cupressales; family Cupressaceae; genus Chamaecyparis; species Chamaecyparis obtusa. The sequence continues at coordinate 3,104,613 of BSBK01000277.1, read as the reverse complement.
AGAAGTAGTATAAAAAAACCTTTCTTGAGGGAGGAAATCTCCTACTACACTACAGATTAGTGACCCAATAGATAAATAACACTTGATCAATTCAATGATATTAACATGAAACTATAAAATAAGAAAGATAGAAACAAAAACACACAACATGGATGCCTCTCCAAGATTGATTGAGAAGAGAAAACTATATGGTAAATCTGGCAAAGCTTTACCTTTAGAAATTAAGAGACATAATGCAAGATTCAAGAGATAGAGAGTTAAGAATGAGTGAAAATGAGCCTTTTATGGTTCCAAATGGGAAATGATAGGCATATCGTACATGCCCAAGAGAAGGGACACACATCAAAAGAGGGCTTAGATGTGAATATGCTCTTTTTGAATTTTTGTTATACATTGGAATGAATGTGTACCAAGTGGAAGTCCACAAACCATGCTTATGTTTAACCATGTTGGGTCCAAAGTCAAACTAAGGGTCATGGACACTATATTTTAGAGGTTCATGATGTCAAAATATGAGTATTCGATCATGGACCTCAATAAAAAATGCATAGGGTTTAATGGATGAGTTTCATAGATGCATGGGTACAATTTTAGGACACTACAAGGATCTTTACCAAAATAAATTTCCTAACATAGATGCCCAAGAATACGCTTTCCCTAGAATTTCATAAAAACGTCCCACAAATAGAAAATGAAAATAAGACAATGAAGCATCATTGCTCCTCTAATCACTTGTGGATATCCTTGAGTAGAATAGGAGCATGATCAAATTTAAAGAAAAGAAAGATAAGAATTACTAGACCAAGTGAGTCAATAACCATACTTATCATTTTGTCAAGGTTGATAGTTTGTGTTATGATTATATGCAATTTGGTTTTAGAAATGAATTACCCTGTCTAAGACAAACCAATTTGGTTTCAAGTATACTACACCTTGTATAAGATAAATGATAGTTGATATGGATTAATATTTTTTATTAGACAATTTGATTATTTTGTTTATAGACTTGATTGATAATTTTCCTATTGTTACGTGATTAGTTAAGCTCAATATTTTATGTGTTTTCCAGTTTGTGTCTGCTTAGATGTCTATCTTTGTAAGGGACAATTTATAATGGATGGTTGGATGATAATATTTTTTTCTTTTATTTTTTTTTCAATTTTTTATTTTATTTGAATTTTTTGGGATTTTATAAGGTTTTTGTATGGTTTTGGATTTCTTCATTTTGTCTTACAAAAAAAATAGACGTTCTTCAAGATATTTTTACAAATGTTTTGGGTAATTTTTAGGACTTTTTTTCAAAAAAACTAGGGATTGTTTTAGGATATTTTATGATTTTTAGGGATTTTTTAAAGCAAGATGTATTTATTTATCCCCAATGTCTAGCAAGGCATGGGCATTATGAATGGAACGAATGAACTAGTGGGATGAAAATAGGTAGGTGAAGGATGATGGGATTTTATTAGGCATCAAATATTATTTGATATTCATGGACTATTTGACAATGGGATAACATATTTTTCCAAGCTAAGGGATTATACACGATGAGATAAGGTGATGGTATGGTGCATTAAATTACATGTAGTCCATATGAATGGACATGTCAAGAGATTTTTGAAAACATGTTTTGCATTATACATATTTTTTTATCAAGAGAAACAGATGGATTTGAATAGGATAGAGATATGATATGGATAAGATGAGTTCATGGATAAGGGATGAGGATTGAAGGGTGTGATAATGTAAGGAATTTGTATATATGATAGTTATGGAGATCCTTAGTCTTTTCAAGCTCAAAGGTGGAAAAGGGAATATGGATGTAGATAGGATGATGGATATGAGGGTTGAAGGATAATGGAGGATGTGATGGGTTAAATATGATAGTATGGATGAAAATTCCCCATAAGTGTAGAATGAAAGTGGATGATGGATTAAAAATGATTCCTATTTACCAGGTTTTCATTGTGGTACTTTCCCAAAGTGCTTATTTTCTAGGTTTTCACTATAGGGTGAATTATTTCTCTTTACTTTTTTTTTTCTTCATTTTATATTTTATATTTTTATATTTTGGAAGATAATGGTTACATGATAGGAAATAGAGGGAGGACTCAAGAATATTGTTCATTAGATGGTGCTCTCAAAATATATGCTATAATAGACCTTGGATATTGATGGTATGCTCAAAGATGTTGGTAGTGTGATGATAAAATAAGATGAAATGGATGATTGAATGGAATAGGATAAGGATTTGTGCAAAGGATTAGATAGGATGAAAAATAGGTGTTGGATAATGGATAGATTGTAAGAAGACTTGTTTTGGACTAGATGATAATTTAGGCAAGAGTGACATTGGCACACACTTTCAAGGGTGGTGGAGTGGTGGAGAAAAAATAGATTCTGAATTTTGGGATTTTGATGGAGGAGTGGATATTAATTTTGGGACAGAAGAACCGAAAAGGGACTTGAAAAGTGGGAGATATATAGATGGAAGAAAAACAATTTTGGATGCCAAATTTTATTTTTCTTTAAAATATTATGTTTCTATGTGACTTGGGAATTCATATAGATTTTGATTTCTCATTCTTTTTTGGTTCCTTAAAAAACATTTTCTCTATAAGAAACTTAGGGATCCTTATGGTTTTTTTTATTTTTCTTTCTTCTTAATGGGCCTTTTTGGACTTTTGGATATTTATTATTTATTTTTTAATTGTATTTTCTTTAATTATACATATCTTTTAGATGAGATATATTTATCCTTGAATGTATGTGGATTTTAGGACTTACGGATTTCATGTTTGGCATCCAAATTTCTTTTAAGAGGAATGAGATTCATGGGTGGATAGAAATTGTATGGGGGTATTTTCAATGGATTGATATAGGTAGATGGTTGGAATGCTCTAACATATGTGTGTCTTTTTCTAATCCTGACTTACAATAGGGTAAATGTCTTGTGATTTGTGCACAATATGGACAATAGATGGATGGACATGATGAACCAATATTGATGGAAGGGTCAAAGTGAAAGGTGTATGTTTGGGCTTAGATAAAGATATTTGGGTTTTAAAAAGGATACCAATGTCTTGAGAGTGAGCCATTTAGCCAAGGCCATGACCATTAGGATTTTATTTTAAATGGAGTTTTAATATATCTTGTTCATGGAGGCATAACCCTTTTCCTTAATAATGCATTTTGACTTGATTTTTTCTACCAATGAGATACTTGTTGAATTTGAAAAAAGAAAAAAGTCCTTGTTGAGGTGGATTTGATATGGAAGCAACGATAGACTCGTACATTAAGCTAGATTTGATGAAAGTGGAGGAACCAATTTGGTATGTAAGAGGTTCATGAACTGTAATGCCTAGCCAAGGAACTCTTGGAACTAAGGGTAAAACATACATGGATTTTTTTTAAATCTTAATAGAAACATCAATAATATAAATGCATAAACATATATAACATTGAAAAATTAATAATAAAACAAGACAACAATTGTCATATGATTGTACATATGTGGAAGCTAATAAGCACTTCTAAGTGTTCCATGGAAACCCCAAGTAGACCATGGAGAATGAGTACACATATTTCACCATGATGGCTCATGAGGGCTCAAACTATGTCCTATAATAAACACAAGTCCACATTGAACAATTATTTGTTTCTTGTAATCGAGGAGACCGGGTCAATCCTCAAACGCAAACAAGGAAAGGTTCATTTTAAGCACCAATCAAAATATGATCATAACCAACAATACTTTTAGTGGTGACTATTGGACTTTGAAATTATATTAATAACTAGGCTATAAAACTTTAACTCAAGGACCATATATCCATGCTAAGTAGTTACTGTTCTTATGGTGAAGGCCCATTTACTTGTCGACCTAAGAACATGTACTTGAAACATGCCAGCACTGTATGTGTACTAAGTCCCATCTAAAGACATGTTATCCTATAGCTTAAATAAAATTGTATGAAATGAAATAACTCAAATACTCAACAAAATCTACCATTAAAATTGAACTCAAACAACTAACAACAACACTATTTAGGATAGATAGGAAACTACTATGTCTACCTTGGCTGTAGGAATAGTCGTAGGAAGCTGTCTCTAGTAGCTACATGAATAAACAAATGACAAAACAAAAACTATGAAATATAGGAAAATGAACTACTGAACAAAAAAAAGGGAAATCCTCACCAAGTGGTCCCTAGTGGATGAGTATTTCCAGAACTAGCAAAGATGCTTATAAACTCAAAACATAATTTTATTCATCCAAGAAAGTGTTGTTACATAAGTTGAAACTGAAATTGTTTTGTATATGTTGAAACTGGAAAATCTAAAACATCTAGAGTTCTTAACCTTTTTTAAGAGACATTCAAACTATATTTAAAGAGAACTACTAGCTAACTATAATAACTAACTAGTCCACTCCCAGAAGATAGACGAACACAAAATATTACATTGCAAGAAGGAAAGCTATCCAACAAATAAGGATCAGTTAGTTGTTTGATTATAGAGAAGATATATCATAACCACTTCTTCATAGATTTATTCCTTATTAGGAATGATCATTAAATATCCATAAACTATTCCATACGAGTGGTTGTCAATTAGATATTGACTTCTTCAATGTTGTTTCTTGCATAACCAATTTGACTTGGTCCTTAGCTGAATCCATGACATGGATCTCGTTGAGCACAATCTTGACCGATTATGCTTCTTAATTGCTCCTACATCATAGCATTAGTATGCACGACAACATAGATATATCCATTTTATGTTAAGATAACACCCATTAAATCATAACTATAATTAATATGGATAAATTGCACAGCTATAACCATTTAAGATTTTTTGTCATTACAAAGGGAGTTAAAGGATAATTTCATATCCATGATATAAAGTTTATCTAAACATCATATAATACTAAATAAAAAATTTCTAGACCCTTTAACCATGAATAGACACTTGACCAAGATAGAAAAAACATAGAAAATATTGACAAAATAGAGCCATTACTTGGGCTCATCATTGGCCCCCAACCTGGCTTCTTGTTGGTCATGCAACAAGTGAAAAGTTCTTGAACCTAGCATTAATCCTATTGTAGACACCTAAATCTAATTACACAATTAAGTAATCTTATTTAGCTCTCTTCTAGGACATTGATTAATTAAATAATAATTATTTAATTAATTTATGCCATCCCCCAGTTAATTAATTTAATTTAAATTAATTAACTATTGTCTAAATAATTATCTAAATGACAACCCATAGTCCGATAATTAATTAAAATCCCATCCCTCTATTAATTTAAATAAATGTATTCATCGATTTAAATTAATTCACAAATCCTCTTTTCCTCTTATTTTGGAATTAAATAAAGCATTTAATCCAATTTGACCACATGGCTCCTAACTTTAACCCCCAACCTAACCTATCCCAACTACCTAACCTTGAGTTCCTACACAACCCAACCCATTCACACATGCTAACCCTTCTTAATTAGCTAATGACCCATGATTAGTTTATCCAATCCTCTACTCATTCTCTATCCTCCTAATTCCCCCACTTGTCTCCTAATCCAAGCCTAATCATTCCCTAAACATTTGCACAATCATAATCCATGGATTAAGAAATACTAACCCAACCCAAGTCATCTATCATGCCACATCCTTACATCCCCCAATTCTCTCACCTCATGTCAACCTTAAATGCTCATACACATCCCATACACACTCTGTCTCTTTCTTACACATTTGTCCCCTCTCACATCTCCCAAAATGGTTACATTCCCCTATATTTCCAATCCTCTCTCCTTGTGACACTTGTCACAATGAGAGGCATTTGAGAAAGCATAATCCATGTGCTCTCTTTCAAATTCATCTCCACCCTTCCTTAGGTTTGCATCTTGACCATCCAATTCTCCCTTCCCTTGCCTATAAATTGAACCCTCTTCTCCTTCATTATCTCCACCTTTTATGTATTGTTATCATGCCATTTTGAAGAGAAAAAATACAAACCATAACCTCATAATGCCAAAATCATTCCAAAGTCACATCCTTTGAAGCTTGAGCACACATATCATCCTTGGCCTACATCCAAAGATCAAGAAGGCTTTTGGAGAGCTTGTTTGTGGTTTTCATTCTTGTTTTCATTGCTTTCTTGTAGTCTAATCGAAATGTTTATCTATTTTTGTTGTTGTTGAATTCTTACTTAGCTTAGTATTTTTTAACACTACATTTTAGTGATACATTTTGGCACACCCAGTGGGACCTACTTCTAGGGTCAATCCTCTTCTTATTTCATCCTTTTCTTTACAAAAAAACTAATCAATATCAATTTTATTTATTGTTTGAGTGCTTTTGCAAGGTTTTTTGGGTTCTTATAGGTTTGGAGGAGGAATAAAAAACATTTGCGCCATCATTCCCACTCTTGGATTTTACACATCAGCAAAAATATCAGCCGACAAGATTTTGGGTACGGTCGGTGGGATCGCTTCCCAGGCCTGTGAGATCGCTTTCTTGCAAGACCTTCTCCCTCTATCTATTTATTCTTTGTTCTATCATCACTCATTTTTTGACAGTCGGTGGGATCATGAATCCTCAATGCGGGAATGCACTTTGACCGTGCGGGAAAACAAAATTTTAAGCCATAAGGCATTTAAGACTATCAGAACCTCAAAATTTATGCCCACATATCCGCTAAGATACCTTATTGGATCGTGTGTTGACCATGCAGGATCATGATCATAGGTATTGTATTTATTATATTCTGTCAGTCATATTCAATTTTTTTTTTAATTAACAGAATTGCAAGATTGCTTGTACAGACCACAAGATCATTATTTTTGGTTTACGGGATTGTAGGAACAGGTTGTGGGATCACGCATTAAGTTTTTTAAAACAAAAGCTACACACTTTCATTTGGTGCAATAAAAAGAACCTTAAATGCACAAACAACACCTCACATCTTCACATTGGGCTTAAAATGGAAAAAAGGTTAAAATGAATAACGAAACACTTCAAATTTGGGCTTAAAAAAAACAAAATCAACTCTTGAGTGCCTAAGGGATAACAATCAAATGCAATCAAACACTTAAAATTGGTACCTAAAAAGAACAAAACAAATCTTGAGTCCTTAAAATGAGTAACACATTTGCAAAATTTATCTTCCAAGTACTTTATTTTCAAAAGAACCTTGCATGATAAAAAAATGAGTGTTTGAAGTTCTAAGATAGCAAACACTTAGTCTAACTTAGGTTTAATTTGGAATGAACATTTCTTGGCGTGTTTGAAGGAGTTTTTTTCAACACTTCCTTAGAGCTCTTTTCATTTTGGCAAACCTTGTTAAAGTAAGCGACGTGAAAACAATTAGCTTGTATTTGTATCCTCTCCCCTCACCTTCATGGAACTTGGGTGAAGAGAAAGATCAAGCTCAATTGGTTTTACTTATAGTGAGACCTATCTAGAGAGAAATACTTCCTCTTTAGAGAGCGACCTCAAACCAATAATTCCTCGATCAGTATATTAAAAAGGTGTTGAGAATACTCTTGCCTTATCCTCTCAAGATCGGGTGATGCATGTTGATGGTAGTTTCAGGTAGGCAAATATCCCTATGATTTTGGCATGGTCAAATAGGATCTTAAGTGATTCATGTATGTATAAACTAATTGGGAGGATTCCACAGATCTTACTAGATGCCATTAATTCAAAGGCCTACATGATCTACTCCCGAATGCTTGATAATATTTGTGCAAGGAGGATAGTAACCTCCCCAAGAAAATCATCATATTGTTCCATCCTTGAGTGTTTGATGCTGACTAATACATAATTTTTGATCCATTTCATGGTCAGTAGTGGTCGTATTTTGATTAGCTCTTGGGTGTGTACCTAAGATTGTTAGCAAAGGTTTTCAAGTTGAGCCAATCCTTTAAGGTAGAAAGTTCTTGTGCCTATCTTTGACATTATAGACCCTATTAAAATATTTGTTCAAGAATACACAAATGGAGTCACAAGTCCTTTTTCCAAAGAGATCAAACTTGTTGTATTTTATTCCCACAAGATTGCCTTGTCTCTTGTGGGATTGTTTGCTCATCATTTCCAATAAAACCTAGAAATTTATCAAAACTGAGTCAACGTACGCTTACCATAGTCACTACCTAGCTTGGAGATATTCTAAACTTTGTGCTCATCATCACCTCCAGAAATTGAAAAACTTAGACTTATGATCGATTATGCAAAGTACAAGAAAGAGAAGTTACCAACAACTTGTTTATATCAAGAGAAGAATATCATAGAACACAAACTCAAAGATTATCAACCTACCCTAACTACAATCAAGGGATAAACCAAGTATTGAGAAAAACTTGATAAAGTGAATTATAATGCTAAAGTTATGCAGTTTGGAGCATGCTTTCAAATCAACCGCCACTTTGTTACCCTTGAAAGAGAGGACTAGTTGGCATATCACACATCATATCCTTTCAATTCTCATGAAATTCTCCCAACATCCCTGTATCTCAGATCATCCCCTAGGTACATTCACACCATCTCCCTAGATAGCCTCACTTAAAGATCAACCCAAAATCATCCTTATCATTATCCAAAAATCCAAAAACCCAAATCATCCAACTATCCACTTAGTGTCACATTCCTCTTAAGCTGCTTAAAATCCTTATCAAAAATCATCTTATAGCCCCACCCCTTTCAACTTAGCATTGTCTAGGGTAGCTAGTACTTGTCTTTGTAAGCCTCATCATCTTGATCCAAAGGTTGTCTTGCATTGACAAGGATCCTATCCTCCGAAGATCACAATTTTATCTAAGGTTGACAATCCCACCATCTTGATCCAACATTATGAAAAGTAACTCATTTTGACACTTAGTAATCTTTATGTCTTTTTAGGACATCATCATTGTTGCAAAAATAGCCATCACCTAGACATCCTTTAGGTTCAGCCTAGGTCTTTCATTTATCCATATCTTAGAACCTTATTGCACTCATTCCTTTGTTGCACTTTCATTTCTCTCATCTTAGGACTTTCATTTCATGTCTGCTGAGAGACGTTCAAAGAAAAGAAAGAATATGGATCCTAATCTTGTCGTTAGTTTATTTGATCCCAATAATCCTAACATCATCATGGTAAGGTATGATCCCCAACCACCTTAAGTGGAGAGTATATGGGAAGATCCAACTGAAGCACCCAACACAAGTTCCATGGAAGCATTCATGAGTCATCATGTCCATTCCAAATGGTCAGTGCAATCATAGCCCAAAATCAGCTCACCATCTTGGCTAACTATGCGCAGGAGCTTACTCCCATTCCACCAAAACCCCAGCCCTTCAACCACATAAACCCTGTCAACACCTTCCATACTGTTGCACAAAAAATCCTCGATCCTAGTCATCAAGTGACCCAAGTGGCATTTCCTATCCCCCATCTTTTTCAATGTAGTGCAACCTTCCCCACAGTGCAAACAATGACACAATCTGCTCCTTTTTCTATCATGGGACCACCACTTCCAGCTGCAACATCTCAAGCCACCACTCAAGTGCAGAGCTCTGTGGAAGCACCACCTCCACCTACATTAAGTTCCACACTAGTAGACCCTCCCCCATTCATGGCCTAAAGCTCCATGTCAATGTCACATTTTCAGGGAGCCATGCAGACATCACTATCCACTGCATAAAAAGCCATCACTCGAGCACCTGTTCCACCTGTCACTCATCTTTCCTCTACCCAAGTATCCCTCCCACATTTTGTTGCCAATTCTCAAGCCTAGAAACCATTTTACATGATAGGGATTCCATATGTAGGTCCTCCCAACTACCCATTCACATCACAAATCCCCACTAACACAACCACATTTCCAACTATCTTCACATCTCAACCTGCTATGAGGGTAGGTTATTCTTAGGGCCTTGCTCAAGTGCAAATGTATTCCCTAGGGATATAAACACAATTGTATATATCCAATCCTATGAACCCAAAAATAGTTTTTCCATTTATAACAAAATCCCCATCGCAACCCCCTCAAGTTGCACCTCTCACCACATTCACCAACTATCTATCCATGCCAACAACCATCTCTCAAACTATGATACCAATACGACAAAAAATCTCCTCTCATTTTTCTAGCTATCTTGCACAACCACATCCTATCACTAGAATATAGGGACTTGATCCACCGCTCAACAATACATAGATGCACCCTACCTACATCAGCCAAACACACCAACAATCCACACCATTTTACCAACCTCCTCCATAACAACAGTACTTCCCTACATAATAACAACATCCCCTTATTCCATAGAAATAATAGACAACTCCTTACCCTGCACAACAATACTCTTCTGTACTCTAGCAACAATATCTTCCCCAACATCCATCACAAAATCCACTTCAAATCACCTACATAGAAGGGAAATCCCCTTTCCAAATCCCTAAGCATCCACCCCAAAACCATCCATATTCACCCACACCCTTTGACCCATTCCTAATGGGATTACTGACTCCAACACCTTTGAACTCAAAGTGGGAAGAGATGAGGAATGCTCTCAAGGAGCTCAGGGCTAGTATAGAAAGAAAGACCTTCAAGTTCAAAGAGGTTTGTCCTTATCCATTTGAAAGGACTATCACGACAGTCCCCTTCCCCAAATACTTTGAGATGCCCAAGTTTGAAAAATATTGGGGGAAGGGAGATCCAGTCAGCCATGTCATGGAATTTTACACGGCCTGGTAAGAGGTTTCTTACAATGACAATTTCCTCATGCACCTATTTCCCAAAAGCCTAGGGGGAATTTCTATTGAGTGGTTCTACAAAATAACCTATAGATTTGTATCAACCTTTGTAGAATTATATAATAAGGTTGTAGAATAATACACACACAACATCAAAAATTATCTATCTCTTTTGGACCTATGCAATTCTAAACAAAAGGGAGGTGAGAGCTTGGCCAACTATCTATAAAGGTGGTAGAACCTCACCACGAGGTTGTCACACCAACTGCCAAAAAAGTATCTCACATAGATCTTCATTGATAATCTACACCTAAAGTTATCCCACTTCATGCGTATCAATTACATACAAACCTATCAAGATATTATGGGAAAAGGAATGGATATTGAAAAAGGCCTCTTAGATGATGGTACCATTAGGCATTACAAGGAAAATCAACAAGATCGACCTAACAATGATCGACCGTGATATTGGAATAAGAAAATAAATGCAGTCAAATAGAGCCACTAATACCAAACATGTTTAGGTTGTCGTAGCTAGTCCTAACCCACTTGCACCTATATGTCAGCAATAAGCACTTGCCTACCAAAAACCCATGCAACAATGTCAAAACCAAGAAAATCAATCTAATGCCATATTAGTCACTGAAGATCAGAATAATCTGCACATCCAAAATAATCAAAATCACACATTCACCCTCGTCGATGAATCTTTGGATGTGATCTTCCATCGAATGGCTAATGCCAACTTGATCGTTTACCCCCAAACCCAAGTATTTGATGAATCAACCCCCAAGCTAGCATGGTATAAGGACAATGAGTACTATGATTATCACCATGTTAAGGGACATACTACTATGAAATGCATGAAGCTCAAGCATTATTTCCAAGATCTCATCAACAAAAAGGAGATTATAGTTGATGTACTCACCCAAGCATCACCCAATGCCAACCTCCAAATATACCAAAATGTGTTTCCTCAACAAAATACTGGCAAGAATGCAACCAATGCTAACCCGCCACCCCAGAACCAAGGCAAATGCAAGCAAGGTGACCATGTTGATGGTAAATATTACACCACCACCTATATCAATTATGACAAGTTTGTTGGTTACATCTCTCAAGTCGAACCCACTATAAATGTCATACATGTCAAAGGTACAGATGACTAGTGTGCAGTCACCACCTGTAGGGGTAGAATCTCTATTGCTGATGCCAATATAGTTCCCACATCTAATGCATAGTAAAACCTCCTAGAACACCTTAGGAATACCCCTACCCAAATATTCATCCTTGACCTTCTCCGCACCTCACCCATTCACCAGTAAATCCTCAAAAAATCCCTCCAAGAGGCCCATGTACCCACAAACATTAACACTATCTAGTTTGAGAACCTCATGGGGCACCTATCTGCATCTTGTGCTCTCTCCTTCAAACCATCCAACATGCCATCCATTGAACCTGGTCACAATCTCCCTCTCTGCATCACATTTACGGTAAATGATTTTGTTATCAAAAGGGTCATGATAGATAATGGTTTAGCCCTTAACTTGTGCATACTAAAATTCATCCAACAAGTGGGATACACAGAGGTTGATATAACACATGTAGTCATCACCATCAAGGTCTATGATAATTTAGAGTGTACCTTAGAAGGTACCATTTTTTTGCCTATCAAGTTGGGCCCAGTGATTCAAGAAACCATCTTCCACGTTGTTGATCTTGATCTCCCATACAAAATCCTCCACAACTAACCCTGGATTCACTCCATCAAAGTTGTCCCATCTACATAGCATTAATGCATTAAAATTATACATCAAGGCACTAAAATCACCATCCACATTGATCTCCAACCCTTCACATACTATCGTGCATTGGAAGCATCATTTCCACACTACACCCATTGTGCTAGAATCAATATTGGCACGTACATCACCAGCTCATCCCAATCCCACTGTGATCTAGAGACAATCCTCACTTTCACCCTTTCCACTGTCAAGATCAATAACAAGGGCTGCAGTGACTACATTTTGACTGATGCCTTTGCAATAGGGGCCCTACCGCTTGATCCACATACCCAAGGGAGCCCATGTCACCAAAGAAAACTCCCTTAATCAGATCCTGAAGTAAATCAAATGTGGCCATCCAAATTTATCTCACATGACATTCTGAATAATCAAGAGATGGACCCTAATATCAATAGGTGCTTGTATAAACACCCCCCACCTACTAACACCAGGCTCCTTGGGTACTTCAAAGATAAATACCGTACATCACACAAATGGGATACAAAATATTGGAACTATCAAGATGGTGGTCTAAGACCCAAATAAGGTGGTGCGAAAGACCCACTAGAAGCCTCATAGAATCCAAAACATTGAGGACTTGGATTCAACACCCCTCACTTGCATATAAAAGGCCCCAATACCACAATTGGGGGCCCCAATACCATAATTGGGGGCACCAATTTTCCCTACGTCACCTTCCTAAATATCCAGAATGAAATCATGGAAATCAAAGACATCCCTAAAGAGGAATAGAATAAATTTTACGATGATTTATGTGACAATGAAACCTTCTCGGGAAACTCTTTCCTCTACCAACTTTCCATTAACCTTATCTACCTCCCCCTCATCCATACCATACTCATAGACTTAGACAAAACAAGCATTGCATACATCGATGAGTTTTGAAGTGAAGAAGTGCTCTTAAGATTCATGGGAGCATCATATCAATAGCCAGACTGGGGCATGAATGGGCATATGTCTACAAGTTGGACCCCAAGGGATACTTCAAGGAAGAGGAAGTCTTTATTCATAACATAAAAAAGAAAAAAGAAAAGAATGAGTCTTTATGTGAAAACCCCTTTGGGGCACATTTTGACTCTAAAAAAACAAAAAAAAATGGCATATCTTCTAGTGAAAACCTCTATGAGGCACTATAAGATGAATAATTTCCTCTTCCTCCTAAATACAATTAAAGACCAGAACAGTCCTCCATACTCATTGAAGACACCAAGCTCATCAACTTGGGAACTAAAGAATGTTTGAGAATAACATACATCACAACAACTTTCACCGCATTCCTCCAAGAGGCAATGATAAATTTTTCCTTGTCATACGCTCACATGCCTGGGCTAGATCCAAACTTAGTTGTTCATCACCTTGCAGTGGACTCAAACATAAAACCAATCAAATAGAAGCTTCATAATATGCATCCCAGGGTAGCTCTATAGGTTAAAGAAGAACTTGAAAAACTCCTATAAGAAAAAATCATCTGAGCTATTTATTATTCAGAATGGATCTCTAACATGGTGCCAGTAACTAAGCCATTAGGGGAAATCAGGATCTCTACAAACTTTAGATACCTTAACAAAGCATGCCCAAAAGATGATTTCCCTCTACCAAACATAGACATGATCGTCAACCTCACCGCTAATCATGAGATACTATCACTCATGGATGACTTCTTAGGGTACAATTAGATCCACATAAAAGAATAAGACCAACACAAAATGATATTTACAATAGCATTAGGCACTTTTTGTTATAATATGATTCCATTTGGGTTAAATAATGCAGGAGGTACCTATCAAAGAGCAATGATTTCCATATTCCATGACATGACACAAGATACTCAAAGACTATGTGGATGACATTCTAGCCAAATCAAAGACATAGTTGGAACACCTTGATATTATTGAGCATGTGTTTGACCATCTACATTATTATGGATTGAAACTCAACCCAAATAAATATCTTTGGTGTAACATTAGATAAGCTATTGGGGTTCATTGTATCATGACAAGGCATTGAAATTCATCCCAAGAAAGTTAAAGCCATAATGGACATGCCTCCTCCCCAGACACTCAAACAACTAAGGATCCTACAAGGAAAGCTATAGTCCATATGAAGATTCATATCATAGCTGGCTAACAAATGTCAACTATTCACACACCTACTTCATAAAGATACCAACTTCAAGTGGGACCCAATCTGTCAACGGAGTTTTTGAAAACCTCAAAGAATACCTGGCCAACTCACCCATTCTTGTGCCACCAATGCCAGGATGCCTTCTCATCTTGTACATTTACTCAAACACTATAGCACTGGGGGAACTATTGGCACATCTTGATGATAATGGAAAGGAAAGAGCCATCTACTATATCAGTTGTACACTTTTCATCTATGAGCTAAACTATTCACCTATGGAGAAGGCATGTCTTGCAGTGATTTTCACCACTCAAAAAATTTGGCATTACATGCTAAGCCACACCATACAAATCATTTCCAAATTAGATCCCCTTAAGTACTTGCTATCAAGAACAACACTTACATGCCAAATGGAAAAATAGGTTATGCTCCTAAGTGAATTTGACATCCAGTTTATAGACAAAAAGTCAATAAAGGGGTAGGTCATTGTAGATCAGCTAGATGAGGCACCGTTGGTGGATGTGTATCCATTGGTGATGGAGTTACCTAATGAACATATATGCATGGTTGAAGAGCAACCAACATGGAAGTTTTACTTTGATGGCTCTTACACATCTCATGGATTAGGAGCGGGAATCCTCTTTGTCACTCCCCAAGGTGATTACATCTCCAAATAATTCAAGTTAGGATTCCCCTACACTAATAAAATTATAAAATATGAGGCACTCATCTCAGGGCTCAAAAAAACTATCCGATGGAATATCATAGAGTTGGAAGTGTTCGAAGATTCACAACTCATCATCAAGAAGGTCCTAGACGAATTCCAAATAAAGGATGACAAATTTTCATCATACAAGGAGCTCATGGATAGACTAAAAGAATAATTCATAGGCTTATAGTTCACACAAGTACCCAAGCTACAAAACAAAGTTGAAGATGCCATGGCAACTATTGGGTCTTTGCCAGAAATCCCTCAGGATTCAACATAGTATAAATTTTTAGTAGAGAAGCTACCCACACCCACTTACGAGAACATCAATTCAAAAATGTTGTGCATTTTGGTTGGTTCCTAGTCCCCATGGTACAATGACATCTGTGCTTATCTAAAAAATGGTATCATATCTCCTCACCTCAGAAATACCCAGCACTATAACCTTATCCGTAGAGCTTCCCACTACACCCTCGTAGCTAACACCCTATATCATCATGGATATCATAACATCCTCTCTCGATGTTTAGATTTGAATGAGACCATCTTGTCTTTATAGGAGGTTCACACTAGAATCTGTGATGCCCACATGAGTGGTGTGGTCCTAGAAAAGCATCTTCTCAAAGTCGGGTACTATTAGCCAATAATGGAACATGATGCATGTGAGTTTGTAAATAAATTCCTACCATGTTAGTAGCATGCTAATTCAATCCATGCTCCAATGCAAGACTTTCATCCCATCGCACCACTGTGGCCTTTCTCATGTTGGGGTTTTGACCTCGTTGGTAAGATCACTCCCCTTTCCTCAGATGGACATAAGTATATCATAACCGCCACTAAATATATCAAAAAATGGGTTGAAGTGATTCCACTCACCTTAGCTACTGACATTCAAATATCAAAGTTCCTCCTTTACCACATCATTTGCCATTACAACATCCCTTCCACCATTTTCACAAATCACGACACACCTTTTGAAAATCAGCATATGGAAGATCTATTGGCTAGATTCTAAATCCACCATCATTTCTCTAGTCCATATTTCAATCAAGGAAAGGACCAAGTTGAGGCAACCAACAAAACCATTCTGAAGATCCTCAAAAAGGTTGTCAATGATTCTAGTCATTATTGACACCTCCAAATCAATTGTGCCCTCTAGGCATATCACACTTCTTTTCGCACTCCCACATGCACCACCCCATACTCCTTAGTATATGGTGATTAGGCCATCTTACTAATTGAGGTCAAGCTTCCTTCATTTCATGTGTCCATGAAAAATTCTACTACTAATGAAGACTATCATGTGGCACACCTCACCCAACTAGACCTATTAGATGAGAAGAGGTAGCAAGCTTATGATCACCTAGTTGTATACCAGAAATGACTTAAAAGAAGCTACAAAAAGAAGGTCCACCCTAGATAGTTCTAGGTGGGTGATATGGTCCTTAAAGAGAATAAAAAAGTATAAATGGATCGAGAAGAGAAAGACAAGTTTGAACCTACTTGGTTGGGCTCTTATATTGTCACAACATGTTTTCTCTCAGGAGCCTATCAATTATCTACACCTGAAGGGGAGCCTCTAAATGATCCCATCAATATCATCCATATGAATCGATTCTATGCTTGACCTATCCCCCATGTATCTTAAAAGATCCATAAAAATTGAAAAATCTCATGAAAAAATCATTGTCTTGGTGAAAACCTAGTAAACAAGAACCTTGATGATAGCAACAAA